>JAVDOI010000014.1:252500-257500 GCA_032191485.1 Leptoclinus maculatus
TAATGAATAACAGGATCAATGAATAACAAGACTAATGAATAACAGGAGTAGTGACTAACAGGAGTAATGACTAACAGGCTTAATGAATAACAGGCTTAATGAATAACAGGACTAATGAATAACAGGAATAATGAATAACAGGAGTAATGAATAACAGGCTTAATGAATAACAGGAGTAATGAATAACAGGCTTAATGAATAACAGGCTTAATGAATAACAGGAGTAATGAATAACAGGAGTAATGACTGCTTAATGATTAACAAGAGTAGTGACTAAAAGGCTAAATGAATAACAGGAGTAATGACTAAAAGGCTTAATGAATAACAGGAATAATGAATAACAGGACTAATGAATAACAGGAATAATGAATAGCAGGAGTAATGAATAACAGGAGTAATGACTAACAGGAGTAATGACTAACAGGCTTAATGAATAACAGGCTTAATGAATAACAGGAGTAATGAATAACAGGAGTAATGACTAACAGGAGTAATGACTAACAGGCTTAATGATTAACAAGAGTAGTGACTAAAAGGCTAAATGAATAACAGGAGTAATGACTAACAGGACTAATGAATAACAGGAGTAATGAATAACAGGGATAATGAATAACAGGAATAATGAATAACATGAATAATGAATAACAGGAGTAATGAATAACAGGCTTAATGAATAACAGGAGCAGTGACTAACAGGCCTAATAAATAACAGGAGTAATGAATAACAGGAATAATGAATAACAAGACTAATGAATAACAGGAGTAATGAATAACAGGAGTAATGAATAACAGGAGTAAACGTTGGTGTTGTCCTACCTGATGGTGAGGTTCTCCATCACCTCTGGGAAGTTCTCCAGCTCAGCTTTGAGCTCCTCAAAGGTGATCGATCCGCTGTTGTCTTTGTCGGCCGACTCGAACAGCGCCAGCGTCAAGTCGTCCAGCTTCTCCTCCGGCAGAGAGATGGCGCTCTCACGCAGACACGACTTCAGGACCGTCCGCAGCTCGTCTGGATCGATCGAACCGCTGCCTACGAGATAAAATCAATATAATAATTAGCTGAACGAGGAGAGTTCTTTTGTGACAGTTTTTATCAAACAACCTGGAGGAAATAGTGACTTTGTTTAATCCACATGTGGTGCTCTAGTGAGTATTAGAATATGTATGTAAGAAGTGGACGTAGTCATCATGGCATCTCTCGTTGGTTTGTAGACCGATGTTTTGAAGCCTCAAGTTCGGCGATTTGTCCGTCGCCATCTTGTTTTTTCTCCAACCAATTAACAGGAAGTGACCATATATGGACTGAGGAGGAGTGATACGTCTCTGGTAGAGACCTGTCAATCACAGTAAGCCCCGCCCTAAAGCATCCCCTGCTTTATGGTCTGTTTGACTCTAAATGGACCATAATGTACTAAATGAACATCATGCTGTATTGAAGAAGACTTGAAACTAGAGATTGAGACCATAAACTCATGTTTACAATGTTTACTGAGGTAATAAATCAAGAGAGAAGTAGAGTCATTTTCTCATAGACTTCTATAGAACCAGAGGAGTCGCCCCCTGGTGGACACTAGAGAGAATGCAGCTTTAGAACACATCTCTCTGATGTGTTCTGGTGGTTTTCGTTACCGTCCACATCGTAGACCTGGAACAGGAACTTGAGCTTGTCCGTCTCGCTGCCGTGGATCAGGAGGTTCAGAGCCTTCAGCAGCTCGTCCAGACTGATGGAGCTGCTTCCGTCAGAGTCGAACAGAGCGAAGAAACGCTCGGCGAAGAACGACTGCAGAGAAAAAAACACACAATACACTTGTTGACCAGGAACCACAGAGTTCATTGTGTCCGTGAGTTCTTTCTGATACACAAGTTTTCACAGTTGTCTAAATAGTTCCTTTCATTGTGTGTGGAGACTTTTCTCCAAATATATAAATATTAAAATACTTTCATCAGTGGATCCATAAGCTCAATCAGGGACAGATAGTGAATTAACATTTATTTATATGGAACTATTAATATATAAAATGCAAAACCTGATTAAAGATTAACATTAATCGTGTCAGGACCCCTCAGAGTTATCTGGTGACCGTCTGGAGGGGCCCGACCCCTAGGTTGAGACCCTCTGGACTAAAATATGTGACTGTATATAAAGTACATAAAAGTACACATCAGTAACATTGATGTTTTGTAATAATGTCTCAAAGAACCAGAAATCAGACTTATGGGCCAAATGAATAATTGTATGTATTTATTGTATTAGTACTTTTAATACTTTGATGTATTTATTATACTAGTACTTGTACTACTCTGATGTATTGATTACAGTAGTTCTTGTACTATACAGTAGTACTTGTCGTCCTCTAATGTACTCTCTCTGACCTCTTTGACGTTCAGAGCCGTCTTGAACTCGTTGATGTCGATCTCCTGGTCGTCTCCAGCGATGCTCTCAAACTGTTTGGTGACCCAGTCCAGCCAGCGGGCGTCCTCGTCCACACTCATGCTGCTGGAGGACAAACACACTGTACTGCTCCTTGTACTGCTCCTTATACTGCATAGTACTGCTGTGGTACTGCTGTGGTACTGCTGTAGTTCTGCGGTAGTACTGCTGTAGTACTGCTGTAGTACTGCGGTAGTACTGCTGTGGTACTGCTGTAGTTCTGCGGTAGTACTGCTGTAGTACTGCTGTAGTACTGCGGTAGTACTGCTGTAGTACTGCGGTAGTACTGCTGTGGTACTGCTGTAGTTCTGCGGTAGTACTGCTGTAGTACTGCTGTAGTACTGCGGTAGTACTGCGGTAGTACTGCTGTGGTACTGCTGTAGTACTGCGGTAGTACTGCTGTAGTACTGCTGTAGTACTGCGGTAGTACTGCTGTAGTACTGCGGTAGTACTGCGGTAGTACTGCTGTAGTACTGCTGTAGTACTGCGGTAGTACTGCGGTAGTACTGCTGTGGTACTGCTGTAGTACTGCGGTAGTACTGCTGTAGTACTGCTGTAGTACTGCGGTAGTACTGCTGTAGTACTGCTGTAGTACTGCGGTAGTACTGCGGTAGTACTGCTGTGGTACTGCTGTAGTACTGCGGTAGTACTGCTGTAGTACTGCTGTAGTACTGCGGTAGTACTGCTGTAGTACTGCTGTAGTACACACATGATGAATACTACGGACAGACTGATCAGAGGAAGATCTTCACCTTCATTATCTGACTAAGTACATTTACTCAAGTACTGGACTACTATTCTAAGATACTTGTGTACCATCATCATCATTATTATTATTATTATTAATATTATTAATATGAATATATGTAAACATTACGGTGCTCTCAGATCTTCATTATTATTAATATTATTATTAATATTAATATATGTAAACATTACGGTGCTCTCAGATCTTCATTATTAATATTATTAATATTAATATATGTAAACATTACGGTGCTCTCAGATCTTCATTATTATTATTAATATTATTAATATTAATATATGTAAACATTACGGTGCTCTCAGATCTTCATTATTATTATTATTAATATTAATATATGTAAACATTACGGTGCTCTCAGATCTTCATTATTATTATTATTATTATTAATATGAATATATGTAAACATTACGGTGCTCTCAGATCTTCATTATTATTATTAATATTATTAATATGAATATATGTAAACATTACGGTGCTCTCAGATCTTCATTATTATTATTATTATTATTATTAATATTAATACATGTAAACATTACGGTGCTCTCAGATCTTCATTATTATTATTATTAATATTAATATTAATATATGTAAACATTACGGTGCTCTCAGATCTTCATTATTATTATTAATATTATTAATATTAATACATGTAAACATTACGGTGCTCTCAGATCTTCATTATTATTATTATTAATATTAATATTAATATATGTAAACATTACGGTGCTCTCAGATCTTCATTATTATTATTAATATTATTAATATTAATACATGTAAACATTACGGTGCTCTCAGATCTTCATTATTATTATTATTAATATTATTAATATTAATATATGTAAACATTACGGTGCTCTCAGATCTTCATTATTATTATTATTAATATTATTAATATTAATATATGTAAACATTACGGTGCTCTCAGATCTTCATTATTATTATTATTAATATTATTAATATTAATATATGTAAACATTACGGTGCTCTCAGATCTTCATTATTATTATTATTAATATTATTAATATTAATATATGTAAACATTACGGTGCTCTCAGATCTTCATTATTATTATTATTAATATTATTAATATTAATATATGTAAACATTACGGTGCTCTCAGATCTTCATTATTATTATTAATATTATTAATATTAATATATGTAAACATTACGGTGCTCTCAGATCTTCATTATTATTATTATTAATATTATTAATATTAATATATGTAAACATTACGGTGCTCTCAGATCTTCATTATTATTATTATTAATATTATTAATATTAATATATGTAAACATTACGGTGCTCTCAGATCTTCATTATTATTATTATTAATATTATTAATATTAATATATGTAAACATTACGGTGCTCTCAGATCTTCATTATTATTATTATTATTAATATTAATATATGTAAACATTACGGTGCTCTCAGATCTTCATTATTATTATTATTAATATTAATATATGTAAACATTACGGTGCTCTCAGATCTTCATTATTATTATTAATATTATTAATATTAATATATGTAAACATTACGGTGCTCTCAGATCTTCATGAACAGCTGAAGTCTACAGACGGAGTTCATTCACCAGAATATCTGAACATATAAAATATCCTCGTGTGATGAAAACACATCTCACCGTTTATGATTTATTAAAATAATAAAGTGTGAATACACATAAAAACTAACATCTCTATTATTAGTCTGCTGATTCTTTTCCTGATCAAACACCAACAACAGAGGATTCAAAGTTTAAATATTCACTTCTCTGAGATATGAATCAAAGTCTGGAACATTT
>JAVDOI010000014.1:262500-287500 GCA_032191485.1 Leptoclinus maculatus
AAAGAATGACTTTAAATGGTTTAATAGTAATAAATCCCTCTGCATGAAAACAACTGACAACTAAACGTCCTGCTGCTGTTAAACATCAGACTGACATGGATTTACAGAATGTTCAGATTGTCGTGTTTCACTTGGGTTTGTTTGTTTGTCAGCAGGAACACAGAAGAAACTACCGGTCTGATGAAGTGTGTCGCATGAACCAAAGAGGAGCAGATCGTCCTGCTGTCCTTCGACTGTGAGAACTTTTATTTTATGTGATCTCTTCAGCTTCTGTTCCACTGTTCACCTGATATGAACAATAACTCTCTGAGCTCATCATTAGAGCTGCAAACATTACTGGATTCATGGATTTTAGGTCTGTGTCCACATGGAGCCTTTTTCTGGCAGAAAAAACACAAAAAGATGGAGCTCAGGAAAGAGAAGCCGTGTGCAGCTGCTTCTTCTCTAGACGACCACATACGAACTCTCCTCAATAGGAACAATTAAAAAAGGCTCCATGTGGACACAGAGTCTTATTCAGAGGGTTAGATTTAATCTGCTGTTACAGTAAACCTAATATCTTTGGGTTAGATTTAGTCTGCTGCTCCTCGTCTTAACGTTACAGTAAACCTAATGTCTTTGAGTTAAGGTTAGATTTAGTCTGCTGCTCCTCGTCTTAACGTTAACGTAAACCTAATGTCTTTGGGTTAAGGTTAGATTTAGTCTGCTGCTCCTCGTCTTAACGTTAACGTAAACCTAATGTCTTTGGGTTAAGGTTAGATTTAGTCTGCTGCTCCTCGTCTTAACGTTACAGTAAACCTAATGTCTTTGAGTTAAGGTTAGATTTAGTCTGCTGCTCCTCGTCTTAACGTTACAGTAAACCTAATGTCTTTGAGTTAAGGTTAGATTTAGTCTGCTGCTCCTCGTCTTAACGTTAACGTAAACCTAATGTCTTTGAGTTAAGGTTAGATTTAGTCTGCTGCTCCTCGTCTTAACGTTAACGTAAACCTAATGTCTTTGAGTTAAGGTTAGATTTAGTCTGCTGCTCCTCGTCTTAACGTTAACGTAAACCTAATGTCTTTGAGTTAAGGTTAGATTCAGTCTGCTGCTCCTCGTCTTAACGTTAACGTAAACCTAATATCTTTGAGTAAAGGTTACATTTAGTCTGCTGCTCCTCGTCTTAACGTTAACGTAAACCTAATGTCTTTGGGTTAAGGTTACATTTAGTCTGCTGCTCCTCGTCTTAACGTTAACGTAAACCTAATGTCTTTGGGTTAAGGTTAGATTTAGTCTGCTGCTCCTCGTCTTAACGTTAACGTAAACCTAATGTCTTTGATTTAAGGTTACATTTAGTCTGCTGCTCCTCGTCTTAACGTTACAGTAAACCTAATATCTTTGAGTTAAGGTTACATTTAGTCTGCTGCTCCTCGTCTTAACGTTAACGTAAACCTAATGTTTTTGGGTTAAGGTTACATTTAGTCTGCTGCTCCTCGTCTTAACGTTAACGTAAACCTAATGTTTTTGGGTTAAGGTTAGATTTAGTCTGCTGCTCCTCGTCTTAACGTTAACGTAAACCTAATGTTTTTGAGTTAAGGTTACATTCAGTCTGCTGCTCCTTGTCTTAACGTTAACGTAAACCTAATGTCTTTGGGTTAAGGTTAGATTTAGTCTGCTGCTCCTCGTCTTAACGTTACAGTAAACCTAATGTTTTTGGGTTAAGGTTAAATTTAGTCTGCTGCTCCTCGTCTTAACGTTAACGTAAACCTAATGTCTTTGGGTTAAGGTTAGATTTAGTCTGCTGCTCCTCGTCTTAACGTTACAGTAAACCTAATGTTTTTGGGTTAAGGTTAAATTTAGTCTGCTGCTCCTCGTCTTAACGTTAACGTAAACCTAATGTCTTTGGGTTAAGGTTAGATTTAGTCTGCTGCTCCTCGTCTTAACGTTAACGTAAACCTAATGTCTTTGGGTTAAGGTTAGATTTAGTCTGCTGCTCCTCGTCTTAACGTTACAGTAAACCTAATGTCTTTGAGTTAAGGTTACATTTAGTCTGCTGCTCCTCGTCTTAACGTTAACGTAAACCTAATGTCTTTGGGTTAAGGTTAGATTTAGTCTGCTGCTCCTCGTCTTAACGTTAACGTAAACCTAATGTCTTTGGGTTAAGGTTAGATTTAGTCTGCTGCTCCTCGTCTTAACGTTAACGTAAACCTAATGTCTTTGGGTTAAGGTTAGATTTAGTCTGCTGCTCCTCGTCTTAACGTTAACGTAAACCTAATGTTTTTGGGTTAAGGTTACATTTAGTCTGCTGCTCCTCGTCTTAACGTTAACGTAAACCTAATGTCTTTGGGTTAAGGTTACATTTAGTCTGCTGCTCCTCGTCTCAGACAGAAGAAAACATTTGATGATTATCTTTGATCTCTTTCTCTAACGATATAAGTTGATGGATAATGTGAATAACTTCTGTTTACCAACAGCAGACCGACTTCAGCTCAATGGTGTTCACTCAGAAACAAAATCGAAGCGAAGCTAAACAAAAGCTGCTCGTTACCGACACAACGCTCCTCTCTGAGGCGTTCACTGACCTTCCTCCCCGCCGGCCGTCCGTGAACTATGCAGTCATCGCTGTCGGACTGAGAGGAGTCGCTCTGACCTCCTCCGGCTGCAGAGGCCTCGTCCACATCTGGATCCAGCAGGGAGGCGAACACACACATTGGTTAGAGCAACACTCCGAACACGAGGATGCTCTCAGAGGGATGTCGTTAACATTGATGAAGGCTGCTCTAAAGATTATTGACACATTCAGTATTTATTATGTGAGTTTGGGGAGAATCTTGTTTCCTCTCCACAGTGTGAATCCAAATAACAGCAAAGTAGCACAGAGGGTTTGTATCGCAAGCAGAGAACCTCCACACAATAACATTCATTGTTTATCAGTGTTATTTCAGCTTTATTAACCCCCAGCAGCCACAGACCTTCATCACAGTCTTCATCATGTCACATGACCCCTTAATTCTATCCATCAACACTTCCTCACCTTCCACGATGTCCTCAGAGATCTCAGAGTCGTCAGAATGAGACCGAGAGCCGGCCGGGACCAGCTGACCTTCAGAGAAGTGAGACTCTTCTTCTTCTGCATCCTCTTCCTCTGCAGCGCTGTGAGGAGGAGGAGGAGGAGGAGGAGCTGACGAAGGCTGCACACACAGAACACACTGGTTTATTACACATCAGTTATTCTCCTGCAGAGAGGAGGAAGACTCTACTCCAGAATGTTCCTGATGAACTGAAGGAAGAGAAATCCTCTTAAAGGGACAGTGTGTCACATTTAGGGGGTTTATTGGCAGCAATGGAATATAATATTCATAACTGTTTTAATCAGTGTATTAACACCTGAAACAAATAATCATTATGTTTTATTTAGCTTAGAAAAGTACATTTATATCTACTTAGGGAGCGGCTCGTGTTTCATGGAGTCGGCCATCTTGAACCGCTATGTTTCTACGGCAGCCCAGAACGGACAAACACCGGCTCTAGAGAGACTTTCAGGTTTTTACAAAATCTAAAAGGAAGTGATGGTACACACTCGGTATTAAACTCTACCTACATTTATATACTTTTACTGCAGTCAAGTTAAGAATTAATGATTTAGTTATTACAGTGTGTTACTGGAGTAAATGACCTGAATACTTCCTCCACCACAACGGGCTGTTATAGGACTCATTATACTGTCATTATAGTGATATTTATACAGAGACTGTACCTTTATAACAGGAGGTAAAGTCTCTCTCCTGTCTGCAGACACATCGTCCTCCTGAACAGAGGAACACAAACAGCTGAGATCTGCTTTAGAACACGTGACCACTTGTATTATCAGTATAAGTTAAAGTCTCTATAACGGAGAGTAAAGGTTTCATATAGAATCCATGTAGAATAGAATGAAACCAGAGTGTCGTCTCTTGTTCCTTAGAGGACACCAGCTCTCAGCAAGAGACTCTGCTTCTGTCTGGAGAGGCCTCAGACAGACCCCCCCCCCCTCCATGAATGACCTCCGCCTGGCAGACGAGCTGAACGAGTTCTACTGTCGCTTTGACAGACAATGGGACAGTCCTGACCCCACCCCCCACAGCTCCATCAACCAGCCCCAGACCACCAGCTCACCCATCCCAGCACAGGACTCAATGACTACAGGCCCGTCGCCCTGACCTGGTCCTGTCCCACCTTAAAGCCCTCACTGACCCACTCCTGGACCCCCTGCAGTTCGCCTACAGAGCCAACAGGTCTGTAGGCGATGCAGTCAACTTGGCCCTTCACTTCATCCTCCAGCATCTGGACTCCTCAGGAACCTACACCATCATCATCATTATAGAATCCTCACCTGGTCCTCTGGAGCCGCCGGATCGATGAACGTCACCTTTTTAACAGCCGGTCCGTCCTTCGCTCGCGTCCTCGGTCTGAGTTTCGGCCGCTCGGCCTGATGGGAAAAAAACCACATTCAGCAGCTAAACACACCCAACGTTCCCTCAGATGGTGCAGAGAGTCTGCTGACCTGTGACCCGGAGGGTGAGACAGGGGGGTGTTTGTCTTCCTCCTCTTCCTCCTCTCCGTGCCGCTCTGTGGTCGTCCTCTCCGTCTCCTCGGCGGCCGTGATGGAGGCTGATGGAGTAAAGTAGGCGGAGCTCCACTTCAGAGTCACTTCAATGAGGCCGGAGGAGAGTCCGGAGGGATCGGTGAGCTCGAAGAGTCCTGAGGGAACAAAGATATACGATAGAAAACAAATACTAATACAAATACAAATACGTCCATGAATCAGAATCAGCTTTATTGGCGCATACATGGAATTTGACTCTCAATGTACATACACAAGCTTACAATACAACACAAACAGATGTAGGTATAAACATTCAACAACTATGTACAATAAGTATAAATATATATCCAAAAAAGTATTTATATACATATACAGTATATATATATATATATATATACTGTATATTAGGGGTGCAACGGATCACAAAGCTCACGGTTCGGTTCGGATAATTTTTCGGATTAACAAAGAAAAGGGGAGGAGACAAATATAACTGCTTTCCATTTATTAATTAAAGAACTTCAAGAACACTTAAAGAAAATAACTTTGGGCTATAGTCTTACATGAAAACTAAAATATTGAAGATATGATGAAATAAATAAATAAAAATAAATAAAACATTCAAGAATATTCAATTCTGTTAAGTTTAAGCTCAACATGAGGTATGTTGATGCCCTCGTCCTCTGATCAATACTGAAAGAAAGAAACAGCCAGTGAGCTAGCTTCACTGTTTACACTGAACTGAACTGATCGGCAACAACTTGGGTCAATGTTTACTTCCTGTCAGGTTATGTCATTCAAATACACAATAATGTTCACATTACTGTGACATTGTTCAAAAAGATGAGAATATCTCCATTGTCTGGGGAGAGGGTCGACCTTTCTGTAGTGACTGTTACTACTGGACCTGTCTAGCTTCACTCTGATGCTTCTGTCAGCACCTGCACCAGGTGTGTGTCTGTGTGACTCTCACAGAGGGGGCGTGTCTACAGCACCTGTCTGTGACTCTCACAGAGGGGGCGTGTCTACAGCACCTGTCTGTGTGACTCTCACAGAGGGGGCGTGTCTACAGCTCCTGTCTGTGTGACTCTCACAGAGGGGGCGTGTCTACAGCACCTGTCTGTGTGACTCTCACAGAGGGGGCGTGTCTACAGCACCTGTCTGTGTGACTCTCACAGAGGGGGCGTGTCTACAGCACCTGTCTGTGACTCTCACAGAGGGGGCGTGTCTACAGCACCTGTCTGTGTGACTCTCACAGAGGGGGCGTGTCTACAGCACCTGTCTGTGACTCTCACAGAGGGGGCGTGTCTACAGCACCTGTCTGTGTGACTCTCACAGAGGGGGCGTGTCTACAGCTCCTGTCTGTGTGACTCTCACAGAGGGGGCGTGTCTACAGCTCCTGTCTGTGTGACTCTCACAGAGGGGGCGTGTCTACAGCACCTGTCTGTGTGACTCTCACAGAGGGGGCGTGTCTACAGCACCTGTCTGTGTGACTCTCACAGAGGGGGCGTGTCTACAGCTCCTGTCTGTGTGACTCTCACAGAGGGGGCGTGTCTACAGCTCCTGTCTGTGTGACTCTCACAGAGGGGGCGTGTCTACAGCTCCTCTCTGTGTGACTCTCACAGAGGGGGCGTGTCTACAGCTCCTGTCTGTGTGACTCTCACAGAGGGGGCGTGTCTGCAGGTAACTGAGACACTTGTGTGATGTCCTCGGGTCCTGAAGTCGTCTTTGAAAGTCCTCAACAGGTTTATCTTTGAGAGAAGGTGTTTTGTTTCCAAACGCCGCTTCAGTTTTGACGACTTTAAGCTTTCTTGTGCCAGAACCTCGCTGCACAAAACACTCATTTAGCATGAAAACAAACTTTGTGGGTGTTCTTCTATATATATTCTATATATATAATAGCGGGTGTCTATTAGCATTACAAGGCATTAACGCCAAATACTGTTAAGGAGTGTGAATAACTCCCCTTCAAAATAAAAGCACAGGTCACGACCCAAAAGAAGGTTTGTGTCGTGACCCACCAGTTGAGAATCCCTGTGTAACGGGAACACTGCTGTAAGAAGAACCGGGTGTGTTTAAAGTGTTTAAACTTTAGTTCATATAACAGTACTTTAAAATAAAAGTGAGCAATACACTACTTTTGAATTCATTATTGAACTTTTCCATAACAATGAGATTAATCACAATAAAAACTGGTAATCGTTGCCCAGCACTAGTTATTATATATGTATTTATATATTACACACCTACAATGGTCATAATAAATACAGTTCTATCGTTGCAGCTGTAATATATTCATTATATTATATATTTATTCATTAATATTCATATTGTCTCCATGTTAATGAGACTCACCTGTGATCTCCTGGTCCTGGACCAGAGGCAGCAGAGGGACCCGGGTCTTCCCCAGGTACGTGTCCATCTTCTCCTCTTTGTAGTCAAATACGTAGAGCACCAGGTCCTCGGACCTCAGGTACCGGTCCAGGTCCTGGTCCACGTGGACCGGGTAAGACTTGAGGTCACCGAGGTCCGGGTCACAGCGTTCGTGCACGGTGGCGGTCGGGTAGTCGGGGAAGTCATAGAACTTGTAGACCACGTAGGGACTCGGACACCCGGACCCGCCGGACCTCTTTAGGTCTCTGCAGCGGTGGACCGTGATGAAGAGCTTGTTCAGGGAGCCTTCGGGTACCTGTGAGTCCTGGTTTAGGGTGGCGCCGACGTGACCCGACACCTTTACCTTCTCTCTGTAGAGACGGAACGTCTCCGTCATCGGGACCTTCAACCTCAACCAGTAGTCCACAGAACCAAAGGACCGGGTCTCCTCAGACACACCTGGTGAACAAGTAACATCTAGTCACATATAAACTATATAGAGCTAAAGGAACAAGCCTTATCTGGTCTGTGATCCGGTCTGTGATCCGGTCTCTGATCTGTGTCTCTGGTCTCTGGTCTGGTCTCAGGTCTCTGATCTGGTCTCAGTTCTCTGACCTGGTCTCTGATCTGCTCTCAGTTCTCTGACCTGGTCTCAGTTCTCTGATCTGGTCTCAGTTCTCTGACCTGGTCTCAGTTCTCTGATCTGGTCTCAGTTCTCTGATCTGGTCTCAGTTCTCTGACCTGGTCTCTGATCTGGTCTCAGTTCTCTGACCTGGTCTCAGTTCTCTGATCTGGTCTCAGTTCTCTGATCTGGTCTCAGTTCTCTGATCTGGTCTCTGATCTGGTCTCAGTTCTCTGACCTGGTCTCTGACCTGGTCTCAGTTCTCTGATTTGGTCTCTGATCTGGTCTCAGTTCTCTGATCTGGTCTCTGATCTGGTCTCAGTTCTCTGACCTGGTCTCTGATCTGGTCTCAGTTCTCTGATCTGGTCTCTGATCTGGTCTCAGTTCTCTGACCTGGTCTCTGATCTGGTCTCAGTTCTCTGATCTGGTCTCTGATCTGGTCTCAGTTCTCTGATCTGGTCTCTGATCTGGTCTCAGTTCTCTGACCTGGTCTCTGATCTGGTCTCAGTTCTCTGATCTGGTCTCTGATCTGGTCTCAGTTCTCTGACCTGGTCTCAGTTCTCTGATCTGGTCTCAGTTCTCTGATCTGGTCTCAGTTCTCTGACCTGGTCTCAGTTCTCTGATCTGGTCTCAGTTCTCTGATCTGGTCTCAGTTCTCTGATCTGGTCTCTGATCTGGTCTCAGTTCTCTGACCTGGTCTCTGACCTGGTCTCAGTTCTCTGATCTGGTCTCTGATCTGGTCTCAGTTCTCTGACCTGGTCTCTGATCTGGTCTCAGTTCTCTGACCTGGTCTCTGACCTGGTCTCAGTTCTCTGATCTGGTCTCAGTTCTCTGATCTGGTCTCTGATCTGGTCTCAGTTCTCTGATCTGGTCTCTGATCTGGTCTCAGTTCTCTGATCTGGTCTCTGATCTGGTCTCAGTTCTCTGACCTGGTCTCTGATCTGGTCTCAGTTCTCTGATCTGGTCTCTGATCTGGTCTCTGATCTGGTCTCAGTTCTCTGACCTGGTCTCAGTTCTCTGATCTGGTCTCAGTTCTCTGATCTGGTCTCAGTTCTCTGACCTGGTCTCTGATCTGGTCTCAGTTCTCTGACCTGGTCTCTGATCTGGTCTCAGTTCTCTGATCTGGTCTCAGTTCTCTGATCTGGTCTCTGATCTGGTCTCAGTTCTCTGACCTGGTCTCAGTTCTCTGATCTGGTCTCAGTTCTCTGACCTGGTCTCTGATCTGGTCTCAGTTCTCTGATCTGGTCTCTGATCTGGTCTCAGTTCTCTGATCTGGTCTCTGATCTGGTCTCAGTTCTCTGACCTGGTCTCTGATCTGGTCTCAGTTCTCTGATCTGGTCTCTGATCTGGTCTCAGTTATCTGATCTGGTCTCAGTTCTCTGATCTGGTCTCAGTTCTCTGATCTGGTCTCAGTTCTCTGATCTGGTCTCAGTTCTCTGATCTGGTCTCAGTTCTCTGATCTGGTCTCAGTTCTCTGATCTGGTCTCTGATCTGGTATCTGATCTGGTCTCAGTTCTCTGATCTGGTCTCAGTTCTCTGACCTGGTCTCAGTTCTCTGATCTGGTCTCAGTTCTCTGATCTGGTCTCTGATCTGGTCTCAGTTCTCTGATCTGGTCTCAGTTCTCTGACCTGGTCTCAGTTCTCTGATCTGGTCTCAGTTCTCTGATCTGGTCTCTGATCTGGTCTCAGTTCTCTGATCTGGTCTCAGTTCTCTGACCTGGTCTCTGACCTGGTCTCAGTTCTCTGATCTGGTCTCTGATCTGGTCTCAGTTCTCTGACCTGGTCTCTGATCTGGTCTCAGTTCTCTGATCTGGTCTCTGATCTGGTCTCAGTTCTCTGACCTGGTCTCAGTTCTCTGATCTGGTCTCAGTTCTCTGACCTGGTCTCTGATCTGGTCTCAGTTCTCTGATCTGGTCTCAGTTCTCTGACCTGGTCTCTGATCTGGTCTCAGTTCTCTGATCTGGTCTCAGTTCTCTGATCTGGTCTCAGTTCTCTGACCTGGTCTCTGATCTGGTCTCAGTTCTCTGATCTGGTCTCTGATCTGGTCTCAGTTCTCTGACCTGGTCTCTGATCTGGTCTCAGTTCTCTGATCTGGTCTCAGTTCTCTGATCTGGTCTCAGTTCTCTGATCTGGTCTCTGATCTGGTCTCAGTTCTCTGATCTGGTCTCAGTTCTCTGATCTGGTATCTGATCTGGTCTCAGTTCTCTGATCTGGTCTCAGTTCTCTGATCTGGTCTCTGATCTGGTCTCAGTTCTCTGATCTGGTCTCAGTTCTCTGATCTGGTCTCTGATCTGGTCTCAGTTCTCTGATCTGGTCTCAGTTCTCTGATCTGGTCTCTGATCTGGTCTCAGTTCTCTGATCTGGTCTCAGTTCTCTGATCTGGTCTCTGATCTGGTCTCAGTTCTCTGATCTGGTCTCAGTTCTCTGATCTGGTCTCTGATCTGGTCTCAGTTCTCTGATCTGGTCTCAGTTCTCTGACCTGGTCTCAGTTCTCTGATCTGGTCTCAGTTCTCTGATCTGGTCTCTGATCTGGTCTCTGATCTGGTCTCAGTTCTCTGATCTGGTCTCAGTTCTCTGATCTGGTCTCTGATCTGGTCTCAGTTCTCTGATCTGGTCTCAGTTCTCTGATCTGGTCTCTGATCTGGTCTCAGTTCTCTGATCTGGTCTCTGATCTGGTCTCAGTTCTCTGATCTGGTCTCAGTTCTCTGATCTGGTCTCTGATCTGGTCTCAGTTCTCTGATCTGGTCTCAGTTCTCTGATCTGGTCTCTGATCTGGTCTCAGTTCTCTGATCTGGTCTCAGTTCTCTGATCTGGTCTCTGATCTCACTCACCGACCAGCGGCACGGTGCCCTGAACTTTCCCGTCTCGCTCAGTCAGCTGGTGCAGGTGGATCCGACCTGTGGCCACGGTCCTCCAGTCCAGACCCTGAGCCTGGTGCAGCTCCAGGGTCACCGATCCTCCGAGCAGGAAGTCCAGCAGCCGCTGGTCCACCGTGACCACGTACCTGGACGTGGACCCGAACCGCGGCGTGCGGCCCACAGACACCGGAGTGGAGTGAAGCTCGAACAGGTAGAAGGAGTAGGTGATGAAGGTGGAGGGCTCGGAGTCCCCCAGAGACCTCAACGCAGACGGGGACAACGTGGCTCCGACCACCTGGAGCTCCACCAGGTTCTCCTCTCGGTCCAGAGGAGGAGACTCCTCTTCATCATCCTCCTCATCCTCGTCTTGAGCTGGGACGTCCTGTCTGAACACGGAGGTTCTGGTCCCGTAAGACACGCTTCTGAGCTGAGCTGAGGAGGAGGAGGAGCAGGAGGAGGAGGAAGAGGAGCAGGAAGAGGAGGAGGAAGAGGTGAAGGAGAAGGAGGAAGAGGAGGAGGAAGAGAAAGGAGGAGGAGGAGCAGCAGGAAGAGGTGAAGGAGGAGGAAGAGGAGGAACAAAGATCAAACAAAGTCTCACTTCACAGTTCATCTTCAAACCTTTAATCAACATTTTATGAATAATAATGATTTATCTTCTTATATTTATACTTCTATTCATACTTATATTTATATTCATACTTATATTTATATTTATACTTGTATTTATATTTATACTTGTATTTATATTCATACTTATATTTATATTTATACTTGTATTTATATTTATACTTGTATTTATATTTATACTTGTATTTATATTCATACTTATATTTATATTTATACTTGTATTTATATTTATACTTGTATTTATATTTATACTTGTATTTATATTTATACTTGTATTTATATTCATACTTATATTTATATTTATACTTATATTTATATTCATACTTATATTTATATTCATACTTATATTCATACTTATATTTATATTTATACTTGTGTCTTTTTAAACATATTTAATGAGCTTTAGATCAAATGACATCAGAATAAAGAACATGTTTCATATTTAGGATAGTTTATAGTCAGAGGTAAACTCCTCCTCTACTGTACATGTTCACCACCAGCTGTGAGGGTGAACACATGAACACATGAACACATGAAGACATGAAGACATGTTCACCACCAGCTGTGAGGGTGAAGACATGAACACATGAACACATGAAGACATGTTCACCACCAGCTGTGAGGATGAAGACATGAACACATGAACACATGAACACATGTTCACCACCAGCTGTGAGGGTGAAGACATGAACACATGAACACATGAAGACATGTTCACCACCAGCTGTGAGGATGAAGACATGAACACATGAACACATGAACACATGAACACATGAAGACATGAACACATGAAGACATGAACACATGAACACATGAAGACATGTTCACCACCAGCTGTGAGGGTGAAGACATGAACACATGAACACATGAAGACATGTTCACCACCAGCTGTGAGGATGAAGACATGAACACATGAACACATGAAGACATGAACACATGAAGACATGTTCACCACCAGCTGTGAGGATGAAGACATGAACACATGAACACATGAAGACATGAACACATGAAGACATGTTCACCACCAGCTGTGAGGATGAAGACATGAACACATGAACACATGAAGACATGAACACATGAACACATGAAGACATGTTCACCACCAGCTGTGAGGATGAAGACATGAACACATGAACACATGAAGACATGAAGACATGAAGACATGTTCACCACCAGCTGTGAGGGTGAACACACTAACCCTCCAGTCTCTGGATCTTAGCGGCTCTAGAGTCCAGCAGAGCGGCCTGATGCTGCAGCTTCTGATCCCACGTCGCTCTGTTAGACTCCATCTGGTTCAGGACGGCCTCCAGCTCCACCTGGATTATTTAAAAAAGATATATATATATATACACATATATGTATACAGTATATACAGTATATACTGTATATACATATATATATATATATATATATATATACACATATATGTATACAGTATATACTGTATATATATATATATATATATATATATATATATATATATATATATATATACATATATACACATATATGTATACAGTATATACTGTATACCAGTGGTGGGCCGTCAGGGCCTGCAAAGCCTTCTCTGCTGGCCTAAACAGAATCACAAAGTTATATCTATTTTATCATTTAATACTTTTTCTTAAATACACTACATGTATTATAATTTTTCCCATTATCTTATTTTCTCATTGCACAGCTACTGTCTTCCTCAGTTGCTCTGCTTCCAGTGCAGCTTGTTTTAAGTAGAGCTTTTATCCAATCAGATTTCACCTCTGTGTCTCTAGGTAAGAAGAGAGGCCCGAGGCCTGCAGACTCACAAGTGAATCCATGTGCAGTTTAAGTGAATGGGGACGATATTGTTGATTGTCATAGTGTTCAACCAATCAGATCTTTAGTTTGACATGTTGGGCGTATTCTTTGACGTGTCAGCAGCCGCTACCCCCATACTAGCCGGCCTACACCTACGTCATCATTACATGTCCAGCTGCGGCTCTGCCGCGAAGTGCAGGGTGTGCTGTGATTGGTCAGTGGGCGAGCACGTGACTAAAGTGAAACTTATGCTTGCTAGCAGAATTTAGCTTGTAGCAGTCAGAGTTCAAGTGGAAGGATATGGAAGAAATTATAACATTTGTAGGGTTTTGCTTGGTGTAGTTTATTTATTTTTGACCGGAAACGGATTTAGTGGAGGAGTTACTGATAACGCCTTTCTCAAGAAGGACATTTCAGGAAAAGCTGGACATGTAAGAAATGGTCAGTCAACCACAGCTGGCAGCCCTGACTCAGCAGGAACAGGATTTGTATGAACGGTATTTCTGTCTGACAGCGGTGGAGAAGCGTTGCACATTTTATGGCTGAATGTGTTTCATGTTAACTGAGCTCCTGGTGTTCGGAGCTACGCTACGCTAACCTGAGGACGCCATAGCACGGCAGGACACAAGCTACGGTGCTTTTGAACACTTCTGGAGAAACTCGAGTGGAACCCGGCCCCGCTCACTGGGTCCATTAATGGAGAAGGACTTCTTACTGGAACTGAAACCATGTACTGGGATTAAACTCTTTAAGTTTGGGTAAGTGACAAACTGCGTGTTAGTTTCCATAGTAACGTTACTACTGTTCGTTTGTCTATCGTGTCGCTTTGATGAATAATATTTGAATGTCTCGTGCTCTCGTGTGGTGGAATGCGTGGATCCGCTGCAGGTTTGCTGGATTGATGAGTCATAATGAGGTTATTATATATATATATATATATATATATATATATATGATAAAAACATAGTTTGATGCTAATAAGCTAAATGTTCTTGAGGTTCCACTTTTCCATATTTAGATAGATAGATAGATAGATGGATAGATGGATAGATGGATAGATGGATGGATAGATGGATAGATGGATAGATGGATGGATGGATGGATAGATGGATGGATGGATAGATAGATGGATAGATGGATAGATGGATAGATGGATAGATGGATAGATGGATGGATAGATGGATAGATGGATAGATGGATAGATGGATAGATGGATGGATAGATGGATAGATGGATAGATGGATAGATGGATAGATGGATAGATGGATAGATGGATGGATAGATGGATAGATGGATAGATGGATAGATGGATAGATAGATGGATAGATGGATAGATGGATGGATAGATGGATAGATGGATAGATGGATAGATGGATAGATAGATGGATAGATGGATAGATGGATAGATGGATAGATGGATAGATGGATAGATGGATAGATAGATGGATAGATGGATAGATGGATAGATGGATGGATAGATGGATAGATGGATAGATGGATAGATGGATAGATGGATGGATAGATGGATAGATGGATAGATGGATAGATGGATAGATGGATGGATAGATGGATGGATAGATAGATGGATAGATGGATGGATAGATGGATAGATGGATAGATGGATGGATAGATGGATAGATGGATAGATGGATAGATGGATAGATGGATAGATGGATAGATAGATGGATAGATGGATGGATAGATGGATAGATGGATAGATGGATAGATGGATGGATAGATGGATAGATGGATAGATGGATAGATGGATAGATGGATAGATGGATGGATAGATGGATAGATGGATGGATAGATGGATAGATGGATAGATGGATAGATAGATGGATAGATGGATAGATGGATAGATGGATAGATGGATAGATGGATAGATAGATGGATAGATGGATAGATGGATAGATGGATGGATAGATGGATAGATGGATAGATGGATAGATGGATAGATGGATAGATGGATAGATGGATGGATAGATGGATAGATGGATAGATGGATAGATGGATGGATAGATGGATAGATGGATAGATGGATAGATGGATGGATAGATGGATAGATGGATAGATGGATGGATAGATGGATAGATGGATAGATGGATAGATGG
Source organism: Leptoclinus maculatus (assembly GCA_032191485.1). Classification (NCBI taxonomy): domain Eukaryota; kingdom Metazoa; phylum Chordata; class Actinopteri; order Perciformes; family Stichaeidae; genus Leptoclinus; species Leptoclinus maculatus. The sequence goes on from JAVDOI010000014.1 coordinate 277,447, forward strand.
ATAGATGGATAGATGGATAGATAGATGGATAGATGGATGGATAGATGGATAGATGGATAGATGGATAGATGGATGGATAGATGGATAGATGGATAGATGGATAGATGGATAGATGGATAGATAGATGGATAGATGGATAGATGGATGGATAGATGGATAGATGGATAGATGGATAGATGGATAGATAGATGGATAGATGGATAGATGGATGGATAGATGGATAGATGGATAGATGGATGGATAGATGGATAGATGGATAGATGGATAGATGGATAGATGGATAGATAGATGGATAGATGGATAGATGGATGGATAGATGGATAGATGGATAGATGGATAGATAGATGGATAGATGGATAGATGGATAGATAGATGGATAGATGGATAGATGGATGGATAGATGGATAGATAGATATAAACTTTATTTATCCCCAGGGGGAAATTTGTTAAATTGTAGACGTGATGTTCGACGTGTTAGGACATCGACCCGTCACACAGAAGAGAATGACGTCCATGTTGGATTCACTGATGATGATGATGAGGATGATGAAGAGACATGAATATGAACGTCTGCATGTAAACAGATAATAAGGAATATGTGGTGCTTCAGAGGGGTCCCAGGTCTACTTCCAAAGAGAACAGGTGATGGTGGATAGTATGAATAAAGTGTGATGGTCCTGCTGAGCCTCACCTTGTAGTCCCTGCTGATCCGGCCCTCCATGCTGAGGAGGTTCCTGGTCTTCTCCAGCTCCTGGATGGTCTCAGCGTGAGCGGCTCGCAGCTCTCTGACTCCATCCTCCTCCACCTCCTTCAGGAAGATCAGGTCTCCACTCCTCTGGGACTTAAGCCTCTGTGGGGAGACCAGGGGTTAGACCTCAGGACCAGTATGGACCAGTATGGACCAGGGTGGACCAGTATGAACCAGGATGAACCAGGATGAACCAGGATGAACCAGGATGAACCAGGATGAACCAGTATGAACCAGGATGAACCAGGATGAACCAGGGTGGACCAGGATGAACCAGGATGAACCATCACCCCTCTAGAGCTTTATTACTCAGTAGTGGAGTCATTGAACACATTTGTCTCCTCTTCTTGTCACATGACTGTTGGTCTCAGATGAATCCATCATGACGTCATAGTTTCTCTGAGGAGCTCACATGTTAAAGTGAACTCTTTATTAGAGGAGAGATTTATAATGAGAACATGAAGAATAAAATGTTCTTGATGAAACAATCACTATTTTAAGCTTAGTTTTGGTTTCTTTTTCTGACGGAAGAGTTCGTCACACGTGATGTGTTCAAGGACCGTCGGAAAGATGAAAATATGACGATAATGCTGTTTTCTACAGCTAACAGCTAGTTGAGGTGTAGTTTGTGGGGTTCAGGGGGTTAAGTCTCCAGGTAACAAGGAACAAACTCTCACCTTGATGAGCAGCAGAGCCTCGGTGAGTTCAGCCACGTCGTACTCCGTCTCCTTTAACAGACACAACACCAGTGAAGCTTTAGAATGCAGTGACCTTATTAAGATTATTAATAATAGTATTAATATCTCACCCTGCTGTAGAACGTCAGACGACCATTTAGTTCCTCCAGCTGCTGCTTCTGTTCCACAAACTGGAGTCGAAGTTTCTGATTTTCTTCTGTCAGCTTCTCGTTTGTGTCTGAAATGAAGAATCATTATTCATATATATTTCCTCATGAACATGAAAGAGGACCCTGATATGATGTATTGTGTATTATTACCTCTCTCAGCTTTGATCTTATCCAGGATCTCGTTCTTGTCGACCAGGTCGGCCTTCAGAGCCGCCTCCAGCTGAGAGATCTGAAGCTTCAGCTGCTGATCCTGGATCTGATAACGCCGCTGAAGGGACACGTCGAAGGCACTGGAGACACACGGAGACATGAAGACGTTAAAGTCATGGCGTCTGACTACAAACACGTCTGTCTCTGTAGGAGCTAGCATCACCTTCTTAGCTTAGCATTTGTTAGTGAGAATTAAACGTATCGGGTCTTTTTTTTCTGGGTTAAAATAACAAAATCTAAAAATCATTCTCCACCTTTTATGTTGATGTCCGATCAGTGCTGAAGGTAAAAGTCCCTCAGTGCAGGAAGACGAGTCCTGCTGCTTATGGAGCCGGCACAGTGCCTACATGTCCCAGCATGCATTGCTCCCGACACCCTAAAGCCCCACCAGCCGTCTCTTCTTTGCACGGCTTTAATGCAGCCTCTGAATACTCCGATATTCGTTTTAGACGACACATGCACCATGAAAATGTTATTTTATTCCATGTTTATTTGATCGGGACAAATATATGTACTTGTATATAAATGCAGTGTATTACAGCATTTTAGCTACTGATAATTTCCAACACCCGTCCTTAGAAGGGTCTTTCAATACCAAATATAAAACTATTTTGTTGTCCTGTTAGCACTCTGAAAGGGTCTAGAACTGAGGGTCTCTCTGGCTCCGTCGCTCCATCAGACTATAGATCTAAGTTCTTCCTCCCACAGACTTCATCACTGATGCAGGAAGAACAACAGATTGAATCTTTCTGGGTCAATAACATCGACCACATTTACCATCAGCAGCGATCAGACGTCCACATATCAAAGGTGGAGCGTCGTCCCTTTGAGGATTGTGGTGAACATGCTGACTGGTTGAGCTGGTTGAACTGGGTTCAGGTTATAGTGGGACATGAGACCAGTGTGTCCTCACCTGTGTACCAGCTTCTCGTTGTTGTCCCTCAGCAGGTCTCTCTCCTGCTCCAGCTCACTGATCCTCTCCTGCAGCTGCACACCAGAGAATAGACCTTTATATATGAAGTGAACCCTTTAGTTACATCAGATTGTGTTCACATCTCATCAAACCTGCTCCGTCTTCCTCGTGGACACGGTGGAGCTCCGCAGCCTCGTCTCCAGGTCCAAACTCTTCGTCCTCTCGTCCTTCAGCCGAGCTGACAGCTCGTCCACCTTCAGCATCGCTGCGTCGTGAGCGGCCTTCAGCAACCTCTGGCTCTGAGACACGTTGTAAAGTAAGTCTTCAGTTTTCTTCTCATCAATAAAACCTGAAATGTTTCTACTAACAAGTACCCCAATACCTCTTCATGAACACACATGTGATTAAACCCACAGCGAGCAGATCTCTGATATATTTGTGTTATTAAAGGTCTTGCTCCTCACAGAGATGCACGTATTGATTGTTCATCACTACATTGATCTGTGAGCAGATGTTTCTACAGGATCTCACCTCCTGTAGTTGTAAAAACCGTCCCTCCAGCTCTGAGACCACGTCAGACCGCTCAGACAGCTGCTTCTGTAGTTTGATCATCGACACGTTACCGTTGACGTGAGACCTGAGATAGAAAAACACAAATGAGACGTTAGTGAGGCGTTAGTGAGGGCGTTAGTGAGGGCGTTAGTGAGGGCGTTAGTGAGGCGTTAGTGAGACGTTAGTGAGACGTTAGTGAGACGTTAGTGAGACGTTAGTGAGGCGTTAGTGAGGCGTTAGTGAGACGTTAGTGAGACGTTAGTGAGGCGTTAGTGAGACGTTAGTGAGGCGTTAGTGAGGGCGTTAGTGAGGGCGTTAGTGAGGCGTTAGTGAGACGTTAGTGAGGCGTTAGTGAGGCGTTAGTGAGGCGTTAGTGAGGCGTTAGTGAGACGTTAGTGAGGCGTTAGTGAGACGTTAGTGAGGCGTTAGTGAGGCGTTAGTGAGGCGTTAGTGAGGCGTTAGTGAGGCGTTAGTGAGGCGTTAGTGAGGCGTTAGTGAGGCGTTAGTGAGGCGTTAGTGGGGCGTTAGTGAGGGCGTTAGTGAGGGCGTTAGTGAGGGCGTTAGTGAGGCGTTAGTGAGGCGTTAGTGAGGCGTTAGTGAGGCGTTAGTGAGGGCGTTAGTGAGGGCGTTAGTGAGGCGTTAGTGAGGCGTTAGTGAGGCGTTAGTGAGGCGTTAGTGAGGCGTTAGTGAGGCGTTAGTGAGGCGTTAGTGAGGCGTTAGTGAGGCGTTAGTGAGGCGTTAGTGAGGGCGTTAGTGAGGCGTTAGTGAGGCGTTAGAGAGGCGTTAGAGAGGCGTTAGAGAGGCGTTAGTGAGGGCGTTAGTGAGGGCCTTAGTGAGGCGTTAGTGAGGCGTTAGTGAGACGTTAGTGAGGCGTTAGAGAGGCGTTAGAGAGGCGTTAGTGAGGCGTTAGTGAGGCGTTAGTGAGGCGTTAGAGAGGCGTTAGTGAGGCGTTAGTGAGGCGTTAGTGAGGCGTTAGTGAGGCGTCTGTCTGGTGGGACGGAAACACTTCATGTCACGATTATCCTGCAGAAATAACTCTGATTCAAGTTATTATCATCTAAATATGCTTAAAACAAACAATCAAACGTTAGTGAGGGCGTTAGTGAGGGCGTTAGTGAGGGCGTTAGTGAGGCGTTAGTGAGGCGTTAGTGAGGCGTTAGTGAGGCGTTAGTGAGGCGTTAGTGAGGCGTTAGTGAGGCGTCTGTCTGGTGGGACGGAAACACTTCATGTCACGATTATCCTGCAGAAATAACTCTGATTCAAGTTATTATCATCTAAATATGCTTAAAACAAACAATCAAACTGTCTTAAATACAGTAAATATAAATCATAAGGTCAAGTTATATACAAGAGTCTGTTTATTATGAATTCTTGTATCTTCCTACATAAATAAATCATAAATACATCGATTCCTCTCTAGGAGGAAAGGTCCAAACAAACATAATCAATAGTTCTTCTGGTTGAACTGAGTCAGTAAAACACCTCACAGAGTATAACACAAGTGTGTTTGTTTAGTTATGAATAGTTAATAAGTTAGTAATAGTTGTAGGTGAACACGAACAATGGACACACGCTGATTTTATTTCTCACAAAATGATTTAATCATCGTACACCAACGTTTTATTCGTTAATTCTCTGAACATCGAGCAGTTTCAGGGTGTTTTTTTGCCTCCGGTCACATTTTACTCTCTGTGGTCTTGATTTTCTCTTCAAAATAAAAGTCCTGCTCCTCTATGAAACAGAACCATCATGACTAGAAGTAGAGAGCACTAGAACATGTCTGTAGTGCAGAATAACTCAGTTATGATTGACGATGATAATGAGAGCTTTTACAGCTTCTAGTTGAAATAAACTGAGTAGTTTTGGAGATTGTTTTGGTGTTTTTGTGGTTCTTGATGTTAAAGGATCAGTTACTTCCCAGAACAACTCGGTACCTCAGTCTGGAGCTCTGCTGCTCTCGGACCTGCAGGAGTCTCTCCTCAAACTCTGCCTCCTTCCTCCTCAGCTCCTCCCTCAGCAGCTCCGACGCTCCCTCCACCTCCTCCATGTGGCTCCTCTGGAGCTCCATCACGTTCTCTCTGGTTCACAGAGAGAGAGAGACGGTTACCTTTAGTGACCTTAACTTACTACAGATATGGACAACGTAAACATACAAAATGTCGGCTAACAGCAGCTGCTCAGAGCTAACGTGCTGTGACCTCTGAAGGAGTTCAAACTGACACAGAGACTCCGTCAAAGTCCTGGAAATATGGCGTGGGATTAGTAACTGTAATGTAAATACTTTAAACAGCAATCCCTTGTCATTTTCAGTGGATCAATGTGACTTTAAAACCAGCTGGAGTTCTGCTCTGGTGGTTTAGGAGGACTCAGATACAGACCCTGGTGGTTTAGGAGGACACGGTTACAGACCCTGGTGGTTTAGGAGGACTCAGACACAGACCCTGGTGGTTTAGGAGGACACGGTTACAGACCCTGGTGGTTTAGGAGGACTCAGACACAGACCCTGGTGGTTTAGGAGGACACGGTTACAGACCCTGGTGGTTTAGGAGGACTCAGATACAGACCCTGGTGGTTTAGGAGGACACGGTTACAGACCCTGGTGGTTTAGGAGGACTCAGATACAGACCCTGGTGGTTTAGGAGGACACGGTTAGAGACCCTGGTGGTTTAGGAGGACTCAGATACAGACCCTGGTGGTTTAGGAGGACACGGTTACAGACCCTGGTGGTTTAAGAGGACTCAGATACAGACCCTGGTGGTTTAGGAGGACATGGTTAGAGACCCTGGTGATTTAGGAGGACTCAGATACAGACCCTGGTGGTTTAGGAGGACACGGTTACAGACCCTGGTGGTTTAGGAGGACTCACAGGTTTCGGACCTCGGCCCTGGCCTCCTCCAGCAGACTGTGTCCAAACCGAGGCAGGAGGCCCGTCGGGGGTCTGGCTCCTCCCTCTGAACTACGGGTACCTGAAGGAGACAAACATCAGAGGACTTTAATAAATCCACCTCCAGATGTTCAGGTGGTCTCCTCTACCTGAGACCTACCTTTGGGCCTCCCTCGAGGAGGAGAGGAGGAGTCGTCTCTCAGCTTCTTTAACCCAGAGTTGACCCGTGACGGGACGCGGTCGTACGGAGACGACCTCCTGCTCTGGGAGGTGAGCAGCTGCTGCTTGGCCAAAAGGAGGCGCCGCTTCAGCCCCTCGTTCTCTGCCTGCAGGCCGCGCACTTTCTCCTGGAGCTCCTCCATCATCTCCTCCATCTCCACGTCACGAAGCCTGGAGACTCCTCCTCCTCCTCCTCCCACCGCCAGCTGCTCCATACGACCACGGTCCTTCACTAGCCTCATCAGCTTAGTGCCCAGTCTGAGGAGGAGGAGGATGAAGAAGAGGAGGAAGATCAGAGGTGAGTGTTATAAAGAGAAGTTAAGATGTTCCTGTCTGGAGGTCTTTGAGTTCAGTTCATTATGCGACCTGTGAAAACAGCTGTCTGTCCTCTTGAGGCTTTGGAGGGTGTGTGTGTGTGTGTGTGTGTGTGTGTGTGTGTGTGTGTGTGTGTGTGTGTGTGTGTGTGTGTGTGTGTGTGTGTGTCTGTGTGTGTGTCTCACTTCCTGATCTTGTCCTCCTGCTTGTTAACATGCTGTTTGAGGACCAGTGTCTCCTCGTTGAGTCTCAGGAATCGGTCCTCCAGCTCCTCTCTGGACACACGAGAGACGTCCTGTCTCGCTCGAGCATTTTGGAACGTCAATGATTCTTTAAGCACAAAACTTTATTTAAAACACACAATGAGACGACGTAAACAGCAAACAAAGAAGGTTGTAGGAGCATAGAGAAGAAGAATGTGTGATCTTTCTCAGAGAGACAACACGGAGACACACGGAGACACACAGAGACAACACGGAGACAACACAGAAACAACACGGAGACAACACGGAGACAACACAGAAACAACACGGAGACACACGGAGACAACACAGAAACAACACAGAAACAACACGGAGACACACGGAGACAACACAGAAACAACACGGAGACAACACGGAGACACACGGAGACAACACAGAAACAACACGGAGACAACACGGAGACACACGGAGACAACACAGAAACAACACGGAGACAACACGGAGACAACACAGAAACAACACGGAGACACACGGAGACACACGGAGACAACACAGAAACAACACGGAGACAACACAGAAACAACACGGAGACACACGGAGACAACACGGAGACACACGGAGACAACACGAAGACACATAGAAACAACATGGAGACACACAGACAACAGAGACAACACGGAGACAACACGGAGACACATAGAAACAACATGGAGACACACAGACAACATAGAGACAACACGGAGACAACATAGAGACAACATAGAGACAACATAGAGACAACATGGAGACACACAGACAACATAGAGACAACATGGAGACACACAGACAACATGGAGACAACATGGAGACAACACAGAGACAACACGGAGACAACACGGAGACAACATGAAGACCTGCTGTGAGGTTCACGGTGAAGTCTCTGACTGGAACATCTGCTGCTGTCTCATCCAGTATTACAGACATGTCTCAGTCTGTAAATGAAAAGGTCTTCATCAAACAGGACGTATGTCACACACTTACATTATTATAAATATTAATGTAGTTGTGGGAGATAACAAGTTACACCAAACTCCATTACAAATCTAGTAGATTTAATCTAATATCCTCGTGATGAAAGAGACCAGACTCAAGACTTTTTGGGTCTTCTAGTGTATTCAATTAAATGTAATTAAATATATTTGATAAAGCACATAACTACATTTGTATCGGCATAGTGACAAACTAAGAGCATTCAATTTGAATATGATCTAAACTTTTAATCTTCACTGTTTAAACTATCGGAGCTTTCTATACATTGAAGTGAAACACGTGCTGCCTGCTGTGATGAATGTGCGCCGAACTGAAGTTAAACATTTGATTCTTTAGTGTTTTCAGCTAAATGTCTGAAGGACTAGTTAACGTCACTTCCGCTAGTGAGCGAAAAAAGATGCAGTCTGGCGTACGTTAGCTACGTTAGCTTCGTTAACTAGCTCACTAAACAAGGCTAACTAGCTCGCTCTTATCACGTGATAATAATTATATATAATTATATATGTGTCTTGGTATTCCATGAATCACTTTAAAGGACCTCCGTGATTCATTTTTAAACATTTCTTACCTTTAAAAACGACTTTATTAATTCCAGACACGGTTGCTACTGAAAACACAGCAGTTCACGTCGTTATGATGCAACCACGCATGCGCAGAGTTGAGGAGGCTTCTGGGAAAAGTAGTTCTTTAAAGCGTATTGCCACTCTAGGTGCTTTTAGTTGATTGATTTTCACTATAAACACATTTTTATCTTTCCCTCCTCGCGTGTGAGATCATTAATCACATTATAAACATAAAGACACATTCTGTCACTTTGTGAGTAAACGTGTAACTTTAAATTCTTTTTCCGGATGTTTTATGTGTATTTCCATAGTGCTCATGTCTCCTGCTCTATTTTGTTCTCTTCTTCTATTCTACCCATGAAAGTCTCTCTGGAGGGTCCAGTTTGAGGCCTTTAGTGTGAGCAGAGGCTGCATGTCTGTATTTATGAGCAGCTCCTGGTTCATAGAAACCTGACAGACTGTCAGACGTCTCATCAGCTGACCACGGAGCTCATTTAGAGTCCAGTGTGGACAGAATGAGTTCACTCTGCATGACCCCCCCAGTCAGACGCTGTGGTGTCAGATCATCAGAGAGTTGAAATCCATGAAGCCTGCAGACCTTTTGTTCATTGGGCCGTGACTCCACCTCCACACAACAACTGTCAAGTTCTTTATTTAACCTCCATCTCTTCCTCTTATTGTAATGAAGCAGATCTCATGTGTTCAACCCGTCTGAACATCCAACATCCAACATCCAACATCCAACATTCAATATCCAACATCCAATATCCAACATATAACATCTAATATCCAACATCCAACATCCAATATCCAATATCCAACATCCAACATCCAACATCCAACATCCAATATCCAACATCCAACATCCAATATCCAACATCCAATATCCAACATATAACATCAAATATCCAATATCCAATATCCAACATCCAACATCCAACATCCAACATCCAACATCAAATATCCAATATCCAATATCCAACATCCAACATCCAACATCCAACATCCAACATCCAATATCCAACATCCAATATCCAACATATAACATCTAATATCCAATATCCAACATCCAACATCCAACATCCAACATCAAATATCCAATATCCAATATCCAACATCCAACATCCAACATCCAATATCCAACATCCAATATCCAACATATAACATCTAATATCCAACATCCAACATCCAATATCCAATATCCAACATCCAACATCCAACATCCAATATCCAACATCCAATATCCAATATCCAACATATAACATCTAATATCCAACATCCAACATATAACATCTAATATCCAACATCCAACATCCAATATCCAATATCCAACATCCAACATCCAACATCCAATATCCAACATCCAATATCCAATATCCAACATATAACATCTAATATCCAACATCCAACATATAACATCTAATATCCAACATCCAATATCCAACATCCAACATCCAACATCCAATATCCAACATCCAATATCCAATATCCAACATATAACATCTAATATCCAACATCCAACATATAACATCTAACATCTAACATCCAACATCAAATATCCAACATCCAAC
>JAVDOI010000014.1:292500-335000 GCA_032191485.1 Leptoclinus maculatus
AAATGAACATCATGCTGTATTGAAGAAGACTTGAAACTAGAGATTGAGACCATAAACTCATGTTTACAATGTTTACTGAGGTAATAAATCAAGAGAGAAGTAGAGTCATTTTCTCATAGACTTCTATAGAACCAGAGGAGTCGCCCCCTGGTGGACACTAGAGAGAATGCAGCTTTAACACATGAAGCTCTGGAGAACTTTAAAGAACCGGAGGTTCAGACGCTGTACAGGAAGTCAGCATAGAGACGTAGTTTACACAATAAAAGACATGAAGTCAAATGCGTCCTGGTGGTCGTGGACTCGTCTTTAGAGCCGTCCGGAACCACAGATGCAGAGCAAGAAGACATCAAACCTGTTCGGTTCTCCAGTCCAACATGTCTTAGTCCAGTTTATTCTGTTTTGTTCTTATCTGTTACTCTGAAGGAGCGCAATGTCGTCAGCTGCAGGATCCAGATCCTCTGATATAGATAATCCACGTCCCAGACCAACAGCTGGGGACAAACAGTCCTCAGAGACTAAATAATCCAGGTTATTTTTAACCTTTAATTTAATTTAACATTAAACGTCTCTGAATGATCAAATTACTGCAGAGCACCTAAACACAACTGAACCTGGATCAGCTGAGGTCTGGACTCAGGACTCAGAGTCCAGAGAGGTTCAGTCCACCAGCTGCTCATAGTGACCTCTGTCATAACATTTAATCAGCTCGGATTGGACTCGGAGACACACTTTGATGAGGTTTGGACGTCAACTGTGACGGACCTGAAGCGTGTTAGAGGCCGGGATCGAACCTGTGAACCAGGGAGATCTGAGACCTGAACCTGAACCTGAAGACTCCATCAAAATATATCAAAATATATCAAAATATTCATCTGAGTCAACGAAAACCAAAAACATGTCACTTTAAAACTACTCCTACTTTTGTCATAGTTCAGTGATGTCTGTTGTTGTATTTTGTCTCTTTAGTTTCTTGTTGTCTCTCTTTGTTGCTTATCGTCTTTTATTGTCTCTCGTCGTAGCTTATCATCTCTCTAGTCTCTTGTCTCGTATTGTCTCTTGAGTCCCTTATCATCTCTCTAGTCTCTTGTTGTCTCTTTAGTCCCTTATCATCTCTCTAGTCTCTTGTTGTCTCTTTAGTCCCTTATCATCTCTCTAGTCTCTTGTTGTCTCTTATCATCTCTCTAGTCTCTTGTTGTCTCTTGAGTCCCTTATCATCTCTCTAGTCTCTTGTTGTCTCTTATCATCTCTCTAGTCTCTTGTTGTCTCTTGAGTCCCTTATCATCTCTCTAGTCTCTTGTTGTCTCTTTAGTCCCTTATCATCTCTCTTGTCTCTTGTTGTCTCTTTAGTCCCTTATCATCTCTCTAGTCTCTTGTTGTCTCTTGAGTCCCTTATCATCTCTCTAGTCTCTTGTTGTCTCTTGAGTCCCTTATCATCTCTCTAGTCTCTTGTTGTCTCGTAAGTCCCTTGTTGTCTCGTATTGTCTCTCTAGTCCCTTATCATCTCTCTAGTCTCTTGTTGTCTCTTTAGTCCCTTTAGTCCCTTATCATCTCTCTAGTCTCTTGTTGTCTCTTTAGTCCCTTATCATCTCTCTAGTCTCTTGTTGTCTCTTGAGTCCCTTATCATCTCTCTAGTCTCTTGTTGTCTCTTTAGTCCCTTATCATCTCTCTAGTCTCTTGTTGTCTCTTTAGTCCCTTATCATCTCTCTAGTCTCTTGTTGTCTCTTTAGTCCCTTATCATCTCTCTAGTCTCTTGTTGTCTCGTAAGTCCCTTGTTGTCTCGTATTGTCTCTCTAGTCTCTTGTTGTCTCTTTAGTCCCTTTAGTCCCTTATCATCTCTCTAGTCTCTTGTTGTCTCTCTAGTCCCTTATCATCTCTCTAGTCTCTTGTTGTCTCTTTAGTCCCTTTAGTCCCTTATCATCTCTCTAGTTGTCTCTTGAGTCCCTTATCATCTCTCTAGTCTCTTGTTGTCTCTTGAGTCCCTTATCATCTCTCTAGTCTCTTGTTGTCTCTTGAGTCCCTTATCATCTCTCTAGTCTCTTGTTGTCTCTTGAGTCCCTTATCATCTCTCTAGTCTCTTGTTGTCTCTTGAGTCCCTTATCATCTCTCTAGTCTCTTGTTGTCTCTTTAGTCCCTTATCATCTCTCTAGTCTCTTGTTGTCTCGTAAGTCCCTTGTTGTCTCGTATTGTCTCTCTAGTCTCTTGTTGTCTCTTTAGTCCCTTTAGTCCCTTATCATCTCTCTAGTTGTCTCTTGAGTCCCTTATCATCTCTCTAGTCTCTTGTTGTCTCTTGAGTCCCTTATCATCTCTCTAGTCTCTAGTTGTCTCTTTAGTCCCTTATCATCTCTCTAGTCTCTTGTTGTCTCTTGAGTCCCTTATCATCTCTCTAGTCTCTTGTTGTCTCTTGAGTCCCTTATCATCTCTCTAGTCTCTAGTTGTCTCTTTAGTCCCTTATCATCTCTCTAGTCTCTTGTTGTCTCTTTAGTCCCTTATCATCTCTCTAGTCTCTTGTTGTCTCTTTAGTCCCTTATCATCTCTCTAGTCTCTTGTTGTCTCTTGAGTCCCTTATCATCTCTCTAGTCTCTTGTTGTCTCTTGAGTCCCTTATCATCTCTCTAGTCTCTTGTTGTCTCTTGAGTCCCTTATCATCTCTCTAGTCTCTTGTTGTCTCTTGAGTCCCTTATCATCTCTCTAGTCTCTTGTTGTCTCTTGAGTCCCTTATCATCTCTCTAGTCTCTTGTTGTCTCTTTAGTCCCTTATCATCTCTCTAGTCTCTTGTTGTCTCTTGAGTCCCTTATCATCTCTCTAGTCTCTTGTTGTCTCTTGAGTCCCTTATCATCTCTCTAGTCTCTTGTTGTCTCTTGAGTCCCTTATCATCTCTCTAGTCTCTTGTTGTCTCTTTAGTCCCTTATCATCTCTCTAGTCCCTTATCATCTCTCTAGTCTCTTGTTGTCTCTTGAGTCCCTTATCATCTCTCTAGTCTCTTGTTGTCTCTTGAGTCCCTTATCATCTCTCTAGTCTCTTGTTGTCTCTTTAGTCCCTTATCATCTCTCTAGTCTCTTGTTGTCTCTTTAGTCCCTTATCATCTCTCTAGTCCCTTATCATCTCTCTAGTCTCTTGTTGTCTCTTGAGTCCCTTATCATCTCTCTAGTCTCTTGTTGTATTACAGTCATTTAGCAGACTGTTTTATCCAAAGCGACTTACAATTCTATCACACCGTACACAGCTAAGGGAGCAATGTTTTTGGGGTTAAGTGTCTTGCTCAAGGACACATCGACATGCGACTAGCGGAGCCGGGGATCGAACCGCCGATCCTCTGATTGAAGGACGGCCCTGCTCTCCACTTAGCCAAGGTCGCCACTGTCTCTTATTATCTCTCTTTGTCTCTCATTGTCTCTAGTCGTCCTCTAAATGTGAGCAGAGGATCGTCACTTGTCTTCAGGGGAGCAGAGGTAACCGTCTGTCCACTGGAAGTTAAGTGAGACGTTCTAAAAGTGTCTCAGACGGAGACATGAATGTGTGGTGGCGGTGGAGACGAGTCCTCAGATCATGTGAGATAAATCAAGCGAGATCACGAGAGAGAGAAAACATTTTAATTCGTCCCAATAAGACGGCAGACACTTTGTCATCTCCATCGGTTACCGGGGAAACTGTTTGTCTTTTCAAGTTTGGAGATGAAGTCATCGGGTTATTTTTCTTAAACTAGCGTCTTCTTTAAAGCTCCCGGTGAAACTGTCAAAGAGACGCTGCAGCTGAAACAGTGTTTAATGTGGGTCTCTGGGGGACGAGAGAGACGCGTTTGAACAGAGACGAGGGTGTCAATTAAGAGACAGAAACTTCAAAATGGAGGCGATTAAACTTTGAAATCTTTAAAACGCTCCCCGCTGAATTGTCTCCTCTGAGGAAAAAGGTCACCAGAGTTCACGATTTGATTCCTCAGCGAGCAACGAGGACAGACAAGTGGTATTTATTTACTGTCAACACGTCTCCTCAATGTCTCCGTCTCTGTGCACGTCCAACCTGTCTCAGCTTCTAAAGAGAGACGTCAGGACGCCTCGAGACGCTTTAAGAGACAGAGACACCTCGTATGAGACGCTTTAAGAGACAGAGACACCTCGTATGAGACGCTTTAAGAGACAGAGACACCTCGTATGAGACGCTTTAAGAGACAGGACACCTCGTATGAGACGCTTTAAGAGACAGGACACCTCGTATGAGACGCTTTAAGAGACAGGACACCTCGTATGAGACGCTTTAAGAGACAGAGACACCTCGTATGAGACGCTTTAAGAGACAGGACACCTCGTATGAGATGCTTTAAGAGACAGGACACCTCGTATGAGACGCTTTAAGAGACAGGACACCTCGTATGAGACGCTTTAAGAGACAGGACACCTCGTATGAGACGCTTTAAGAGACAGAGACAGGACACCTCGTATGAGACGCTTTAAGAGACAGAGACACCTCGTATGAGACGCTTAAAGAGACAGGACACCTCGTATGAGACGCTTTAAGAGACAGAGACAGGACACCTCGTATGAGACGCTTTAAGAGACAGGACACCTCGTATGAGACGCTTTAAGAGACAAAGACAGGACACCTTGTATGAGACACTTTAAGAGACAGAGACAGGACACCTCGTATGAGACGCTTTAAGAGACAGAGACACCTCGTATGAGACGCTTTAAGAGACAGGACACCTCGTATGAGACGCTTTAAGAGACAGAGACACCTCGTATGAGACGCTTTAAGAGACAGGACACCTCGTATGAGACGCTTTAAGAGACAGGACACCTCGTATGAGACGCTTTAAGAGACAGGACACCTCGTATGAGACGCTTTAAGAGACAGGACACCTCGTATGAGACGCTTTAAGAGACAGGACACCTCGTATGAGACGCTTTAAGAGACAGGACACCTCGTATGAGACGCTTTAAGAGACAGGACACCTCGTATGAGACGCTTTAAGAGACAGAGACAGGACACCTCGTATGAGACGCTTTAAGAGACAGAGACACCTCGTATGAGACGCTTTAAGAGACAGAGACACCTCGTATGAGACGCTTTAAGAGACAGAGACAGGACACCTCGTATGAGACGCTTTAAGAGACAGAGACAGGACACCTCGTATGAGACGCTTTAAGAGACAGGACACCTCGTATGAGACGCTTTAAGAGACAGGACACCTCGTATGAGACGCTTTAAGAGACAGGACACCTCGTATGAGACGCTTTAAGAGACAGAGACACCTCGTATGAGACACTTTAAGAGACAGGACACCTCGTATGAGACGCTTTAAGAGACAGGACACCTCGTATGAGACGCTTTAAGAGACAGGACACCTCGTATGAGACGCTTTAAGAGACAGGACACCTCGTATGAGACACTTTAAGAGACAGGACACCTCGTATGAGACGCTTTAAGAGACAGGACACCTCGTATGAGACGCTTTAAGAGACAGGACACCTCGTATGAGACGCTTTAAGAGACAGGACACCTCGTATGAGACGCTTTAAGAGACAGGACACCTCGTATGAGATGCTTTAAGAGACAGAGACAACTTGTATGAGACACTTTAAGAGACAGAGACACCTCGTATGAGACGCTTTAAGAGACAGAGACACCTCGTATGAGACGCTTTAAGAGACAGAGACAGGACACCTGTCGTGTATTAATGTGTATTAACGTGTATTAATGTGTATTAATGTGTATTAACGTGTATTAATGTGTATTATTGTGTATTAACGTGTATTAACGTGTATTAACATGTATTACATGTATTAATGTGTATTAGCATGTATTAACGTGTATTAATGTGTATTAACATGTATTAACGTATATTAATGTGTATTAACGTGTATTAATGTATATTAATGTGTAATAATGTATATTAATGTATATGAATGTGTATTAGCGTGTATTACTGTCTATTAATGTGTATTAACATCTATTAACGTGTATCAATGTGTATTAACGTGTATTAATGTGTATTAACATGTATTAATGTGTATTAATGTGTATCAACATGTATTAACGTGTATTAATGTGTATTAACGTGTATGACTGTGCATTAATGTCTATTAATGTGTATTAACATGTATTAACGTGTATTAATGTGTATTAACATGTATTAACGTGTATTCATGTGTATTAATATTTCTTAACATGTATTAATGTATATTAATGTATATTAATGTGTATCAACGTGTATTAATGTATATTAATGTGTAATAATGTATATTAATGTATATTAATGTGTATTAGCGTGTATTAATGTATATTAATGTGTATTAACATCTATTAACGTGTATCAATGTGTATTAACGTGTATTACTATGTATTAACATGTATTAACGTGTATTAATGTGTATTAACATGTATTAATGTGTATTAACATTAATTAATGTGTATTAATGTGTATTAACATGTATTAATGTGTATTAATGTGTATTAACATGTGTTAATGTGTATTAATGTGTATCAACATGTATTAACATGTGTTAATGTGTATTAATGTGTATTAACGTGTATTCATGTGTATTAATATTTCTTAACATGTAGTAATGTGTATTTATGTGTATTAAGGTGTATTAATATGTATTAAT
This sequence comes from Leptoclinus maculatus, assembly GCA_032191485.1. Taxonomy (NCBI): domain Eukaryota; kingdom Metazoa; phylum Chordata; class Actinopteri; order Perciformes; family Stichaeidae; genus Leptoclinus; species Leptoclinus maculatus. The sequence goes on from JAVDOI010000014.1 coordinate 299,102, forward strand.
GTGTATTAATGTTTATCAACATGTATTAACGTGTGTTAATGTGAATTAATGTGTATTAACGTGTATGACTGTGTATTAATGTGTATTAATGTGTATTAACATGTATTAACGTGTATTAATGTGTATTAACATGTATTAATGTGTATTAATGTGTATTAACATTAATTAATGTGTATTAATGTGTATTAACATGTATTAATGTGTATTAATGTGTATCAACATGTATTAACATGTGTTAATGTGTATTAATGTGTATTAACGTGTATTCATGTGTATTAATATTTCTTAACATGTAGTAATGTGTATTTATGTGTATTAAGGTGTATTAATATGTATTAATGTGTATTAATGTTTATCAACATGTATTAACGTGTGTTAATGTGAATTAATGTGTATTAACGTGTATGACTGTGTATTAATGTGTATTAATGTGTATTAACATATATTAACGTGTATTAATGTGTATTAACGTGTATTAATGTGTATTGATGTGTATTAATGGAGGACTCAGAGGGTGTCCCCTCATTAGAAAACAGAAGTTGTGTCCCCTTGTTCTTTCAGCTTTGTGTGGATAATAAATCATGCTGCTGTATATATATAATATATAGATACAAATATCATTTATTCTCAGCTCTTAAGTCTCAGACTGCCTGCAGCTTTGCTCTCTCTGCACTTCAAGCTTTATTCAGCCGTCACTGATCATTAAGATCCATAATCCTGATATCATGACTGTTAAACAAATTATGTTTTATGAATCCTCTTCATACTGCATATTATATATATATATGTATGCTGTATTATCCTCTGAAATCACAGCACAGCTTTTCTGTCTAAATTTAGTTTCTTTCTAAAAATCGGAATCCTTTTGAAATCTTATCAAATCTATTTTACATAAACTGCCGGAGAACAAAGACCACAATCAGTCACGCAATGCAAAGATTTTATATATGTATATTATAATATTACAAATGTGTCAGATAGAAATATAGATGACATATATAATAAACAAGTGATTCTACGTGAGCTTCTCACCAGATTCAAAGAATTCTTCAGGTTTCAACATTTATATTTTTATTATACTAATGACTCAAATTAAAGTCACAAGAATACAATGTTTGTATTGCTCGATGTATTAAAACACGTTTCATAGGGACAGTACTACGTATGTATATTTACTTTATAATGTTTTAACTCAAACTGTATCCTCAGTGATGTGGAGGTTACTTTAGACACAAACAGCGTCTCCGTCCTCTCAATGTGGACTTTGATTAAACGTGTTTGTGATACGTCAAAAACAAACGTAATACTTGAGGAAATACTTTCCCCTTCAACAATACCTAATGATACAGTAAAGAAAACACAAAGAGTCTGATATGTGACGTTCAGGTGTTTGTGGATTATCTGCTGGACCGTCTCTCATGATTTAAATATGAAATGATGCACATCAGAGGAGATGAAGAACTGATAGATAAACTCTACTACAACAGAGTAATCTGTTCTGTTTGACTTTCACACCAGTTAGTTAATTGGACGATATTTCCTGGTGTGGAAACTGAAAGTGTTTAACAGCAGAGACAAACATCTTCTTCCTATCTGGATATATATGATAATATATATATATATATATATCATATATATATATATATATATATCATATATATATATCATACATATATGATAATACATATCCTGATAAAAAAATGTGAAAAGACTTCATCTTAACTGGAGCTTTGAGAACAGATCATGATTTTAATAATAACGAAATAGTTCAAACACAAAAACAAGAAAATGAAGTAGAATTTGTGGCATTTACTGTTTTTAAGAATGTCAGAATATCAGTTAAACTCTAGTCTGTTTAATTCATGATTGTCACCGTTAACCGGTTTATATTTCTGGCTTTGTGTGTATTTGTGTTTTTTTTCATCTTCTTGATGAACTTTATAGTTTATATTTTGTTATATTTTATATTTTGTTATATTTGCACTCTTTCCTTCTTTCTACTTTAACTGCTGCTTAATACTTTCTCTCAGAATAAATGTTTACACTTATTTAAATGTATTAATCAGAATAAATCTGACAGTTTCTACAGATGATTGTATTTTGTATAATATTGTGAACATCTAGCATGAATCTCTGAGCTCTCATTGTGTCTCCTGCCTTCTTAATACATCTATAAATACTCTATAAATACTCTGTAATAACTTTCACACCTCGCAACTTTATCCGTCCTCCAAACGGCTGCTGACACCGTGAAGAATCTATCGATCTGTAACGGCTTCTGATGACAAACTACATGGTTGGCGAACCATGAAATCTCCCCTCAATTAATTAAAGAACCAGCTGTGTGAGTGTGTGTGTGTGTGTGTGTGTGTGTGTGTGTGTGTGTGTGTGTTTGTGTCCTCAGAGAACATCTATACACTGAGTTAATTACCTGCACCGGTTCTTCAGTCCGTCAACTATCTGTTGTGTCTCTAACACGGAGAAAACACCAGAATGAAGAGGTTTAGTGAAGTAGTTTAAAGGATTCACACTGTCTGAAGGTTCTCCAGCAGAACCGTGTGAAGAGAGAGGAACACATCTGAGTCTGAAGGTTCTCCATCAGAACCGTGTGAAGAGAGAGGAACACATCTGAGTCTGAAGGTTCTCCAGCAGAAACGTGTGAAGAGAGAGGAACACATCTGAGTCTGAAGGTTCCCCATCAGAAACGTGTGAAGAGAGAGGAACACACCTGAGTCTGAAGGTTCTCCATCAGAACCGTGTGAAGAGAGAGGAACACACCTGAGTCTGAAGGTTCTCCATCAGAAACGTGTGAAGAGAGAGGAACACATCTGAGTCTGAAGGTTCCCCATCAGAACCGTGTGAAGAGAGAGGAACACATCTCAGTCTGAAGGTTCCCCATCAGAAACGTGTGAAGAGAGAGGAACACACCTGAGTCTGAAGGTTCTCCATCAGAACCGTGTGAAGAGAGAGGAACACACCTGAGTCTGAAGGTTCTCCATCAGAACCGTGTGAAGAGAGAGGAACACATCTCAGTCTGAAGGTTCCCCATCAGAACCGTGTGAAGAGAGAGGAACACATCTCAGTCTGAAGGTTCCCCATCAGAAATGTGTGAAGAGAGAGGAACACACCTGAGTCTGAAGGTTCCCCATCAGAAATGTGTGAAGAGAGAGGAACACACCTGAGTCTGAAGGTTCTCCAGCAGAACCGTGTGAAGAGAGAGGAACACATCTGAGTCTGAAGGTTCCCCATCAGAACCGTGTGAAGAGAGAGGAACACACCTGAGTCTGAAGGTTCCCCATCAGAAATGTGTGAAGAGAGAGGAACACACCTGAGTCTGAAGGTTCTCCATCAGAACCGTGTGAAGAGAGAGGAACACATCTCAGTCTGAAGGTTCCCCATCAGAACCGTGTGAAGAGAGAGGAACACATCTGAGTCTGAAGGTTCCCCATCAGAACCGTGTGAAGAGAGAGGAACACACCTGAGTCTGAAGGTTCTCCATCAGAACCGTGTGAAGAGAGAGGAACACATCTCAGTCTGAAGGTTCCCCATCAGAACCGTGTGAAGAGAGAGGAACACACCTGAGTCTGAAGGTTCTCCATCAGAAACGTGTGAAGAGAGAGGAACACATCTCAGTCTGAAGGTTCCCCATCAGAAACGTGTGAAGAGAGAGGAACACACCTGAGTCTGAAGGTTCTCCAGCAGAAACGTGTGAAGAGAGAGGAACACATCTGAGTCTGAAGGTTCCCCATCAGAACCGTGTGAAGAGAGAGGAACACATCTCAGTCTGAAGGTTCCCCATCAGAAACGTGTGAAGAGAGAGGAACACACCTGAGTCTGAAGGTTCCCCATCAGAACCGTGTGAAGAGAGAGGAACACATCTGAGTCTGAAGGTTCCCCATCAGAAACGTGTGAAGAGAGAGGAACACACCTGAGTCTGAAGGTTCTCCAGCAGAAACGTGTGAAGAGAGAGGAACACATCTGAGTCTGAAGGTTCCCCATCAGAAACGTGTGAAGAGAGAGGAACACACCTGAGTCTGAAGGTTCCCCATCAGAAACGTGTGAAGAGAGAGGAACACACCTGAGTCTGAAGGTTCCCCATCAGAAACGTGTGAAGAGAGAGGAACACACCTGAGTCTGAAGGTTCTCCATCAGAACCGTGTGAAGAGAGAGGAACACATCTCAGTCTGAAGGTTCTTCAGCAGAAACGTGTGAAGAGAGAGGAACACACCTGAGTCTGAAGGTTCTCCATCAGAACCGTGTGAAGAGAGAGGAACACACCTGAGTCTGAAGGTTCTCCATCAGAAACGTGTGAAGAGAGAGGAACACATCTCAGTCTGAAGGTTCTCCATCAGAAACGTGTGAAGAGAGAGGAACACATCTCAGTCTGAAGGTTCTCCATCAGAAACGTGTGAAGAGAGAGGAACACACCTGAGTCTGAAGGTTCCCCATCAGAAACGTGTGAAGAGAGAGGAACACATCTCAGTCTGAAGGTTCTCCATCAGAAACGTGTGAAGAGAGAGGAACACATCTCAGTCTGAAGGTTCTCCAGCAGAAACGTGTGAAGAGAGAGGAACACATCTGAGTCTGAAGGTTCCCCATCAGAAATGTGTGAAGAGAGAGGAACACACCTGAGTCTGAAGGTTCTCCAGCAGAACCGTGTGAAGAGAGAGGAACACATCTGAGTCTGAAGGTTCCCCATCAGAACCGTGTGAAGAGAGAGGAACACACCTGAGTCTGAAGGTTCCCCATCAGAAATGTGTGAAGAGAGAGGAACACACCTGAGTCTGAAGGTTCTCCAGCAGAAACGTGTGAAGAGAGAGGAACACACCTGAGTCTGAAGGTTCTCCATCAGAAACGTGTGAAGAGAGAGGAACACATCTGAGTCTGAAGGTTCCCCATCAGAAACGTGTGAAGAGAGAGGAACACATCTGAGTCTGAAGGTTCCCCATCAGAACCGTGTGAAGAGAGAGGAACACATCTCAGTCTGAAGGTTCCCCATCAGAAACGTGTGAAGAGAGAGGAACACATCTCAGTCTGAAGGTTCCCCATCAGAAACGTGTGAAGAGAGAGGAACACACCTGAGTCTGAAGGTTCTCCAGCAGAAACGTGTGAAGAGAGAGGAACACATCTGAGTCTGAAGGTTCCCCATCAGAACCGTGTGAAGAGAGAGGAACACATCTCAGTCTGAAGGTTCCCCATCAGAACCGTGTGAAGAGAGAGGAACACATCTCAGTCTGAAGGTTCCCCATCAGAAACGTGTGAAGAGAGAGGAACACACCTGAGTCTGAAGGTTCCCCATCAGAAACGTGTGAAGAGAGAGGAACACACCTGAGTCTGAAGGTTCTCCATCAGAACCGTGTGAAGAGAGAGGAACACACCTGAGTCTGAAGGTTCTCCAGCAGAACCGTGTGAAGAGAGAGGAACACATTTGAGTCTGAAGGTTCCCCATCAGAACCGTGTGAAGAGAGAGGAACACACCTGAGTCTGAAGGTTCCCCATCAGAAACGTGTGAAGAGAGAGGAACACATCTGAGTCTGAAGGTTCCCCATCAGAAACGTGTGAAGAGAGAGGAACACACCTGAGTCTGAAGGTTCTCCAGCAGAACCGTGTGAAGAGAGAGGAACACACCTGAGTCTGAAGGTTCCCCATCAGAACCGTGTGAAGAGAGAGGAACACACCTGAGTCTGAAGGTTCTCCATCAGAACCGTGTGAAGAGAGAGGAACACACCTGAGTCTGAAGGTTCTTCAGCAGAAACGTGTGAAGAGAGAGGAACACATCTGAGTCTGAAGGTTCCCCATCAGAACCGTGTGAAGAGAGAGGAACACACCTGAGTCTGAAGGTTCTTCAGCAGAAACGTGTGAAGAGAGAGGAACACACCTGAGTCTGAAGGTTCTCCATCAGAACCGTGTGAAGAGAGAGGAACACACCTGAGTCTGAAGGTTCTCCAGCAGAAACGTGTGAAGAGAGAGGAACACACCTGAGTCTGAAGGTTCCCCATCAGAACCGTGTGAAGAGAGAGGAACACACCTGAGTCTGAAGGTTCTTCAGCAGAAACGTGTGAAGAGAGAGGAACACATCTCAGTCTGAAGGTTCTCCATCAGAACCGTGTGAAGAGAGAGGAACACACCTGAGTCTGAAGGTTCTCCATCAGAAACGTGTGAAGAGAGAGGAACACACCTGAGTCTGAAGGTTCCCCATCAGAACCGTGTGAAGAGAGAGGAACACATCTGAGTCTGAAGGTTCCCCATCAGAACCGTGTGAAGAGAGAGGAACACATCTCAGTCTGAAGGTTCTCCAGCAGAAACGTGTGAAGAGAGAGGAACACATCTGAGTCTGAAGGTTCCCCATCAGAAATGTGTGAAGAGAGAGGAACACACCTGAGTCTGAAGGTTCTCCAGCAGAACCGTGTGAAGAGAGAGGAACACACCTGAGTCTGAAGGTTCCCCATCAGAACCGTGTGAAGAGAGAGGAACACACCTGAGTCTGAAGGTTCTCCATCAGAAATGTGTGAAGAGAGAGGAACACACCTGAGTCTGAAGGTTCTCCAGCAGAAACGTGTGAAGAGAGAGAAACACATCTGAGTCTGAAGGTTCCCCATCAGAAACGTGTGAAGAGAGAGGAACACATCTGAGTCTGAAGGTTCCCCATCAGAACCGTGTGAAGAGAGAGGAACACATCTCAGTCTGAAGGTTCCCCATCAGAAACGTGTGAAGAGAGAGGAACACATCTGAGTCTGAAGGTTCCCCATCAGAACCGTGTGAAGAGAGAGGAACACATCTCAGTCTGAAGGTTCCCCATCAGAAACGTGTGAAGAGAGAGGAACACATCTCAGTCTGAAGGTTCTCCAGCAGAACCGTGTGAAGAGAGAGGAACACATTTGAGTCTGAAGGTTCCCCATCAGAACCGTGTGAAGAGAGAGGAACACATCTGAGTCTGAAGGTTCCCCATCAGAAACGTGTGAAGAGAGAGGAACACACCTGAGTCTGAAGGTTCTCCAGCAGAAACGTGTGAAGAGAGAGGAACACATTTGAGTCTGAAGGTTCCCCATCAGAACCGTGTGAAGAGAGAGGAACACATCTGAGTCTGAAGGTTCCCCATCAGAAACGTGTGAAGAGAGAGGAACACACCTCAGTCTGAAGGTTCTCCAGCAGAACCGTGTGAAGAGAGAGGAACACATTTGAGTCTGAAGGTTCCCCATCAGAACCGTGTGAAGAGAGAGGAACACATCTGAGTCTGAAGGTTCCCCATCAGAAACGTGTGAAGAGAGAGGAACACACCTGAGTCTGAAGGTTCTCCATCAGAACCGTGTGAAGAGAGAGGAACATACCTGAGTCTGAAGGTTCTCCAGCAGAACCGTGTGAAGAGAGAGGAACATACCTGAGTCTGAAGGTTCCCCATCAGAACCGTGTGAAGAGAGAGGAACACACCTGAGTCTGAAGGTTCCCCATCAGAAACGTGTGAAGAGAGAGGAACACACCTGAGTCTGAAGGTTCCCCATCAGAAACGTGTGAAGAGAGAGGAACACACCTGAGTCTGAAGGTTCCCCATCAGAAACGTGTGAAGAGAGAGGAACACATTTGAGTCTGAAGGTTCCCCATCAGAACCGTGTGAAGAGAGAGGAACACATCTGAGTCTGAAGGTTCTCCATCAGAAACGTGTGAAGAGAGAGGAACACACCTGAGTCTGAAGGTTCCCCATCAGAAACGTGTGAAGAGAGAGGAACACACCTCAGTCTGAAGGTTCTCCATCAGAACCGTGTGAAGAGAGAGGAACACATTTGAGTCTGAAGGTTCCCCATCAGAACCGTGTGAAGAGAGAGGAACACATCTGAGTCTGAAGGTTCTCCATCAGAACCGTGTGAAGAGAGAGGAACACATCTGAGTCTGAAGGTTCTCCATCAGAACCGTGTGAAGAGAGAGGAACACACCTGAGTCTGAAGGTTCCCCATCAGAAACGTGTGAAGAGAGAGGAACACACCTGAGTCTGAAGGTTCCCCATCAGAACCGTGTGAAGAGAGAGGAACACATCTGAGTCTGAAGGTTCCCCATCAGAAACGTGTGAAGAGAGAGGAACACACCTGAGTCTGAAGGTTCTCCATCAGAACCGTGTGAAGAGAGAGGAACACATCTGAGTCTGAAGGTTCCCCATCAGAACCGTGTGAAGAGAGAGGAACACATCTGAGTCTGAAGGTTCCCCATCAGAAACGTGTGAAGAGAGAGGAACACACCTGAGTCTGAAGGTTCCCCATCAGAAACGTGTGAAGAGAGAGGAACACACCTGAGTCTGAAGGTTCTCCAGCAGAACCGTGTGAAGAGAGAGGAACACACCTGAGTCTGAAGGTTCCCCATCAGAACCGTGTGAAGAGAGAGGAACACATCTGAGTCTGAAGGTTCCCCATCAGAAACGTGTGAAGAGAGAGGAACACACCTGAGTCTGAAGGTTCTCCAGCAGAACCGTGTGAAGAGAGAGGAACACATCTAACATCTAATGTGATGTCATCATATCCAGACTCAATGTTCACTTTCAAACTGAAGAAAATAGTCCCTGAAAATAAATGTGTTATTTAATTTAAATGAATTGATCCTCAATATATAATAGATTCTGTTACTTGAACTAAAGACATTTTAAGTTGCTGTTTGACTTTCACACCAGTCATTTATTTTTCAATTTATTTTAATTAATGCACGTATCCGATTTCTTTCATTTAATTACATTTTTTAATTAATTAATTTAGAAATGTATTTCTCTGGACACCATTAGCTTCAGTGTTTTGTAACAGAACCTCTTCTTCTGCTTCTTCTTCTCCTCCTCTTAAAGAGTTAAAGTGAAGAAGACAAACATCTTGTTTATTTCTCTCTTTAATCCTCGGCTGGTTTTATTTTTTCTCTCCTCCTAATTAAAAGAAGAAGCAGCAGCTTTACTGCAGCTCTGATAACAGAGATCACTTCTCACTTACTTTCACTATTGATTTGATTAAGAGGCTTAAACGTCTTTAATGAGTTTTCTACTTCACTGCTTCTAATCAGGAGCCCTGCCAGCCCCTCCCCCACTCTGTCTGTCTCTCCCTCTGTGTATATATATATACAGTATATATATATATATATATACTGTATATAATACAGATATACAAATATATATATAAATGATATATATATTTTTATATATATATATTTAGATATAAGTTGCTAATCATATTTTATCGTGTTTCTTATGATGAATTAAGAATGTATGAATAAAATGTCTTTTTTGTAATTCTTACAAGTTTTGTTGCTTTAGCTTATAAAAAAGCATCAGGAGTTCATTTGTTCTGTATTATTGTTAGAGATTCATGTTGCTGCTAAACTAAACACCTTAATAGATTCTTATTTCTACACTGTGGTCTACTTTAACTAAAAAGGCACATTTACAGCTGTAGATGTGAAAAAAGGAGAAATATGATTTTTTTTCTTTTACTTAATGTAGTCTGAGACGTTTAAAATAATTATATATATATATTAATAATTATTACATATATATATACATATAATTATATATATATTAGGGGTGTAACGATACGCGTATGCGTATTGAACCGTTCGTACGAGGCTCACGGTTCGGTACGCATGACGAACCCAACAATACGTTCATACTAGTGCATTTGGAAATGCAGAAGCTTAAATTGTGGGAAATATTATGTTTTCGGTGGAGCCACTGTTCTCAAACTGGCAACACACATGACGTAACGGACAGCGTGCTCTCTGACACGCCCACCACCAAAGAAACACTTCCTACTCCAGTCGGGCACTTTGCGCTGTGAGACACGCTACACGAAGCTAACGTTAGCTCGGTGCAACATGGCTAATAGACCAGGAATAAAAGATCCTCCAACGGCCTACAGGTCTGGTGTTTGGAGCCACTTTGGTTTCTCTGTGAACTATGAGGGCGATGGTGAGAGAGTGGTGGATACAAAAACAACGCTATGTCGCATTTGCTACACGAGTGTCGGCTACATCAGTGGGAATATCTCAAACATGTTAACACATTTACGCCGATATCACCCCAGTGTGGCAGTGGGTGGAACTAAACGAAGACCTGGAGCAGCACACGCGCTTCAAACTCTCCCGAAGATTTAAGCAGCTGTTCCCTGCCGATGAGGACTAAAGCGATCACCACGGCGGTTGGTACACTTACAGCCGCGGACATGAGACCCGACTCTGTAGTGTAAAACGCTTTATGAACCTGCTGAATGTTATTGACCCCGTTACACTACTCCTTCACGAGCCCATTCAGACAAACCGTAACTCACGCTTTGTACAAGAAAACAAAAGCACAAGTAGAGAATCACATGTCGAGGCACCCGCTGCTGCTCTGACAACGAGGGCTACACAACGCTACCTGACTGTAACACACATTACCTCATCACTGAATGAGATGAAGAGCCATGTTCTTCATACACAACACTACCTGACTGTAACACACATTACCTCACCACTGAATGAGATGAAGAGCCATGTTCTTCAGACACAACGCTACCTGACTGTAACACACATTACCTCACCACTGAATGAGATGAAGAGTCATGTTCTTCAGACACAACACTACCTGACTGTAACACACATTACCTCATCACTGAATGAGATGAAGAGTCATGTTCTTCAGACACAACGCTACCTGACTGTAACACACATTACCTCACCACTGAATGAGATGAAGAGTCATGTTCTTCAGACACAACGCTACCTGACTGTAACACACATTACCTCACCACTGAATGAGATGAAGAGTCATGTTCTTCAGACACAACACTACCTGACTGTAACACACATTACCTCATCACTGAATGAGATGAAGAGTCATGTTCTTCAGACACAACGCTACCTGACTGTAACACACATTACCTCACCACTGAATTAGATGAAGAGTCATGTTCTTCAGACACAACACTACCTGACTGTAACACACATTACCTCACCACTGAATGAGATGAAGAGTCATGTTCTTCAGACACAACGCTACCTGACTGTAACACACATTACCTCACCACTGAATGAGATGAAGAGCCATGTTCTTCAGACACAACGCTACCTGACTATAACACACATTACCTCATCACTGAATGAGATGAAGAGCCATGTTCTTCAGACACAACGCTACCTGACTGTAACACACATTACCTCATCACTGAATGAGATGAAGAGTCATGTTCTTCAGACACAACGCTACCTGACTGTAACACACATTACCTCATCACTGAATGAGATGAAGAGTCATGTTCTTCAGACACAACGCTACCTGACTGTAACACACATTACCTCACCACTGAATGAGATGAAGAGTCATGTTCTTCAGACACAACGCTACCTGACTGTAACACACATTACCTCATCACTGAATGAGATGAAGAGCCATGTTCTTCAGACACAACGCTACCTGACTGTAACACACATTACCTCATCACTGAATGAGATGAAGAGCCATGTTCTTCAGACACAACGCTACCTGACTGTAACACACATTACCTCATCACTGAATGAGATGAAGAGTCATGTTCTTCAGACACAACGCTACCTGACTGTAACACACATTACCTCACCACTGAATGAGATGAAGAGCTACGTTCACTCAGGTATACTTCCATCACTGCTCATACTACAATGATGATGGAGAAGATGTAAGTAACAATACTACATTACAGTTTTTACCCCAGAAGATGGGTCACTCAGGTATAGTTCCATCATTGTTCAAAGTCAAAGAATAGCTTCATGATGTTAGTTTTAATGAATAAATATATTTTAAAATCAAGTACGTTTCTCTGGCATTTATAGTTTTCTACTGTATTGAAAACGTACCGAAACGTACCGAACCGTGGCTCCACTGTACCGTACCGAACCGAACCGTGGATTTTGTGAACCGTTACACCCCTAATGGATATGTGTGTATGTGTGAGCGTCTATATATTCATATCTCAGACGTGACGCTGTGAGCGTTTCCGTTATGATTTGACAATTACAGCTGAATAATTCAGCGTCTCTGTTCGGCACAGAGTGACATCAGACAGATAAATATGTCATAAATCATAATCTCAGGTTCTTCACCGGTGGTGACGAACGGTGGGAACAAAAGCTCCGCTCACTAACCACTAACCACCAACCACTAACCACCAACCACCAACCACCAACCACTAACCAATAACCAATAACCAATAACCATCAACCACCAACCAATAACCAATAACCGACAACCAATTACCAATAACCAATAGCCAATAACCAATAGCCAATAACCACTAACAATAACCACTAACCACTAACCACTAAGCACTAACCACTAACCAATAACCACCAACCACCAACCACTAACCACTAACCAATAACCAATAACCAATAACCATCAACCACCAACCAATAACCAATAACCAATAACCAATAACCGACAACCAATTACCAATAACCAATAACCAATAGCCAATAACCAATAGCCAATAACCACTAACAATAACCACTAACCACTAACCACTAAGCACTAACAATAACCACCAACCACTAACCACTAACCACTAACCAATAACCACCAACCACTAACCACTAACCAATAACCAATAACCACTAACAATAACCACTAACCACTAACCACTAAGCACTAACAATAACCACCAACCACCAACCACTAACCAATAACCAATAACCAATAACCAATAACCAATAACCAATAACAATAACCACTAACAATAACCAATAACCAATAACCAATAACCAATAACCAATACCAATAACCAATAACCAATAACAATAACCACTAACCACTAACCACTAAGCACTAACAATAACCACCAACCACTAACCACTAACCAATAACCAATAACCACTAACCACTAACCACTAACTACTAACCACTAACCACTAAGCACTAACAATAACCACCAACCACTAACCACCAACCACCAACCCAACTAACCAATAACCACTAACAATGACCACTAACCACTAACCACTCACCACTAACCAATAACCACTAACAACAACCAATAACCAATAACCAATAACCAATAACCAATAACCAAAAACCAATAACCAATAACCAATAACCAATAACGTATAACCACTCACCACTCACAAATAACCACTAACCATTGGATTGGGTGTTAGCTGCCATTAGCCTCCTGAGTTATTAGCAGCCTTCAGCACTGTCACTAGCGTTAGCCACGGCTAGCCTCACAGTCGCAGAGCTAATTAGCCGCTAATGGGGAGCCGCCATGTGACATTCTGAGAAAGGAAACAAAACAAATCCAGCACTTCATTAGTCCAACTGTGACAGCTGCTGCTTCTGTTTGTTTCCTCTTCTCTAATGTCTCCACTTATTATTATTTAACTTTGTGTTAACGTTTGTTTCCAGTCTGGTGATGTAAATGTTGGAGTGTTGATTCCTCACGGAGGAGCTGAGGGAGCATGAAGGGAGCATGAAGGGAGCATGAAGGGAGCATGAAGGGAGCATTGAAGGGAGCGTATCACCGGTCCATTATTGACTTCTGACCGTTATCGTCCTTGTTTCACTTATTATCGTGTCAGCCCGATTGACTCTGGTCCAGTCTCATCGCTCCCTGATCGCCGAGCGAGGCGGCGGCTTCACGGACGAGGAGGCCGAGTCACTTAGTGGTGAGGAAACAGGATTAGAGAAATCACCCCTCCTCATCATCCCGATGAAGAGCAGCAGGGTGCCGTGTTTTACTCTAATTCTTCTGTCTGTGACGAAGAGGATCACGATGTTGGGCCTTCATCAGGATCAGAGTTCAAGGCTCCCTCCGGGCCACCGTACTTCAGATAATATGCAAATACTCACAGACTGTTGTTTGTGAGGCTTCCTCCTCCGGCGCTCCTCTTCATTACTTCCTGCTGGACGAAGAGGAAAGCCCAATCCCAGTGTCCCCCCTAAAGCCTCAAACCCTGAACCCTCAAGGACTCACTGACGTCACCTGGTGAGTGGTTGAGTGTGAGAGACTGTGAGGGCTTGAGATGGTGTGAATAGGAATGGGACAACACTTTACTGCAACATATCACGTTACCATGAAAACCACAAATAATATCATGTATAATTGTGTGTATTTATTTTATACTTTGTACTCCCTGATTTGAACTCTTCAGCCTCTTTCCTCACAAGATGAGGAAACTTCATATAATCTATTTACTCGCTTTTGTCAAAACAGATTCAATGACAAAATCAAATATTTGATGAATAAATGAATAAATATTCTGATTTCATGTTTTAATGTTCCATCTTTAACCCTTAATGTTTCTGAGTACATGTAATACTTCAGGCTGAACACGTGATCCGTCCTCTTTGTTTACCTTTGTTTTTACGTCTCCATGCGTCCACTGGTTACCCGTGTTTAACGTCACATTGCAATGATTTGTGGGTAATTCCCTTAGGCTAAGTCAGCATACCATGCTGACTTATGGAAAGGGTTCATAAAGGGCTCAACATGTCTGCCAGAGAGCCTCAAACACTGATGATGTGACAGACAGAACTAAACCCTCACGTAAGGGGGGACATTGGGATTCGGCCGAAGTCTGCTTGTTATCTGATTTCACGGGGAAGTTATTAATCTCATTCTTCTAATTCATGTGGTGTGTTTTACAAGCCGTTAAAGCTCCACTAATATCATTTTAATATCACGTCAACACACAATAATAAACCAAATTGGAGCTAAAGTCAAACCTTCATTTAGACTCTACGAGTTCTTCTGATTTCTTTACATTCATCAAAATCACGTTCAGCAACAAACATGTTGTTTTGGTGAATAACGGTGACGCCGTATACGTCTCTGGTAGAGACCTGTCAATCACTGTGTAGCCCCGCCCCTAAAGCATCCCCTGCTTTATGGTCTGTTTGACTCTAAATGGACCATAATGTACTAAATGAACATCATGCTGTATTGAAGAAGACTTGAAACTAGAGATTGAGACCATAAACTCATGTTTACAATGTTTACTGAGGTAATAAATCAAGAGAGAAGTAGAGTCATTTTCTCATAGACTTCTATAGAACCAGAGGAGTCGCCCCCTGGTGGACACTAGAGAGAATGCAGCTTTAACACATGAAGCAACGACTTCACTTTTAAAGAACCAGAGATTGGCGTTCACGTAGTTCTTCTTCTTCTAAAAAAAGCATAAATTGACATGTTGTTGTTAGACTTCTGTTGGAAAACGCTTGAAAAATGAGGAATAACTTTTCATAGGATATCGAATGAACCTGAGCTTCTTCTCTGTGGAGACAAACGTCTACAAAGTGTTGAGCACTGACTTCCTCAGAGAACGTATGAATCCTCCTGTGTGAGAACATGTGCAGCGTTTCTACAATACAGATTGTAAAAATGTCAAAGAAAATGAATGGAGTTTTGTTTGTTTTTGTTGACTGTTGTCTAGTTTTAGTTGAGAAGTAGAAAGTTTGACGCTAATTAGGTTTGAGACTAATGCTGCTCTTCTCACTGTTTTATAACGGAGCTGTAATTACGAGGAGAACCTCAAAGCAACATTTGTTTCCTCTCTGACAACAATTATTCATCAGATGCTAATTTCATCCAACGGAGCTCCTCAAAGGGAACATATGTCGGCTGTTTGATTCCCTCTGTGAGCTCATTCGGCTGTCAGCGAAATCTGAGCGTCGCCGCTGATCAGCAGGAAAAACGGTTTGTGCGTCTGGAGGCTGGTTGGAGTGTTTCTACCGGAGCAGCTGACGAGGTGGAGAGGTCAACGTGTTCGTGTAAGAGCAGCCTGACACATCGAGGCCTGATTTATACAGAAATATAGATTCATGGAATATTAAGACAACGGCTTCATTCACGTGAATGAATCAGATTTAACGAATGAAAGCAGAGAAACCTGACAACAGAGACGAGGAGCTGCAGTAATAAAGTGTTGATATTCTACATGAGTGAATATTAAGCTGCAGGCTCATCTTATCAGGTCTGATCATCTTCCTCCTCCTCCTCTGCAGACAGTCCTCACTAATCTGATCCGCCATTGTTTCCCTTTATCTCCACTATCAGTCTATGAGATCAATGTTTCCCTTTATCTCCACTATCAGTCTGTGAGATCAATGTGGGGCTCAGATAGAAAGAGCAATGCTTCAACATGAAAAGGTTTTTCACTCACTGTATCAAATCTAATGTGAGTCAATGGTTACAGAATATATATCCTATCTAGAGAGAGTCAATGGTTACAGAATATATATCCTATCTAGAGAGAGTCAATGGTTACAGAATATATATGAAATCTAGAGTGAGTCAATGGTTACAGAATATATATGAAATCTAGAGATAGCCAATGGTTACAGAATATATATCCTATCTAGAGAGAGTCAATGGTTACAGAATATATATGAAATCTAGAGTGAGTCAATGGTTACAGAATATATATCCTATCTAGAGAGAGTCAATGGTTACAGAATATATATCCTATCTAGAGTGAGTCAATGGTTACAGAATATATATCTAATCTAGAGAGAGTCAATGGTTACAGAATATATATCCTATCTAGAGTGAGTCAATGGTTACAGAATATATATGAAATCTAGAGTGAGTCAATGGTTACAGAATATATATGAAATCTAGAGTGAGTCAATGGTTACAGAATATATATGAAATCTAGAGTGAGTCAATGGTTACAGAATATATATCCTATCTAGAGAGAGTCAATGGTTACAGAATATATATCCTATCTAGAGTGAGTCAATGGTTACAGAATATATATCTAATCTAGAGAGAGTCAATGGTTACAGAATATATATCCTATCTAGAGTGAGTCAATGGTTACAGAATATATATGAAATCTAGAGTGAGTCAATGGTTACAGAATATATATGAAATCTAGAGAGAGTCAATGGTTACAGAATATATATGAAATCTAGAGTGAGTCAATGGTTACAGAATATATATGAAATCTAGAGATAGCCAATGGTTACAGAATATATATCTAATCTAGTGGGGGTCAATGGTTACAGAATATATATCTAATCTAGTGGTGGTCAATGGTTACAGAATATATCAAATATAGAGAGAGTCAATGCAAATTCTCTATAATCTTTATCAGGAAAACTAAACATGAGATCAAAGTAAATTAACCTGATGACTCACTGTTTAGAGAGATCAAACACTTTCAAAGACTTTCTGTTCGCACTTTTTACTACAGCTCGATAAACAATTTGATAATTAAGAGGTAATTAAGTAATAACATGTAATTACCATAGTAATAACCATGTAATAGCTTGGTATTAAAAATGGGTATATCTGGGTGATATTAAATCAATTAAGGAAAACAAAAGTCATGGTAATAATCTGGGAACATTATGGAAACTTGGTAATAATTAAATGGTTATCAGTGTAACATGGTGAAATGAATGGAGTCATAACCTGATAATTCACAATTCTATTTTCACATATTACTTAATTATTACCTCTTTATTATCGCTCTATTACCATGTTGTTAATACTGAGCTGTAATTAAAGGAGAGTTCAAGGACTGTCCGTCATCAACAACCGTTAAAATAATTATCCTTGTCTCTTTCAGATTATGAATGTGATTCTATTTTTAAATCTCAAACGTCAAAATGTCCCTGAAGAGCAGAAAGATGACAAAAATTAATAAACTATAATAATCAACTGACAAAATGTCTTCACACCGTCTGAAGATATCATCTCTCAAACACAAAAACATCTTCTAGTAATGGATTCTCTGCTGCTTTACTTCCTGTTTCTCCTTCATACCTCCTTCTCTTCATCCCCATGTCCTCCTCCTCTTCCTCCTCCTCCTCTTTCTCCTCCTCCTCCTACTCCTGCTCCTCCTCTTCCTCCCTCTGCTCCTCCTCTTCCTCCTCCTCCACCTCTTCCTCCTCCTGCTCCTCCTCTTCCTCCCTCTCCTCCTCTTCTTCCTCCACCTCCTCCTCCTCTGGATGAATATTTCATGACCACAGAAGCTCTCGTTCCAGAGATGAATAAATGAGAAACAACAGCAGAAAGCAGGTTTGAGGTGAAAGGTCAGACGGATACATGATGATCCAGCTGACACACACACGCACGCAGACAGACAGACAGACAGACAGACAGACAGACAGACAGACAGACAGACAGACAGGCAGGCAGGCAGGCAGGCAGGCAGGCAGGCAGGCAGGCAGGCAGGCAGGCAGGCAGGCAGGCAGGCAGATAGGCAGACACACACACACACACACACACACACACACACACACACACACACACAGTAGTTTTTAAAAAGAGAAAGTAATGTGATTACTTATGTGTGTAAAGGGATTACAGATTCAAATCAACTGCTAACTACGTCTTGTTAGCTGTTAGCTTAGCATCACCAAAGAGACTCCCGGTCTAAACTGGATTTATTTACATCACTAGACTGGCTGCTTCATGAGTAGATGTACTCAGATACTTCAGTAAAAGTACTTTGTTAAACTACTGTGTTACAGGTCTGGGGGGGGGCTCCTCCATCAGGTCACATGGTTCACGTCTTTAGACTGAGTCTGCTCCAGTCTCACCGTCTAGTGATGATCGATCAGCTCTGACGGATCAATATCGGAATAAGAAGCTTAGATGTTGATCCTCTTAGTGAGGCTGATCCTGACTCCATTACCCATAATCCTCTAATGACACGTTAGTCCCCGTTATACACACAAACACTTTCTCTGCTTCACTTTCTAAAGTGACTTAAATACGATATCCGTATATTTACTATATTTATATACTTATTTATATACCTGTCAGAGCTCAACGCAGTAGAAGACGTACCTGAGACGTTCAGGTGAAGAAGACTTCACTTTCCTGATAGATTTCACTTCTTCAACTACAACGGTCAGCGACCGTTCTATGATGAAGACGAGGACGAGACGAAGACAAAGAAGAAGACGAAGACGAAGACGATGAAGACGAGACGAAGACGAGACGAAGACGAAGACGAAGACGAGACGAAGACGAAGATGAAGACGAGACGAAGACGAAGACGAGACCAAGACGAGACCAAGACCAAGACCAAGATTTAATATAATCTGAATATATTTTATATAATCTGAACATAGTTAATATAATCTGAACATATTTAATATAATCTGAATATATTTAATATAATCTGAACATATTTAATATAATCTGAATATATTTAATATAATCTGAATATAGTTAATATAATCTGAACATATTTAATATAATCTGAATATAGTTAATATAATCTGAATATATTTAATATAATCTGAATATATTTAATATAGTCTGAACATATTTAATATAATCTGAATATATTTTATATAATCTGAACATATTCAATATAATCTGAATATATTTAATATAATCTCAACATATTCAATATAATCTGAACATAGTTAATATAATCTGAATATATTTAATATAATCTGAATATAGTTAATATAATCTGAATATATTTAATATAATCTGAATATAGTTAATATAATCTGAACATATTTAATATAATCTGAACATATTTAATATAATATGAACATATTTAATATAATCTGAACATATTTAATATAATCTGAACATATTTAATATAGTCTGAACATATTTAATATAATCTGAATATAGTTAATATAATCTGAACATATTTAATATAATCTGAACATATTTAATATAATATGAACATATTTAATATAATCTGAACATATTTAATATAATCTGAACATATTTAATATAATCTGAATATATTTAATATAATCTGAATATAGTTAATATAATCTGAATATATTTAATATAATCTGAATATAGTTAATATAATCTGAACATATTTAATATAATCTGAACATATTTAATATAATATGAACATATTTAATATAATCTGAACATATTTAATATAATCTGAACATATTTAATATAGTCTGAACATATTTAATATAATCTGAATATAGTTAATATAATCTGAACATATTTAATATAATCTGAACATATTTAATATAATATGAACATATTTAATATAATCTGAACATATTTAATATAATCTGAACATATTCAATATAATCTGAATATATTTAATATAATCTGAACATATTTAATATAATCTGAACATATTTAATATAATCTGAACATATTTAATATAATCTGAATATAGTTAATATAATATGAACATATTTAATATAATCTGAACATATTTAATATAATCTGAACATATTTAATATAGTCTGAACATATTTAATATAATCTGAATATAGTTAATATAATCTGAACATATTTAATATAATCTGAACATATTTAATATAATCTGAATATAGTTAATATAATCTGAACATAGTTAATATAATATGAACATATTTAATATAATCTGAACATATTCAATATAATCTGAACATAGTTAATATAATCTGAATATAGTTAATATAATATGAACATAGTTAATATAATCTGAACATATTTAATATAATCTGAACATATTTAATATAATCTGAATATAGTTAATATAATCTGAACATAGTTAATATAATATGAACATATTTAATATAATCTGAATATAGTTAATATAATCTGAACATATTTAATATAATCTGAACATATTTAATATAATCTGAACATATTTAATATAATCTGAACATATTTAATATAATCTGAACATATTTAATATAATCTGAACATATTTAATATTTTCATGTAAAACAAAATCAGCTGCTCATGGATCCAGATATTAGAGGTCAGAGGTCACAGTATTTCTACTTCTCATTGATGACATCATCCTGTAAACAAACAGAGTGACCTCAGAGATGATGATGATGAAACTCTCTGCTGAAGAAAATCTTGTCCAATTACACGACAGAATAATTGTGGTCTCAGGTCTGTAATGAGGTCTAAAGCCGTCCTCCCTGAGATAATCCTCCTCCAGATAAAAACCTCATCACATGGTGAGCTCCTCAATCACAGGAATAAGAAGTTAATCTGGTCCTTTAGGACGAGGAGGAGGAGGAGGAGGAGGAGGAGGAAGAGGAAGAGGAAGAGGAAGAGGAAGAGGAAGAGGAAGAGGAGGAGAGGTAGGAGTAGGAGTAGGAGGAGGAGCGGAGGAGAGGGGGGAGGAAGAAGAGGAGGAGGAGGAAGAGTTGGAGAAGAAGAGGAAAAGGAAGAGGGGGAGGAGGAGGAAGAGGAGGAAGAGGAAGAGGAGGAGTGAGATCTTAATGTGTGACGACATATATTAAGATGTACAGACCTGTTCTTCATCATCATCATCATCATCTTCATCATCTGTGATAAATATTCAGACTGAGTCCCTTCAGATACAGAATCAGTCTGCAAGAGACACTTCATCAATACTTCATCAATACTTCATCAATTCATCAATACTTCATCAATACTTCATCAATTCATCAATACTTCATCAATACTTCATCAATACTTCATCAATACTTCATCACTTCATCAATACTTCATCAATACTTCATCAATTCATCAATACTTCATCAATACTTCATCAATACTTCATCAATTCATCAATACTTCATCAATACATCATCAATACTTCATCAATACTTCATCAATACTTCATCAATTCATCAATACTTCATCAATACTTCATCAATACTTCATCAATACTGCTTCTCTGTCATTGGTTCAGTGACTGCAGCACAGCCGACATAAATAAAACCAACCTGCTCATTTACATAATCACTTTAACCACAGAAAGCATGCAGCTGGTGAAATAAATCATCTTGTGAACCAGACAGAGACCGGAGCCTAATGGAGCTCTGATTGTTTCCTATTGAGACTCTAAGTGCTTCTATTTCCACCTGTCATCTCTCACAAAGGTCTGCTGGTCTGTGAAGGACTCTGTGTGGAGGACTCTGTGTGGAGGACTCTGTGTGGAGGACTCTGTGTGGAGGACTCTGTGTGGACTCTGTGTGGAGGACTCTGTGTGGAGGACTCTGTGTGGGGGACTCTGTGTGGGGGACTCTGTGTGGAGGACTCTGTGTGAAGGACTCTGTGTGGAGGACTCTGTGTGGGGGACTCTGTGTGGGGGACTCTGTGTGGAGGACTCTGTGTGGAGGACTCTGTGTGGAGGACTCTGTGTGGAGGACTCGGTATGCAGGACTCGGTGTGGAGGACTCTGTGTGGGTCTGCGTCTGGATTAAGGAACGTTCCATTAGAGGAGAATGCAAACAGCAGCTCAGGGTGTTCAGGGTGTTTTGGATGTCTAAGGGGTTCAGGGTCTTCAGGGTGTTTTGTGTGTCTAAGGGGTTCAGGGGGTTCTGGGTGTTTTGTGTGTCTAAGGGGTTCAGGGGGTTCTGGGTGTTTTGGGTGTCTAAGGGGTTCAGGGGGTTCTGGGTGTTTTGGGTGTCTAAGGGGTTCAGGGTCTTCAGGGTGTTTTGGGTATCTAAGGGGTTCAGGGTGTTTTGGGGTGTCTAAGGGGTTCAGGGGGTTCTGGGGGTTCAGGGTGTTTTAGGTGTTCAGCTCAGTGATGGCAGCAGAACCCACATGGACCAGGAAACAGGCCCTCCTGTCTTTAAGGGGTCTGTGAGAAACAGGTTTGGTTTTACATTTTTAGGAACCACATTTTTCTTTGTTCATTCAGTTCATAATTAAGTTTATTAAGTTTATTAGAAGCAGTTGAATAAAAACAAATTTTGTAAATTGAGAATATTACAAGAACAACAACTTTTAACACGTTTAAGACTGATCTTTGTTCTATAATTCTTATTATAAATTAACAGCAGTGGAAGAAGTATTCAGATATTTGATTTAAGTAAAAGTGCTAATTCCACAGTGTACAAATACTCAGTTAGAAATAAAAGGAGTCCCTGAACACACTAAACCCCCAGAAACCCCAGCACCCCCTAAACACCCTGACCACCCTGAACACCCTGAACACCCAAAACCTCCTGACCATCCTGAACCTCCTGAACCTCCTGAACCTCCTGAACCTCCTGAACACGCTGCTCCTCTGCTGTAAAATAAAGTAGTGTGTTATTAGATTCTCTGCCGGTTGATGCTGGTCATGTCCTGGTTCTTCCTCCCTCATGACAGAGCGTCACAGTGAGCACAGTGTCCAGGCCCGGTGGTCCTCTTTCATGCTGCGGCTCATTAAGAGCCTCACTCCTGGATCTCTGCAGGCCTGCTGGGAAAAACCTTTACAAGAGAAAACACTTCACCATGACGGCAGCAGCCAGCATCTGACTGAGAGTCGATCTGTCAGGAGTTCATCACTGAAGCAGACGGAGAACGTCACAAACAATAAGAGAGAAGAAGAACTCCGATAACAGATCATCAGATCTACTGACAGCCAGAAGGTTAGGAGGACATGATCAATACCTGGATCAAGATACTGAGACACGAAGAGAGTCAAACCCACTGAGAATACATCTCTACTGAGATATACAGCCTCTTTAAGATCAGGTACTCTGTTTACTACCAGTTCAGGTACTCTGTACTCTCATAGAGACATGTCCTCACAGAGACTTGTCTTCACAGAAACTTGTCTTCACAGAAACTTGTCTTCACAGAGACATGTCCTCATAGAGACATGTCCTCACAGAGACTTGTCCTCACAGACACTTGTCTTCACAGAGACATGTCCTAACAGAGACTTGTCCTCACAGAGACTTGTCTTCACAGAGACATGTCCTCACAGAGACTTGTCTTCACAGAGACTTGTCCTCACAGAGACTGGTCTTCACAGAGACTGGTCTTCACAGAGACTTGTCCTCACAGAGACTTGTCTTCACAGATACATGTCCTCACAGAGACATGTCCTCACAGAGACTTGTCTTCACAGAGACTGGTCTTCACAGAGACTGGTCTTCACAGAGACTTGTCCTCACAGAGACTTGTCTTCACAGAGACTGGTCTTCACAGAGACTGGTCTTCACAGAGACTTGTCCTCACAGAGACTTGTCTTCACAGATACATGTCCTCACAGAGACATGTCCTCACAGAGACTTGTCCTCACAGAGACATGTCCTCATAGAGACATGTCCTCACAGAGACTTGTCCTCACAGACACTTGTCTTCACAGAGACTTGTCCTCACAGAGACTGGTCCTCACAGAGACTTGTCTTCACAGAGACATGTCCTCACAGAGACTTGTCTTCACAGAGACATGTCCTCACAGAGACATGTCCTCACACACACTATGAGACCAGTATTGTCTCCGTCCTGCTGCATCAGTGAAACATCAGAGGGCTGTATACCTTTGATGTGTCCCCTCAGCTCATTAGGCCCCTCCCCTTTGACTGGTGTCATGGTGACAGCCGTCTTGGACCGAACAATGACCCGATGTTCTCTTTGTGAGAGGTGACAGCTGTGGGGAAACATGGAGGTCAGGGGTCATCACATTGTTGTCCCATCAAGAGGAGGGACCCTGAAGGCGTTGGTGCAGCCGCTCCAGTAGTGGACCGCCGTCTTCCCGTGATAATCTCTGATGTTACTGTTTGCATCTGATGGAAACGAGAAGGAGAAGAAGATGGTTTGCTTCTGCTTTTGTTCTGTGACTGTAAAAGGAACGACTCTCTCTGACCTCCACACTCAACACCCGTCTCTGTGGAGAGCTGCTATGAAACGTTAGCATGACTTTATCTTCATGTTTCTGACAGCAGGTCGGTGAGGGGGGGGGTACCGAACCAAACCTCCACCTCCTCACGCTCTTCTTGTATTCTATAACGATGTGAGTGGAGTGAAAAGCTCATAAAGGCTCAAATTTAAATGCGTTTGAGGACTTTAAAATGTTTTTAAATGTCATAATTCAAACGTCCAGAGACGCAGAGGAGGATGATGAAGATGAATGGTCCTCCTCATACAGATCGTGTGTCTCTGATCTGAGACGTGATGGAGAGTAAACATCTTCCTCATGTTTCGGAGACTCTGGTCATTACAGACACTTAAACACCCACCAGCTCCTCTGAACCCTTTAAACTAAAACTAAGAAACTAAACTTCATGAAACTTCATGAAACTTCCTCTTCCGTTAGAGTAGACGTCGATTCTTTGATTTATTCTGCATGAAGGTGTTTAATGTCCCATTTTATATCAATACATTCTGCTGTCAGACAAACATATCCTCACTATGCAAACCTATAAATCATCACATGACCACAAGTCCTCATGTGTGAACACGTAGACCTGCAGACCTCATGTGTGGACACGTAGACCTGCAGACCTCATGTGTGGACACGTAGACCTGCAGACCTCATGTGTGGAGACGTAGACCTGCAGACCTCATGTGTGGACACGTAGACCTGCAGACCTCATGTGTGGACACGTAGACCTGCAGACCTCATGTGTGGACACGTAGACCTGCAGACCTCATGTGTGAACACGTAGACCTGCAGACCTCATGTGTGGACACGTAGACCTGCAGACCTCATGTGTGGACACGTAGACCTGCAGACCTCATGTGTGGACACGTAGACCTGCAGACCTCATGTGTGGACACGTAGACCTGCAGACCTCATGTGTGAACACGTAGACCTGCAGACCTCATGTGTGGACACGTAGACCTGCAGACCTCATGTGTGGACACGTAGACCTGCAGACCTCATGTGTGGACACGTAGACCTGCAGACCTCATGTGTGAACACGTAGACCTGCAGACCTCATGTGTGGAGACGTAGACCTGCAGACCTCATGTGTGGACACGTAGACCTGCAGACCTCATGTGTGGACACGTAGACCTGCAGACCTCATGTGTGGACACGTAGACCTGCAGACCTCATGTGTGAACACGTAGACCTGCAGACCTCATGTGTGGACACGTAGACCTGCAGACCTCATGTGTGGACACGTAGACCTGCAGACCTCATGTGTGAACACGTAGACCTGCAGACCTCATGTGTGGACACGTAGACCTGCAGACCTCATGTGTGGACACGTAGACCTGCAGACCTCATGTGTGGACACGTAGACCTGCAGACCTCATGTGTGGAGACGTAGACCTGCAGACCTCATGTGTGAACACGTAGACCTGCAGACCTCATGTGTGAACACGTAGACCTGCAGACCTCATGTGTGGACACGTAGACCTGCAGACCGCATGTGTGGACACGTAGACCTGCAGACCTCATGTGTGAACACGTAGACCTGCAGACCTCATGTGTGGACACGTAGACCTGCAGACCTCATGTGTGAACACGTAGACCTGCAGACCTCATGTGTGGACACGTAGACCTGCAGACCTCATGTGTGAACACGTAGACCTGCAGACCTCATGTGTGGACACGTAGACCTGCAGACCTCATGTGTGAACACGTAGACCTGCAGACCTCATGTGTGGACACGTAGACCAACTCTGAGTCTGAGGCTCAAACTGAGGAGAGGGGAGCCGCCGGAGGTCCACAGGGATCATCATGAGACGGCCGAGTGTGTCTCATTAACACAATATGAACTGTGTGTGTGTGTGTGTGTGTGTGTGTGTGTGTGTGTGTGTGTGTGTGTGTGTGGACTTGTCAGTCGGTCTTTTGTCTGATCTGGATCGCTGCTCTCTCGTCCTCTCAGAGTCTCTGGAGCGTGAAGGAGAAGAATCCCTCAACATTTGAATTTCTATTTTGTACGTGAATATGAATAAAATCTTCACTCAGTTCAAACGATATAAAAACGTGTTTCTGATCCTCTTTAGTTCACAAGACGACTGAGTTTAACAAAGAATATTGTTGTTTATGAACTGGATTCTCATCAGCTGAAACGTTTTCTGTTCCTTTATGTATCTGAATGTTGTTACAGTCACACATCATCTTTGTCTCCGTCTGTCTAGTCTTTGTCTCCTTCCTTCTCGTCTTTGTCTCCTTCCCTCTCGTCTTTGTCTCCTTCCCTCTCGTCTTTGTCTCCTTCCTTCTCGTCTTTGTCTCCTTCCTTCTCGTCTTTGTCTCCTTCTGTCTCGTCTTTGTCTCCTTCCCTCTCGTCTTTGTCTCCTTCCCTCTCGTCTTTGACTCCTTCCTTCTCGTCTTTGTCTCCTTCCCTCTCGTCTTTGTCTCCTTCCTTCTCGTCTTTGTCTCCTTCTGTCTCGTCTTTGTCTCCTTCTGTCTCATCTTTGTCTCCTTCCCTCTCGTCTTTGTCTCCTTCCGTCTCGTCTTTGTCTCCTTCCCTCTCGTCTTTGTCTCCTTCCCTCTCGTCTTTGTCTCCTTCCTTCTCGTCTTTGTCTCCTTCTGTCTCGTCTTTGTCTCCTTCCCTCTCGTCTTTGTCTCCTTCCTTCTCGTCTTTGTCTCCTTCCCTCTCGTCTTTGTCTCCTTCCTTCTCGTCTTTGTCTCCTTCTGTCTCGTTTTTGTCTCCTTCCCTCTCGTCTTTGACTCCTTCCTTCTCGTCTTTGTCTCCTTCCCTCTCGTCTTTGTCTCCTTCCTTCTCGTCTTTGTCTCCTTCTGTCTCGTCTTTGTCTCCTTCTGTCTCATCTTTGTCTCCTTCCCTCTCGTCTTTGTCTCCTTCCCTCTCGTCTTTGTCTCCTTCCGTCTCGTCTTTGTCTCCTTCCCTCTCGTCTTTGTCTCCTTCCCTCTCGTCTTTGTCTCCTTCCTTCTCGTCTTTGTCTCCTTCCCTCTCGTCTTTGTCTCCTTCCCTCTCGTCTTTGTCTCCTTCCTTCTCGTCTTTGTCTCCTTCCCTCTCGTCTTTGACTCCTTCCTTCTCGTCTTTGTCTCCTTCCCTCTCGTCTTTGTCTCCTTCCTTCTCGTCTTTGTCTCCTTCCCTCTCGTCTTTGACTCCTTCCTTCTCGTCTTTGTCTCCTTCCCTCTCGTCTTTGTCTCCTTCCTTCTCGTCTTTGTCTCCTTCCTTCTCGTCTTTGTCTCCTTCTGTCTCGTTTTTGTCTCCTTCCCTCTCGTCTTTGACTCCTTCCTTCTCGTCTTTGTCTCCTTCCCTCTCGTCTTTGTCTCCTTCCTTCTCGTCTTTGTCTCCTTCTGTCTCGTCTTTGTCTCCTTCTGTCTCATCTTTGTCTCCTTCCCTCTCGTCTTTGTCTCCTTCCCTCTCGTCTTTGTCTCCTTCCGTCTCGTCTTTGTCTCGTCAGTCTCTCAGGAGCCTGGTGGTTTTGTAGGGACCTGGTCTTCAGGTGGACTGACTCACTGTGCGTGTTGATGAGGGAGAGGACGACGTGCTGGTGACCGTGGATGGAGGCCAGGTGGAGAGCTGTGTAACCCTGGAAACAACACACAGTATTATGGTCTGTCTCACAGTAACATAAAACATATATACATATATTTATATATATATATATATATATATATATATACTGTATATACACAGACTAGAGGAGGAATTGTTTCTTGTTTCCTTCCCAGTTTTTAATCATCTCCATGTGAAAGTGTTTTCAAACTGAGTCCTGATCAGCTAAGAGGAACCATAGAAGAAGAAGAAGGGACTCTTCTTCTTCTTCTTCTATGGTTCCTCTTCCTCTGTCAGCTGAGATAAGAGAGACTCCATCAGTCTGACAGAAGCTCTCCATCATTGGTTCACATGAACACCAGCGAGTCCCAGAGGATCCTGATCTTCTGTCAGAGAGTTCAGTGACGGCTCAGGAACTGGAGACGGTTTAGAAGTCGGAGGCGATTAAGAGAAACGCTGTGTAGTTTATTAATAATAATAAGAATAATAATAATACTTTTTATTTATTGAGCGCTTTTCAAAATTCTCAAAGACACTTTACATTAAAACCATCATATAAAATAAAGCTATGCACTAAAATTGTACAACACATAATATCGGTCACACGTTAAAAGCAGTTCTGAACAGGTGGGTTTTGATTTGATTTGAATATGAAAGGTCAGTGCAGTCTCGATGTGTTTGGGGAGAGAGTTCCAGAGGGAGGGGGCAGCTATGGAGAAGGCTCTGTCGCCCCATGTCCGGTGCTTGGTCCTGAGTGGAAGGGACAGGAGGCATCAGAGGAGCGGAGCCGACGGGATGGAGTGTGGTGGTGGAGCAGGTCGGTGAGGTAGGAGGGGCCTGATAGTGGAGGGCTTTATGAGTGAGGAGAAGAACTTTGTATTGGATTCGTTGTTGGACGGGGAGCCAGTGGAGGTTCTGGAGAACAGGGGTGATGTGATCACGGGAGCGGGAGTGGGTGAGCAGGCGAGCAGCAGAGTTCTGGATATACTGGAGTTTATTTAGGATTTTGGATGATGTGCCATGAAGAATGCTGTTGCAGTAGTCGATTCTGGAAGTGATGAAGACGTGGATCAAAGTTTCAGCAGCAGATGAGGAGAGTGATGGGCGGAGACGGGCGATGTTTTTTAAGTGAAAAAAGGCAGTTCTGGTGATTTGTTTGACATGGTGTTCAAAGGAGAGGTTGCTGTTAAACATGACTCTGAGGTTGCGGATATGTGGAGAGGGAGACGGAGTGGAGTTGTCGATGGTGAGGCAGAAGTTGTGACTGGTTTTAGTGAGGGATGTGGGACCGATGATGATCATGTCAGATTTATCACAGTTGAGTTTGAGGAAGTTGGTTTGCATCCATGATTTAATGTCAGTGAGGCAGCTGGTCAGAGTGGAGTGAGTAGCAGTGGTAATGGCCTTTGTGGAGATGTAGAGCTGGACATCATCGGCGTAGCAGTGAAAGTGAAGACCATGTTGACGTATGATGTTACCAAGAGGGAGCAAGTAGAGGATGAACAGAAGAGGACCAAGCACCGAACCCTGGGGGACGCCTTGAGACAGAGGAGCAGTGGAGGAGGTGCAGTTGTTGATACTGATGAACTGTTGTCTGTTTGTAAGATATGATCTAATCCAGGAGAGAGCAGTTCCGGTGATGTTGAGGGAGGATTGGAGGCGGGAGAGAAGGATGTTGTGGTTGATGGTGTCGAAAGCAGCAGTGAGGTCGAGGAGGATGAGAATGTTGAGGTGACCAGAGTCTGAGGAGAGGAGGAGGTCGTTGGTGACTTTGAGGAGGGCTGTTTCAGTGCTGTGCTGTGAGCGGAATCCGGATTGAAATGGCTCGAACAGTTCGTTGGAGATGAGGTGGGCTTTGAGTTGAGTGGCGATAACGCAGTCCAGTATTTTTGACAGAAAGGGAAGATTGGAAATGGGCCGGAAATTGCTCATGGTGTCAGGGTCAAGTCCAGGTTTTTTGAGGATGGGGGTGACAGCAGCCAGTTTGAGTGTGTCGGGGACTGAACCAGAGCTGAGGGAGGAGTTAATGATGACTGTGATGAGTGGTGAGATGGCTGTTTACATGAAGTCTCATCAGCATGTGGACTTTTAATGGGCTCTGGAGGCGGTTTGATGAGCTGTCACATGATACCGTCACATCTCCACCTGTCACACATTAACTGGATGAATATATAAGACATGATCACAGTCTGTCTCTCTGGAAACCACGAGTGGTGTTGTTTGGACAAATAGCAGGTAAACATCTCAGGTCCTCATTATCACCATCAACCTCTAGTTCTTTAAAGTGAAGTCAAAGCTTCATGTGTTAAAGCTGCATTCTCTCTAGTGTCCACCAGGGGGCGACTCCTCTGGTTCTATAGAAGTCTATGAGAAAATGACTCTACTTCTCTCTTGATTTATTACCTCAGTAAACATTGTAAACATGAGTTTATGGTCTCAATCTCTAGTTTCAAGTCTTCTTCAATACAGCATGATGTTCATTTAGTACATTATGGTCCATTTAGAGTCAAACAGACCATAAAGCAGGGGATGCTTTAGGGCGGGGCTACACAGTGATTGACAGGTCTCTACCAGAGACGTATACGGCGTCTCTACGTCACTCCTCCTCAGTCCAGATATGGTCACTTCCTGTTCACTGGTTGCAAAAAAAACAAGATTGCGACGGACAAAATGCAGAATTCGAGACTTCAAAACATAAGTCCACAAACCAACGAGTGTCGTCATGACGACTACGTCCACTTCTTATAGACAGACTGTTCATCAGACAGTAACATGAAGACGTAAACACTCAATCTGACATTCTGTTGAAAGGTCCAGCTGCTTTTATGTGTTGCCTTTGAGCTTCACTTTAGAGGTAAGGCCACTTCAGCAGGAGGTCCTGATCAAGGCGAGGTCCTGATCCTCGGTCCTGACCCTCGGTCCTGACCCTCGGTCCTGACTCGGTCCTGACCCTCGGTCCTGACCCTCGGTCCTGACTCGGTCCTGACCCTCGGTCCTGTCCCTCGGTCCTGACCCTCGGTCCTGTCCCTCGGTCCTGACCCTCGGTCCTGACTCGGTCCTGACCCTCGGTCCTGACTCGGTCCTGACCCTCGGTCCTGTCCCTCGGTCCTGACCCTCGGTCCTGACCCTCGGTCCTGTCCCTCGGTCCTGACCCTCGGTCCTGACCCTCGGTCCTGACCCTCGGTCCTGACTCGGTCCTGACCCTCGGTCCTGACTCGGTCCTGACCCTCGGTCCTGTCCCTCGGTCCTGTCCCTCGGTCCTGACCCTCGGTCCTGACCCTCGGTCCTGTCCCTCGGTCCTGACCCTCGGTCCTGACCCTCGGTCCTGACTCGGTCCTGACCCTCGGTCCTGTCCCTCGGTCCTGACCCTCGGTCCTGACCCTCGGTCCTGACTCGGTCCTGACCCTCGGTCCTGTCCCTCGGTCCTGACCCTCGGTCCTGACCCTCGGTCCTGTCCCTCGGTCCTGTCCCTCGGTCCTGACCCTCGGTCCTGTCCCTCGGTCCTGACCTTCGGTCCTGACCCTCGGTCCTGACCCTCGGTCCTGATCCACGATGATGCACTGTGTTCACACAGACTCAGGAAACGTTGTGAAAGCAGCAGCATCATCTACGATAATAAACGTTCAATCAAAACCTGTCTAACTGATTGTTTTATTTCATGTGAAAAGCAATTCTTATTTACCTAGGCTAGCACGTTCCCTCTGCTTTCAGCTTTTGTGCTAAGCTAGGCTAACCACGCTGAAACTCCTTTCTGATCTGGACAGAAAGAAAAGAGGGAAGTGACTCTGTCACGTTTACATCAAGGTGGAAACTGAAACATTGATCAGTGTCCCTGGTTAATAAATAAATAGATGAATAAATCTCATCACACACCGACTCCCTGGTTACTCGTTTTTGAGAAGCTTAATTATGAAACTAAAAGAAATGTTTGATGAATAAACCAGCTGTGTAATAAAGTGTTTTTGTTTCATCTTTAATCTTTCTGTGTAAATTTAATATTCCAGGCTGATCAATCTTTGTTTACTTTTTTTTCTTACGTCTCCATGCTTCCACTGGTTACCCCTTGTTTAACGTCACATTGCTATGAATTGTGGGTAATTCCCTCAGGCAAAGTCTGCAGAAATGCTGACTTCCAGAAAGGGTTAATAAAGAGCTCAAAATGTCTGAAAGAGACTCAAACAATCGACGATTTGACGGACGGACAGAAGTAAACAGGCATCAAAGTCTGAGAGTGTGGAGACTGAGACCGGGCTTTGGTTTAACACAGACCCACTTCCTGGTTTAACACAGACCCACTTCCTGGTTTAACACAGACCAACTTCCTGGTTTAACACAGACCTACTTCCTGGTTTAACACAGACCCACTTCCTGGTTTAACACAGACCTACTTCCTGGTTTAACACAGACCTACTTCCTGGTTTAACACAGACCTACTTCCTGGTTTAACACAGACCTACTTCCTGGTTTAACACAGACCCACTTCCTGGTTTAACACAGATCCACTTCCTGGTTTAACACAGACCTACTTCCTGGTTTAACACAGATCCACTTCCTGGTTTAACACAGACCTACTTCCTGGTTTAGTTTTACTTCCAACATTTCATGTGCACTCCCTTTTTTCAGGTTTTTCACCTGTAAATAAACAGTTTGATCTCGTAGTGATGTCGATGAGTTCCCAGGTCAGATACAAAATAACGGTCAAAACTAATCAGACCAAAGTTGTAAGAAATCTTTTGAAAAGGTTGATTAAAACATGACTCACCCCCTTCAGAGAGACGAGCCGAGAGAGAAGTCAAAGACAAACAGAGAGAAGAAGGAAACCTGAACAAAGTAGAACAAAGAAGGTTTGAGATTTCTGGAGCTAGAAAGGTTCAGAAACTCACATGCTGGTGGTGACGGACGGTCGAAGAGGAGGATGAAGAGGATGAAGAGGATGAAGAGAGAAGAAAAGATGTTTAGTCAACTGTGTCCTAAACATGAAAATCACTCTGAAATGAGAACATATTCTAACTCTACTAACTCTGTAAAAGGGATGAGAGGAAATCTTTGAATGGAAATATAATTTTTCTTCTCAGATATTCTCTGTTTGTTTCCTCAGAGCTGTTTACAAGGCAGGAGGTCAATAAGTGATGATCTACAGCCTGAAGCTGCTCCTCTATCTCTACTGTGAGACATTCAGAATGAAGTCTAACACACTCGTAGAAACTCTTCAACACACACAGGATGCTCAGTTTGAATCTCAGACTCAGAAACATTGAGGTTCAGGTATTTAAAGCTGTGCAGAGAGAAAATCCTCTACAGAAGCATTGAAGCTATTTTTCTCCTCTTAATGCCGCTCTATGGATTATTGATTTTTTATTTGCTCGCTGCTCTAGCTGAGGGTCTTTTTATCGGAACCATTACCTCCTTAACGATTAGAGACAAGAAGTTAATTATGTAATTATGGAGCCAATCAGTGACTTGTCTGCTTTGCTTTGCTCTGGTGGGGCTTAAACATTATCTCTTGTGTGCACATCATCAGCAACGAGGCAGCCGCGGAGCAGAGGAGATTAACACTTAGAGAGGCAGATGCTAAATTGAATTCTCCAGGCCCACGGCTGTCTGGGAAGCCATTAAGTAATCACAACATTGCCCCTTTCGAATCAATCTACTGCACACGGCCGCTCTGTGTGTGTGTGTGTGAGAGTGTGTGTGTGTGTCAAACGGCATATTTTCACTCCATTTCTATCGACTGAAAGCAAAAAAGAGAAACAAACAAAACAACCGATCTTTAAATTCAGGGTCTGTTCACACCTGAAACAAAAAGCTGTGCCTACGGTGTGTGAATATATGTGGCTGTTAGTTAGTCCTGATGGGCAGGTGGCACCTTGTATGGCAGTCATCAGTGAATGAATGGATGTGAATGATGACATGTAGTGTTAAAGCACTTTGAGTGGTCGAGAGACTACAAAAGAACTATACAAATACAGTCCATTTACCATCTACGCCTTGTCGTCACAACTTAAGTCCCGTCTCATCGTCTAAGTCCCATCATCACAACATACATTACATTATCATCGTCTACGTCCCGTCCTCAAAACCTACGTCCCCCCCGTCAATGCCTCCCGTTGACAATACGTCCCGTCTACAACGCCAACGTCCCCTCTACAACGATTATGTCCCCTCTACAACGACTACGTCCCCTCTACAACGACTAGGTCCCCTCTACAACGCTTACGTCCCCTCTACAACGCTTACGTCCCGTCTACAACGCCTACGTCCCCTCTACAGCGCTTACGTCCCCTCTACAGCGCTTACGTCCCGTCTACAACGCCTACGTCCCCTCTACAGCGCTTACGTCCCGTCTACAACGCCTACGTCCCCTCTACAACGCCTACGTCCCCTCTACAACGACTAGGTCCCCTCTACAACGACTAGGTCCCCTCTACAACGCTTACGTCCCCTCTACAACGCTTACGTCCCCTCTACAATGCTTACGTCCCGTCTACAACGCCTACGTCCCCTCTACAGCGCTTACGTCCCGTCTACAACGCCTACGTCCCCTCTACAACGCCTACGTCCCCTCTACAACGACTAGGTCCCCTCTACAACGACTAGGTCCCCTCTACAACGACTAGGTCCCCTCTACAACGACTAGGTCCCCTCTACAACGACTAGGTCCCCTCTACAACGTCTACGTCCCCTCTACAACGCCTACGTCCCCTCTACAACGACTAGGTCCCCTCTACAACGCCTACGTCCCCTCTACAACGACTAGGTCCCCTCTACAACGACTATGTCCCCTCTACAACGTCTACGTCCCCTCTACAACGCCTACGTCCCCTCTACAACGACTAGGTCCCCTCTACAACGACTAGGTCCCCTCTACAACGCTTACGTCCCCTCTACAACGACTAGGTCCCCTCTACAACGACTAGGTCCCATCTACAACGCCTATGTCCCCTCTACAACGCCTATGTCCCCTCTACAACGCCTAGGTCCCCTCTACAACGCCTATGTCTCCTCTACAACGCCTACATCCCCTCTACAACGCCTACATCCCATCTACAACGACTACGTCCCGTCTACAACGACTATGTCCCGTCTACAATGCCTACGTCCCCTCTACAACACCTACGTCCCCTCTACAACGCCTACATCCCATCTACAACGTCTACGTCCCGTCTACAACGACTACGTCCCGTCTACAATGCCTACGTCCCCTCTACAACACCTACGTCCCCTCTACAACGCCTACATCCCATCTACAACGTCTACGTCCCGTCTACAACGCCTATGTCCCCTCTACAACACCTACGTCCCCTCTACAACGCCTACATCCCATCTACAACGTCTACGTCCCGTCTACAATGCCTACGTCCCCTCTACAACACCTACGTCCCCTCTACAATGCCTACATCCCATCTACAACGACTACGTCCCGTCTACAACGCCTACGTCCCGTCAATGCCAACATCCCGTCTACAACGCTTACGTCCCCTCTACAACACCTATGTCCCCTCTACAATGCCTACATCCCGTCTACAACGCCTACGTCCCGTCTACGACGCCCACGTCCCATCTACAACGACTACGTCCCGTCTACAACGCCCACGTCCCATCTACAACGACTACGTCCCGTCTACAACGCCCACGTCCCATCTACAACGACTACGTCCCCTCTACAATGCCTACATCCCATCTACAACGACTACGTCCCGTCTACAACGCCCACGTCCCATCTACAACGACTACGTCCCGTCTACAACGCCCACGTCCCATCTACAACGACTACGTCCCCTCTACAATGCCTACATCCCGTCTACAACGCCTACGTCCCGTCTACAACGCCTACGTCCCACCATCAACGCCTACGTCCCGTCAATGCCG
>JAVDOI010000014.1:340000-392500 GCA_032191485.1 Leptoclinus maculatus
TTTAGGTGTGTCTGTCTTCTTTGTTGCTGAGGTTTGGGAGGAGCAGATTTACATTAACAATATTTCTCAACTAAGAACACACCGTGACAAGTGTGCTAATTCATTCTTAAATGATACCGAAATGAAGCCAAAGGCTGCATAAATCCATAAAAGTATGTTCAGCAGAGTCAGCAGGAATGAGGAGGACTAACGATGAGTTCCTGGTTCACACATCCACTAACATGATGGACTCCTGTCCCCCTCAGCGGGAGGAGCACCGACAGTGACCCGGCACAAACCGCCAACGGCCGGCCTCGGTGCGGCGGGCATCTGTCGGCCTGGTGGAGGAGCGGAGTTAGAGACAAAAAGGCACATCAAACAGGACGTTTTGATCAAGTGGAGCATGAAAAGGAGTGTGATACTCTCAAGTGGAGAGAGGGTGAGACCATTGATGTTGTTATTTCTGCATGGGGAGGTCCATGCAGCTAATGGTAGGGGGAGGAGGAGGGGGGGGGGCATTAGTGGAGGCCATATGGAAGGGTCCTTTTGCAGAAGCTCTTGAATAGGAAGCTTAAAGTCCCATAATGCCGTGTGAAATTCTACTTCTTTTCAAAGCCGGCCTGCAACAGTTCCACCATATGTGCCGGTTTATTTGTGTAGAATCACACTTTGATTTGACAATGAATCTGAAGAACATATGCTGCGACTCCAGGAGACGGATCTCAGATTCACTCTCTGAATGAGGACAATAACACTTCATCCCCCTGAAGACCAATTTTCAGATTCTCACCACTAAACTGTGAAATCAGTCTTGAAGAAAAGGAAGTAAAAGCACACAGAGGAGACGGTGGACTCAAAGATCTTCTGGCTGATTGTGTGATGATCAGTTCTTCCCATCTGCTGAAGAGCCGGCTGCTTCCCTTCAGGCGGACTGTTTGCTCAAATATTAATTACCATGTAATTACAATATCATTACACATCCCCATTGTCTGGGCTGCCGGGCCGCTCCGATCACACCCGTCCCTAATGAGCATGAATTCTACATCCTGCTGCAGCGTCCGACCGCTAATCATGGCCGGATTATGAGACGACGGGCCCCGGGGCACAGACATGAAGAAGGCCCCCCATCCCTCCTTCATAGGACCAAGACCCCCAGACTGAGAGGGACACACAACAAACACAAAGAGAAACAAAATGAGGACAAAGAGAAACAAAACAAACACAAAGGGACGTCGTTTTGAAACAACGTGGTTGTTTTGTAGTTGTATTGTGGTCGTTTTGTGTCTCTTTGTGGTTGTTTTGTGTCTCTTTGTGGTCGTTTTGTAGTCGTATTGTGGTCATTTGTGGTTGTTTTGTGGTTGTTTTGTGTCTCTTTGTGGTTGTTTTGTAGTCGTATTGTGTCTCTTTGTGGTCGTTTTGTGTCTCTTTGTGGTCGTTTTGTAGTCGTATTGTGGTCATTTGTGGTTGTTTTGTGGTTGTTTTGTGTCTCTTTGTGGTTGTTTTGTAGTCGTATTGTGTCTCTTTGTGGTCGTTTTGTGTCTCTTTGTGGTCGTTTTGTAGTCGTATTGTGTCTCTTTGTGGTTGTTTTGTGGTCGTTTTGTGTCTCTTTGTGGTTGTTTTGTAGTCGTATTGTGTCTCTTTGTAGTTGTTTTGTAGTCGTATTGTGTCTCTTTGTGGTTGTTTTGTAGTCGTTTTGTGTCTCTTTGTGGTTGTTTTGTGGTCGTTTTGTGTCTCTTTGTGGTTGTTTTGTAGTCGTATTGTGTCTCTTTGTAGTTGTTTTGTAGTCGTTTTGTGTCTCTTTGTGGTTGTTTTGTGGTCGTTTTGTGTCTCTTTGTGGTTGTTTTGTAGTCGTTTTGTGTCTCTTTGTGGTTGTTTTGTAGTCGTATTGTGTCTCTTTGTGGTTGTTTTGTGGTCGTTTTGTGTCTCTTTGTGGTCGTATTGTGGTCATTTTGTGTCTCTTTGTGGTTGTTTTGTGGTCGTATTGTGTCTCTTTGTGGTTGTTTTGTGGTCGTTTTGTGTCTCTTTGTGGTCGTTTTGTAGTCGTTTTGTGTCTCTTTGTGGTCGTTTTGTAGTCGTATTGTGTCTCTTTGTGGTTGTTTTGTGGTCGTTTTGTGTCTCTTTGTGGTCGTTTTGTAGTCGTTTTGTGTCTCTTTGTGGTCGTTTTGTAGTTGTTTTGTGTCTCTTTGTGGTTGTTTTGTGTCTCTTTGTGGTCGTTTTGTGGTCTTATTGTGGCCCGTCACACTTTGGGCCCCCGGGGGCCTCGTGACCCGTAGACCTGTTAAGTAATCCATCCGTGCTGCTAACATCAACATGACGAGATATAAATAAGCCGGTGCAGTAGTTGTGTATGTAGGACCGTGTTTAGCAGAGCTGTCAGATGACTACACGCCTTTCTGTTGCTTCTGTACACAAACATGCCAGAGAATTGGACGTCTGTATGAATCCTATTTACATGAACTGCATTTTGCATTAACACACACACACACACACACACACACAGTGTGATTCAGACTGACAGGCTGAGCTAATTGAGGCAGAAGTGAGTGTTGTTGTGTCCTGGTTCTTCTTCTGTGTTCAGATGATCAGCGTTAAAGCGGCCGAGGAAAAGACAACTTACCCCCTTCATGTTCGCCGACGTTCACATCACACGAGGTCGTCAGTCCACCAAGAGGCGGAGACAAAGACACAAAGAATACTTTAACTCTGTCATTTCTATAATAATATTCATTACTACTCACACACAAAATATGGCCCGAAAGTTTCAACTTACATGCAGATATAAATATATTTAAAGTTATTACTTACACTCAGTTAAAGGACAATACCTGCAGTATTACATATGATTCTTATTGTCAATGAAGTGCATTAATAATGTGTTTGATATATAATACAATATAATGAATAATAACCATAAAACACAAGTTTACTTATGATTCACATTAATGTTCTGCTTTAATTAAACTCTAAATATTCTCGTTAATGCTCCATGTATCTGTTCTTTAGAGCTCGGTTTGTAATAAAAAGCTGTAAAAGAAAGTCTTCATGTTTTATAAAAGCAGTAAAGTGTTCGTGAGGTTTGGGGGGCGACTCTCAGTTCATCTTCCTCATCTTCCTCATCCTCCTCATCCTCCTCATCTCCAGCTGCTGTCTGACACTCAGCAGCTTCTGATCCAAACTAACAGGATCACTATGATTCACAGTAAGAAGCTCACCGACGTGTTCGCTGCTCTTTGAACGTTTCATTTCTTTAAGACATTTGTTCTCTCAAAGCGCTCTGAGAGCTTTATCTTCACATCAGCTGATCGACCGTCACAGCGACCAATCAGATGTCATATTTCATCATCAACACCTGCTGTTAAATAAAGAACTCTTATTTATAATAGTCCTATTTTAGTTTCATACACCTCTCAGTAGTTATCTGCACCTATAAAGGTTCTTCTTATATTCACTAATCAATTATTGGTAATATCAATAAATAAGTAACATAAATAATAAATATTTATAGTAATATAAAGTATAAGTAGCATAAAGATGTCGGCCGTGTGAGCCTAGTTTGAGCTGGTATTTCTATTGTATTGTATTTGTGACTCTGGGCTTTTTGAATAAAATGAAACTATAAGAAATAAAAGATGTTTTACTTACAGAGACGAAATCCTGAGGAGAGCAGAAGAGACAGAAGAGATGTTAGATGAAATAGAAAGACTTTGTGTCACAAACAGACTTCTCATCACTTCTGTTGTGATGAACTGTCGACTTCTTCTACTTTCTTCATTCTCTTCTTTCAGCAGCTCTGACAGAACAAACTCCACCTCGACCTCCTGGCTTCATGAAGTCTTTTTTTAACATTAATGTGGATCTATTAGCCGTCTATATTTAGCGTTCACTTAGAGAAACGTAGAGGTAAATGGTTTGAACCGGACCTTCTTCAGCACCAGACTGGGATCCTGAGCCAGCAGCTGACGCTGGGCCAACATGTTCCCCACAGCTGAGCTCCTCAACCACAGCTTCTCCAGTGGATCCAGCTGCACCCTGTGGAACAGGGACTGGGAGGACAGGGGAGGAAGAAATAGTGATGGTTTGAATATTACTTCACTGGTTTGGTTTCAGCCTTCAAATAATATTCTAGGAAACATCGTTCCTCCAACTCCATAAGGAAAAACTTCCACCAGTTTGGTTTGGAACATTTTGGTCTCCACCACCTTGTTTCTTGGTGGTCGCCATCTTGGGGTTTTTTTGGAACCAGAAGTGACACAAGAGGGCGTGGCTAAGAACAACCAAAGATATTTTTAGGACCAAAATGTTACAAAGAACTTTGATGAGAGAGAATACAGGTTTAAGGCTCTTCAGCACCGGCTTCACTTTTCAGAACCTGATGTTGATGATTGGTTGAGTCCGGTTCTTTTTCTTTGCTGGATGAAAGTCTTTTCTT
Source organism: Leptoclinus maculatus (assembly GCA_032191485.1). Taxonomy (NCBI): domain Eukaryota; kingdom Metazoa; phylum Chordata; class Actinopteri; order Perciformes; family Stichaeidae; genus Leptoclinus; species Leptoclinus maculatus. The sequence goes on from JAVDOI010000014.1 coordinate 344,409, forward strand.
TCTGAGGTCAATCTGAAGACAGTTGAGTCTGTTTGCTGTTGTTTTGAGTCTCTTAGAGGTTGTTTTGAGTCTCTTATAGGTTGTTTTAAGTCTCTTAGAGGTCGTTTTGAGTCTCTTAGAGGTTGTTTTGAGTCTCTTAGAGGTTGTTTTAAGTCTCTTAGAGGTCGTTTTGAGTCTCTTAGAGGTTGTTTTAAGTCTCTTAGAGTTCGTTTTGAGTCTCTTAGAGGTTGTTTTAAGTCTCTTAGAGTTCGTTTTGAGTCTCTTAGAGGTTGTTTTAAGTCTCTTAGAGTTCGTTTTGAGTCTCTTAGAGGTTGTTTTAAGTCTCTTAGAGGTCGTTTTGAGTCTCTTAGAGGTTGTTTTAAGTCTCTTAGAGGTCGTTTTGAGTCTCTTAGAGGTTGTTTTAAGTCTCTTAGAGTTCGTTTTGAGTCTCTTAGAGGTTGTTTTGAGTCTCTTATAGGTTGTTTTAAGTCTCTTAGAGTTCGTTTTGAGTCTCTTAGAGGTTGTTTTGAGTCTCTTAAAGTTTGTTTTGAGTCTCTTAAAGTTTGTTTTAAGTCTCTTAGAGTTCGTTTTGAGTCTCTTAGAGTTCGTTTTGAGTCTCTTAGAGGTTGTTTTGAGTCTCTTAAAGTTTGTTTTAAGTCTCTTAAAGTTTGTTTTAAGTCTCTTAGAGTTCGTTTTGAGTCTCTTAGAGTTCGTTTTGAGTCTCTTAAAGTTTGTTTTGAGTCTCTTAAAGTTTGTTTTAAGTCTCTTAGAGGTTGTTTTAAGTCTCTTAGAGGTTGTTTTGAGTCTCTTAAAGTTTGTTTTAAGTCTCTTAGAGTTCGTTTTGAGTCTCTTAGAGTTCGTTTTGAGTCTCTTAGAGGTTGTTTTGAGTCTCTTAAAGTTTGTTTTAAGTCTCTTAAAGTTTGTTTTAAGTCTCTTAGAGTTCGTTTTGAGTCTCTTAGAGTTCGTTTTGAGTCTCTTAAAGTTTGTTTTGAGTCTCTTAAAGTTTGTTTTAAGTCTCTTAAAGTTTGTTTTAAGTCTCTTAGAGTTCGTTTTGAGTCTCTTAGAGTTTATTTTGAGTCTCTTAGAGTTCGTTTTGAGTCTCTTAGAGTTTATTTTGAGTCTCTTAGAGGTCGTTTTGAGTCTCTTAGAGGTGGTTTTGAGTCTCTTTGTAGATGTTTGAAGTCTCTTTGGTGTCCTTCACCATGTTCTTGGTTTCTTGCTACAACATGCTCTGTTGTGTGGAGGCTTTGAGCAGCGTCTAATTGGATGACTCCATCAGTCCATCAGCTGATCAGCTCTTCTTTTGTCCCCAGTGAGACGTATGAGCACAGGTCTAAACATTTGGTCTTTATATAGTAGGAAGGTTGTGACTCTGTGTCACTGCTAACATCCATCATAAAGCCTTCAGGCCTTCATACTAAGAGTATTTAATACTCATAAATACATGTTCCTTTAATATTTCATCATGTGCTGGTATTTTCCACCACAAACCGGCGTCCTCGTTGTCCTCTAGCCGTGGCGTGCTGTGTGGGGGGGGGGGTCCTGATGCCATTAGTGGTGTTTATTGTGCAGCAGGGTGCTGAAGCACCAGCCAGGCCTTTAATCAGAGGCCTGCCGGGCCGTCCTCACTGTTTACCTGATACACCTGCCTGTTAATTACACACAGAGGGAGGCTGTCCTTCAGCCGGACACCACACAGAGCCGAGAGACACCAGGTGTCCTCACAGAGACAGGTAAAGACACTTTATCTATCAGCGATTTAAAGTTCATACCATCAAAGCACAGAACGCTTTATCATAGAAGCAACATTATCGATCATTAAGACAAGCTTTTACACTCACACACCACACACCACACACCACACTCACCATGACAGAAGAGGCAGCAACACTCCTGCAGTCGTCTTCTTCACTCTGAAAAACAAACAAACATGAAATTATTAATAACTTCAGATTCAACGTTCACTAAAATCTGACAGTATAACTCTGAGTACTACACATTGGCAGGTACATTTACTTTAGTACAACTGAGGTACTCGCACTTTACTTGATTATTATTCTATGCTGCTTTACAAACAAAATTAATATTGAACTATACTTTTATCTGACAGCTAGAACTCAAAACAACATTTCACATCTTAATGACATTAATACACATACCAACTCTAAATCTCATGAACTCTTTTCTCCTCCTATCATTATGACTTTATAGCGATAACATCTGAAATGTAACGAATCTCTTAAATCCCTCAAAGACTGTTAAAACACTGAGAGGAAGAGGACGCTTTCATCTTCATCCTGACATCTTTATTTACCTTAATGAGCTCCATTAGTCTCTTCTTCCTCTCTCAGATGAATCTCTTTCATCTTCTTCCCTCTCTAACTCCTCTTCATCAGCTTTGTCTCAGTACAGTACAGTCACACGTTTATTATCTAATGCATTCTGTATCTGAGGATCTCTTTATGAATATGTGGTGTGTTTAATCTCTGAACTAGAGACTGAGCTTCATCTCCAGTTTAATCAAACCGTCCTGGACCAGAACAGATAAGCCTACAGTGATTCACGGTGATTCACGGTGATTCACGGTGATTCACGGTGATTAACGGTGAGTAACGGTGAGTAACGGTCATTCACGGTGAGTAACGGTGATTCACGGTGAGTAACGGTCATTCACGGTCATTCACGGTGAGTAACGGTGAGTAACGGTGAGTAACGGTCATTCACGGTCATTCACGGTGAGTAACGGTGATTCACGGTGAGTCACGGTGATTCACGGTGAGTAACGGTGAGTAACGGTCATTCACGGTCATTCACGGTGAGTAACGGTGAGTAACGGTGAGTAACGGTCATTCACGGTCATTCACGGTGAGTAACGGTGAGTAACGGTGAGTAACGGTCATTCACGGTCATTCACGGTGAGTAACGGTGATTCACGGTGAGTAACGGTGAGTAACGGTCATTCACGGTCATTCACGGTGAGTAACGGTGAGTAACGGTGAGTAACGGTGAGTAACGGTCATTCACGGTCATTCACGGTGAGTAACGGTGAGTAACGGTGAGTAACGGTCATTCACGGTCATTCACGGTGAGTCACGGTGATTCACGGTGAGTCACGGTGATTCACGGTGAGTCACGGTGATTCACGGTGATTCACGGTGAGTAACGGTGATTAACGGTGATTCACGGTGAGTAACGGTGATTCACGGTGAGTAACGGTGAGTCACGGTGAGTAACGGTGAGTCACGGTGATTCACGGTGAGTCACGGTGATTCACGGTGATTCACGGTGATTAACGGTGAGTAACGGTGATTCACGGTGAGTAACGGTGATTAACGGTGATTCACGGTGAGTAACGGTGATTCACGGTGATTCACGGTGAGTCACGGTGAGTCACGGTGAGTCACGGTGAGTCACGGTGATTCACGGTGATTCACGGTGAGTAACGGTGAGTAACGGTCATTCACGGTCATTCACGGTGATTAACGGTGAGTAACGGTGAGTAACGGTCATTCACGGTGATTCACGGTGATTAACGGTGATTCGCGGTGAGTAACGGTCATTCACGGTGAGTAACGGTGAGTCACGGTGATTCACGGTGATTCACGGTGATTCACGGTATGGTGTTATGGTAAATAAAAGCTATGATGTCATACGTGTTGTCCTCTGTGAGACCTCAAACGCTAAGAATCATGGGTAATAATGATGAAACTCTGCTTGAGGCAACTCTGCTTCCTCCAACACAACAGGAAGAAACTCCTGGTGTTATGATGGACGTTCACTGAGGAGGAGGAGGAGGAGAGGAAGAAGGAGGAGAAGAAGGAGAAGAAGATGAAGGAGGAGTCAGGACTTTGTGACCGCTTCATTGAGTCTCTTGTTGTTGTTTTGTCTCCAGAAACAGATGAAGAGGAAATAAAAGCTGTGATTGTTCTTCATTAGAATAAATCCTCTGTTTGTTCTCAGCTCCTCTGATATTATTACTATTATTGATATTATTGATATTATTGTTATCAGCAGTAATGAGACACAAAGACGTTTGTGCAGAATGAACCTCCAGAACTCCTGATCCCCAGAGGTTAACTCTCAGAGACAGCTGCTGTCTCTCTGCTCTCTGCTTCATCAAAACATCTGGAATCAGAAGCTTCTTTATGAACATCAATCTCATTTGACTTCGTTTTAAAATCCTGTCGACATCCAGAAGAAATAAAGTCTTATTTGAATTCAGCTGCAACATGAAAGTGATGAACACATTAATGCATCAGTGAGATAATAAAATACTTTAAGTATATATTAATGATAATACTACATTTCAATGCAGGACTTTTACTTGTGGTATTACTACTTTAAAGTACTGTTATATAGTGATATATAAGTACTACTCTCGCTGTACTTTTGTGTTGTTGTATCAGTTACTTGTGTGAGGCGACGGTGGCTAAGTGGAGAGCAGGGCCGTCCTTCAATCAGAGGGTCGGTGATTCGATCCCCGGCTTCGCTAGTCGCATGTCGATGTGTCCTTGAGCAAGGCACTTAACCTCAAAAACATTGCTCCCGTAGCTGTTCCTACGGTGTAGAATGTGAATTGTAAGTCGCTTTGGATAAAAGCGTCTGCTAAATGACTGTAATGTAATGAGGCGTTTCCATAGAGTCACTACAACCAGAGGGCGGGACTTCCTCTTTAATTACACCTCGTCATGTGTGTGGGTACATCCCAAGTCTCTTAATTGCATCCCCGTTTCCCTCACTTGGGTCCTTTCCTTGCGTCTTAGTCCCTCCCACCAGGGATGCATGGAGGAAACCATGCAAGGAGAGAGGAAACGAGGAAATATGTTTTAAGAGACATGAGACGTCCTTTCCTCTGAAGCGTCACGTGAAGCAACATCTGTTTCTGATGACGGAGGATCAGCTGATCACAGCTGTGTGTGTGTGTGTGTGTGTGTGTGTGTGTGTGTGTGTGTGTGTGTGTGTGCTCTGACTCTCTGGATCTACAGTCACATGACAGGAAATGTTTCACCTTCAGTACAAAATCGATCAGATCGTCTGAGCCGTGAATTTCCTGTTTCATTTATAAAACTGATAAAGTTTCACACATAAGAACATTTTGGGGAAAACGTATTTAATTTCATAACGCATCATAATCAGAGCCAAAGAAAAGATGGTCGATTTTTATTTTTGGAAAACGGACTGTTGGCTTGTTTTCAGATTATTTGTTTGATTATTGGTGTTTCTGATCAATGAGCTCTCTGATTCTCAACATCCCATAATGTCAGACAAACACCACGAGGACCAACAACATGATGAAGGAGGATAGACGGATAATTTTATATTTCATTAACAAAAATTTAACAATTAACAATTTTCAACCAACTCTGTGTCATTACAGTGTGTCCAGTGTCTGAAGTGTGCACTGTTAGCACTGTTAGCACTGTTAGCACTGTTAGAACTGTTAGCACTGTTAGCACTGTTAGAGCTGTTAGCACTGTTAGAACTGTTAGCACTGTTAGCACTGTTAGCACTGTTAGAACTGTTAGCACCGTTAGCACCGTTATAACTGTTAGCACTGTTAGAACTGTTAGCACTGTTAGCACTGTTAGCACTGTTAGAACTGTTAGAGCTGTTAGAACTGTTAGCACTGTTAGCACTGTTAGAACTGTTAGAACTGTTAGAACTGTTAGCACTGTTAGCACTGCTATCACTGTTAGCACTGTTAGCACTGTTAGCACTGTTAGCACTGTTAGAACTGTTAGCACTGTTAGCACTGTTAGAACTGTTAGCACTGTTAGAACTGTTAGAACTGTTAGCACTGTTAGAACTGTTAGCACTGTTAGCACTGTTAGAACTGTTAGCACTGTTAGAACTGTTAGAACTGTTAGAACTGTTAGAACTGTTAGCACTGTTAGAACTGTTAGCACTGTTAGCACTGTTAGAACTGTTAGAACTGTTAGAACTGTTAGCACTGTTAGAACTGTTAGCACTGTTAGAACTGTTAGAACTGTTATCACTGTTAGAACTGTTAGCACTGTTAGAACTGTTAGAACTGTTAGCACTGTTAGAACTGTTAGCACTGTTAGAACTGTTAGCACTGTTAGAACTGTTAGAACTGTTATCACTGTTAGAACTGTTAGCACTGTTAGAACTGTTAGCACTGTTAGAACTGTTAGAACTGTTAGCACTGTTAGCACTGTTAGAACTGTTAGAACTGTTAGAACTGTTAGAACTGTTAGAACTGTTAGCACTGTTAGAACTGTTAGAACTGTTAGCACTGTTAGAACTGTTAGCACTGTTAGCACTGTAGCTGTGAGCCGCCGACTTCTCCATCGACATGTTGAGAGCCGTTTAGAGACAATCAAAATGACCTTTAATAGTTTTGAGTGAGCGTCACGGTTCATCTCATCTTTGTTTGTTCTTCAGTCTGACTGTTGATTGTTTTATGGAATTATTTATTTTATTCTATTTGGGTTTAAAACTCTTTTATTGTCTTTCTTGATCTATTTGATAGTTTTTATTCTGAATCTTGACGGTTTTCTTCACCAGTGAACCTCTGTAGTAAAGGGTTAGTTTACTCAGAGAGATCAACCTGAGAGATGATGTAAGTACTGAAACATCTCATTTACATATTAATCGAGATTTAGGCGGACGAGTAATGAGAGCGGAGGGAGATAACGACGTTACAGGTGTGTGCTCTCAGAGAGCAGAACGCTCTCCTCTGGCCTCTCATTCAGCGCCGCCGGCTCATTGTTTGATGAAAAAGACATTTTGGACGGAGCGGCGCTCCTAGATGTCGGGGTCACCGGCGGTCAAAGGAATTATGATTACGCTCCGTTTCTCCGCAGACCCTCATAAAGAGGCCGATGATGAGACTCAGACCAACATGAATGTGTTGTTAAGAGGAGAGTCGTCTCGCTGTTGTTCACTTCACCGGGTTCATCTCCACAAGATGGAGGTCAAGTCTGTGATTGCTTCATTTTTTCTCAGAGAGCTTCTCTGATTTATGACTAAACGAGGTCTCAGAGAGCAGAACCATCTCTAAACGTCTACAAACTGATCCTGATTCATTTCATTGTGATTTATATTTTATTATTAGTATTATAGTCTGATAATGTTCCGTTGTGTTGATTCTACTTCAGCACATTTTAAAGGAAGCAGCTGTTATACTGACAGGTGTTTCTGTTATTTTGTCCACCCCCATTTAAACCAACGAGGTTTTACTGCAGGTTTTATTAGGCTGACTTAGTGTCAGCTAGCTGTACCTAATAAACTGGACACTTAGTGAGGCTTTACTGAAATATTCATATTATTATTTCTACGTTGACGTCTTCTCTTGAAATCAATAATTTCTGCTCTTGATTTAATAAGATTAATAAGATCTGATATCTTTTGTGCAGCCTCTGAAGAAGAAGAAGACCTTCATGATCCTCCAGTAAAATAAGTTTGATGGATCACAACGTTGTGTTCAACGACTAAAACCTGAAGTTCATCTCCAGATATTCAGAATATTCACGATCAATAAGGTTTAATATCTAATCAGAAGATCAGTCTTCTCACCGTCCTGGAGGCGCTCAGAGACACAGAGTCGCTCCTCAGAGACAGAAGGTCGGAGCAGGACATGTCTCCTCCGTCGGGGCTCAGACTGGGATCTGGAGGGACCAGGTCTGCAGATCTCTGTGGTTCTGGAGTCCCCGCTGGTCCGACTGAAGCTGGTCTCAGAGACTATAGAACACAAGGGAGGAAGTGAAGGAGTGAAGGAGTGAAGGAGTGAAGGAGAGTTTTAGCTGAACACAGAATCCTGATGTCAGGAGACACAGCAGAGATTTATTTGACACTGAAACAAACACAGGACTTTCACCAGCAGACCTCTGTTCATGTCATGAACTGAACCCAGTACGGTCCGTCTGAAGCATTAACAACTTCACACACTGAAGACATCAAGACAGATGAACTAGGAGGGTCCACTTCACAGACCAGACCAGATCCTTCTGTCCTCACCTTTCACAATAAAAGCCCCACACACTTACACTGAAGGAAACTCAAGTTATGTTGCTGCTCTGAGTCAAAAGGATCTTTTATTGAAAAAGTGCTGCTCTTTTCTTAAGCCTTTAAAACGTTTTGCAATATTCACATTTCTGTTTTTCTTCATAATCTCTGAAGCTCCAAAGATGCTGAAGAGTTTTCTAAACTCCCGTTACTCTGGCGATGAAGCTTCCTGCAGCAGAGTGTGAACCACAACACACAGCTGCTCATAATGAACTCCACACAACACAAACCTGCTCACATCTCTTCAAATCCTCACCGCTGTCCCTCAAACGGCTCGGAATTAGCATATGAGAGTGTTTACAACTCAACAAAATGTCCGCCCGCCTCCCTGAAGGTGGCGTTCATCTTCACAACGAGCGGGCCGCCTCGGCCTGTTGACTACGATTAGGCCTCAGACATCAGCAGCAGTTTAACATCTCACAGAGCCCAGATCAGCTCTAAGTGTTCAGGACGGGAGTCCCAGGAGAGCTCATTATACCTGCAGTCACTACTGTACAGAGACACACAGAGAGAGACACATACAGAGACACAGAGAGACACACAGAGAGAGACACAGAGACACACAGAGACACACAGAGACACACAGAGACACACACAGAGACACACACAGAGACACACACAGAGACACACAGAGAGAGACACAGAGAGAGACACAGAGAGAGACACACAGAGACACACACAGAGACACACAGAGAGAGACACACACACAGAGACACACTCATACACACACACACACACACACAGAGACACAGAGACACACTCATACACACACACACACACACACACAGAGACACACTCATACACACACACACACACACACACACACACACACACAGACAGAGACACAGAGACACACTCATACACACACACACACACACACACACACACACACACACCACACACACACACACACACACACACACACACACACACCACACACACACACACACACACACACACACACACACACACACACACACACCACACACACACACACACACACACACACACACACACACACACACACACACACACACACACACACACACACACACACACACACACACACACACACACACACACACACACACACACACACACACACACACACACACACACACACACACACACACACACACACCACACACACACACACACACACACACACACACACACACACACACACACACTCATACACACACACACACACACACACACACACACACACACACACACACACACACACACACACACACACACACACACACACACACACACACACACACACACACACACACACACTCATACACACACACACACACACACACACACACACACACACACACACACACACACACACACACACACACACACACACACACACACACACACACACTCATACACACACACACACGTCACAGCTCTCATTTTGATTTCAGCTCATTATTTGGACATCACTGCTACTGTAAACAACAATGACTCTACTTTGCACTTCACAGAAGGTTCCTGCTTGGCTCTTAATTCAGATGTGATCATCACATGGAGGTTTACAGGTTTACACCGCTCCACTTGTTCAGCCGTGAAGCTTCGGCTTGTTGAGTGTTTCTCTGGTGTCATGAGGTTTACGGCAGGAAACTCACAGTAAACTGTCGCTACACCGTTTATTACAGTGGACAGCCTGGACTACAGCGCCCAAGGTATTTATAGGAATACTGAATTAATTATCATTAATAAACAGAACCAGAAAACAAAAGAACAACCTATACAACAGAAACAGAATAGAGTCTGGTCCAGGTCATGTTTAGCTTAACGTTAGCTTAGCACAAACAGTAAAGCAGTTAGCCTTTGTCATAGGAAAGAAAACGTAGCCATGCCGTCATTCAGAAAACCAAATAGTCCAAAAAATGTCCCATTTGTCCGGCAAGCTGTTGTCCTAAAAACAAACACACATTGTTCCATAAATATAAAAAAATATAAAAAAATACAAAACACGCGTCAACATACAATACAGTGTGCACTGTACACTACGTATTCTATAGCAAAGGTCTTCAACAGGGGGTCCGCGGAGGTACTGCAGGGGGGTCGTGAAATGTTTGTTTTTTTCCAAACATGAATGTGTCCATTATTGTAATAGTTCAGTATTGTATGCAAGATAACAGGTATGTTTATGCATGGCAGTGGCACTAATAGGCCATCACTCATTTTGGTTTCCACATTTATGTTTAAAATAAAATAGTTAATTTGAATAGCTTGTATGCATGATTATCATGCAATTAACAGACAATGTTGATATTGTCATTGGTATCAGTTGACACGGTGTGTTTCTAAATGTCAGTGGCTCGGCCACCCTACTCACTGTACCTTCATGTTTACAATAAAAACATGAATATATGAACCTGTGTATTATTTGAATAGCTTAGTATTGAATGCACAATAAAGAGGTATGCACCAGTGGTGGGCCGTCAGGGCCTTCAAAGCCTTCTCTGCTGGCCTAAACATAATCACAAAGTTATATCTATTTTATAATTTAATAATGTTTCTTAAATACACTACATGTATTATAATTTATAAAAATATTTTTCCCATTATCTTATTTTCTCATTGCACAGCTACTGGTGACAGCTACCTTGTCATTGAGGGGTGATGGTGGGTCCTTGTCATTAAGGGGTGATGGTGGGTCCTTGTCATTGAGGGGTGATGGTGGGTCCTTGTCATTGAGGGGTGATGGTGGGTCCTTGTCATTAAGGGGTGATGGTGGGTCCTTGTCATTAAGGGGTGATGGTGGGTCCTTGTCATTGAGGGGTGATGGTGGGTCCTTGTCATTGAGGGCTGATGGTGGGTCCTTGTCATTGAGGGGTGATGGTGGGTCCTTGTCATTAAGGGGTGATGGTGGGTCCTTGTCATTGAGGGCTGATGGTGGGTCCTTGTCATTAAGGGGTGATGGTGGGTCCTTGTCATTAAGGGGTGATGGTGGGTCCTTGTCATTGAGGGCTGATGGTGGGTCCTTGTCATTAAGGGGTGATGGTGGGTCCTTGTCATTAAGGGGTGATGGTGGGTCCTTGTCATTGAGGGCTGATGGTGGGTCCTTGTCATTGAGGGGTGATGGTGGGTCCTTGTCATTAAGGGGTGATGGTGGGTCCTTGTCATTGAGGGCTGATGGTGGGTCCTTGTCATTAAGGGGTGATGGTGGGTCCTTGTCATTAAGGGGTGATGGTGGGTCCTTGTCATTGAGGGCTGATGGTGGGTCCTTGTCATTGAGGGGTGATGGTGGGTCCTTGTCATTAAGGGGTGATGGTGGGTCCTTGTCATTGAGGGGTGATGGTGGGTCCTTGTCATTAAGGGGTGATGGTGGGTCCTTGTCATTAAGGGGTGATGGTGGGTCCTTGTCATTGAGGGCTGATGGTGGGTCCTTGTCATTAAGGGGTGATGGTGGGTCCTTGTCATTGAGGGGTGATGGTGGGTCCTTGTCATTAAGGGGTGATGGTGGGTCCTTGTCATTGAGGGGTGATGGTGGGTCCTTGTCATTAAGGGGTGATGGTGGGTCCTTGTCATTAAGGGGTGATGGTGGGTCCTTGTCATTGAGGGGTGATGGTGGGTCCTTGTCATTAAGGGGTGATGGTGGGTCCTTGTCATTGAGGGGTGATGGTGGGTCCTTGTCATTAAGGGGTGATGGTGGGTCCTTGTCATTGAGGGGTGATGGTGGGTCCTTGTCATTAAGGGCTGATGGTGGGTCCTTGTCATTGAGGGCTGATGGTGGGTCCTTGTCATTAAGGGCTGATGGTGGGTCCTTGTCATTAAGGGGTGATGGTGGGTCCTTGTCATTAAGGGCTGATGGAGGGTCCCGCAGCCAGACCAGTTGAGAACCACTTCATCCACTGTACACTACTCTACCTGGTACCATGAAGTGGAAGTTTGCCAACATGTGTGAAGTGGTTCTCTGTAGGGAATCACTGATGTTTCTACCTGAGCAGGTGGACATAGCTGAGCTGTACCTTCAAAGGAAGCTTTCTGTTATATTAATAAGACTAATGAGCTGAAGTATTTGACATGTACTTTGTATAAATAATTACTCTAAGTCATGTAGGAGGAGACGTGATGTTTGGTAGTTTGCTTGTTTTCTATTAAAACGTAGTGATGAAGGTTGTCTTACATTTGCACTCTTCTTGTATATGTTTGTCTTCATGTTGAGATTAATGAACATGATTCAGGTCTTTCTCCATATTTTTACTTTAACATGAATATGTAAGTGAAGCTTCACAGAAACATAAAAACAAGCTGTGATGGGTTTTAATTACCAATCAGATGAGTGAGTGTTTGATGTTTAATGAGCAGGTTGTCTCTGCTGTACGTACAGTGAGGAAGACCTCGGTGTAACACGACAAGGAGCCTTTAATTGGTTCTGCTGAGAGTTGGCAGTGAGCTGTGATGTTTAAGAGGAAGGACTCAGCGCTCCAACATGTGTCACTAACCAGGAGGATCAGGACTTTAAATCCCTTCTGTAATGGAGGCTGTGAGGACACTGTTCTCTTTCTCACTATTCTCTTCAGTCTGAATATATTCTCTTAATGTATTCAGTCAGTAAAGTGTCCTCCAGCAGAGCAGATCTATAGTTAACATACCGCTCGTTAGAAAGCAAGAAAAGTCACCAGCAAACACCAACAAACTCCTCGTTATTCTAAATAAGAAGAAGAGAAGAATGAATGAAGCCTTCAGTGCAACAGAGAGAACGAGAGAATGGAAACATCATGAACGTCCTATTGACCTTTGGTTTATTGTATTCTCTATTAATCCACTGATACGCTGTCTTCGTTAATTATTAAAGGTTCATTAGTTCATCATTAAATGTAATTGAAAGTTCTTACCTCAGAAGTAAAAGTTAAATTAGTGAGGTTTGTGACATATGTTCGTATTTAAAATCAGTGAAAACATTTAAAAAGTGTTAAATGTTTTTAAACCTAAAAAACCTAAAACCATGTAACCACACCGTCACTGTTCTGGTTCCAGGTGGATCTTCATCACATCATCTTCATCACAATAAGACAAACGTCTTTAGGTTTGAGGAACAGAACAGTGTGATGACCTCCAGTACCCCCCCCCCCTGTAAACTGTTTATCAGACACTCATACAGGAGCTTAATCCTATCTGCATTCATATTAGTTCCCCGTATCGCCGTCTGAGGGACGGACTTATTTGAATTCTTCTGAGGGGTTGATATCTTTATGCATGATATCAGTATCTTCATAACTCACATCAGTAAAGTCAATTTGGTTTAAGAGCTCCTCCGGAGACGTTCAGAGGAAACTGATGGAGGTTTGGATGGATGAGCGTGAGACATGAGGGCGGTGATGGAGAGACTCTCTCACGTTTACCTCTCTGAGCTGAAGGAGTTACTACTTCATCATGTCTTAGCTTCCTGCTGTTACCGCCAGCTGCACAAGACTCTTTATAATTTATAAAAGATCGGACCTCACGTGGACGTTAAAGAGGTCACGTGACCTCACGTGGACGTTAAAGAGGTCACGTGACCTCACGTGGACGTTAAAGAGGTCACGTGACCTCACGTAGACGTTAAAGAGGTCAGGTGACCTCACGTAGACGTTAAAGAGCTCACGTGACCTCACGTGGACGTTAAAGAGGTCACGTGACCTCACGTAGACGTTAAAGAGCTCACGTGACCTCACGTGGACGTTAAAGAGGTCAGGTGACCTCACGTAGACGTTAAAGAGGTCACGTGACCTCACGTAGACGTTAAAGAGGTCAGGTGACCTCACGTAGACGTTAAAGAGCTCACGTGACCTCACGTAGACGTTAAAGAGCTCACGTGACCTCACGTAGACGTTAAAGAGGTCAGGTGACCTCACGTAGACGTTAAAGAGGTCACGTGACCTCACGTAGACGTTAAAGAGGTCACGTGACCTCACGTAGACGTTAGAGAGCTCACGTGACCTCACGTAGACGTTAGAGAGCTCACGTGACCTCACGTGGACGTTAAAGAGGTCACGTGACCTCACGTAGACGTTAAAGTGGTCAGGTGACCTCACGTAGACGTTAAAGAGGTCACGTGACCTCACATAGACGTTAAAGAGGTCACGTGACCTCACGTAACCTCACGTAGACGTTAAAGAGGTCACGTGACCTCACGTGGACGTTAAAGAGGTCAGGTGACCTCACGTAGACGTTAAAGAGGTCACGTGACCTCACGTAGACGTTAAAGAGCTCACGTGACCTCACGTAGACGTTAAAGAGCTCACGTGACCTCACGTAGACGTTAGAGAGCTCACGTGACCTCGCGTAGACGTTAAAGAGCTCACGTGACCTCACGGAGACGTTAAAGAGGTCACGTGACCTCACGTAACCTCACGTAGACGTTAAAGAGGTCACGTGACCTCACGTAACCTCACGTAGACGTTAGAGAGCTCACGTGACCTCACGTAGACGTTAGAGAGCTCACGTGACCTCACGTGGACGTTAAAGAGCTCACGTGATCTCACGTAGACGTTAGAGAGGTCACGTGATCTCACGTAGACGTTAAAGAGGTCACGTGACCTCACGTGGACGTTAAAGAGCTCACGTGATCTCACGTAGACGTTAAAGAGGTCACGTGACCTCACGTGGACGTTAAAGAGCTCACGTGATCTCACGTAGACGTTAAAGAGGTCACGTGACCTCACGTAGACGTTAAAGAGGTCACGTGACCTCACGTGGACGTTAAAGAGCTCACGTGATCTCACGTAGACGTTAAAGAGGTCACGTGACCTCACGTGGACGTTAAAGAGCTCACGTGACCTCGCGTAGACGTTAAAGAGCTCACGTGACCTCACTGAGATGTTAAAGAGGTCACGTGACCTCACGGAGATGTTAAAGAGGTCACGTGACCTCACGTAGACGTTAAAGAGCTCACGTGACCTCACTGAGATGTTAAAGAGGTCACGTGACCTCACGGAGATGTTAAAGAGGTCACGTGACCTCACGGAGACGTTAAAGAGGTCATGTGACCTCACATAGACGTTAAAGAGGTCATGTGACCTCACATGTCAGGTTTGAAATCACCACCTTCACAGTTAATATCTGACTGAGTTCATTAATAAAGAGAATTAAGTGATTTATCTCTGGTAACATTAGCTGCTAAGTAGCATAGCACACAGCAATCTACAACACAACTGCCATTGCATTGTGGGTAACGTAGGCACCAGGTTCTGACAAAGAAAGAGGGAATCTCTGGTTCTGCTGCATCCATTTAGATCATTTTTTTAAACTATTATTTTGATTATTAAATAATCAGATCATAATATTTTCTCATTTAAATTTCTGAATTTTTTTCTTTTTTTAAAGAAAGTCCGAGGAGACGTCTTACTTTATTTGACCAAATGTCCAGAACTCAAAGACGTTCAGAATACTGTGATACAAAACAACAAATCCTTCTTTTCAGTATAAATGAAGTGGATTCTGTGCTGATGGATGAAAAGAAAAGTGGAGATTTAAAATGCAGGAGGTTTGTGATGAAAGTGATAATTTCTCAACTCGTCACTCACAACTCGTTCTCTCTAGAAATAAGAATATTTAAAACAGTTCACGGTGAACAAAAACATCTTAAACCCACCAAGTGACGTGTGGAATAATTACTGCTCTAAACCCACAAACCCTGAGCGCAATATGAAGAAATGTAAAACGGGTTTGAAGAAACAGAAAAAAGAAGAAGACGTGTCAGACTGATGAAGAAAAGCTGTCAGGACGTCGGCTTTGAACTTGATCAGAGACATCGTTTAAAACAAAGAACAAAGAGACGAAGACAAAGAGACAAAGACACCAACCTCCTCCGCCTGAGTGATCACCAGCGCTGGGACGCTGCCACCTGACTCCACAGCTGCCTGCTCATTGGCTGGTTGAAGGACCTGGTCTCGGTCCCGGTCCCGTACCTGGTCCTGTACCTGGTCCTGTACCTGGTCCAGGTACTGGTGCTGATCAGCTCTCTGGTCCCGGTCCAGATCAACTTTCTGGTCCTGATCCTGGTCCTGGTCCTGGCTCTGCTGAGCTCGGGACAGATCCTCAACTGAATCGCCACGTCCTACTGGATTCTGGTCTACTTTCTGCCCCTCCAGCTGGTCCGGAGGTGGATCTTGATCTTGACCCTGATCCTGGTCTCGACCACAGTGAAGATCCAGTTTAGGAATCTGAGAATCCTGGTGTGTGTCCAGGTTCAGGTCTTGCAGTGAACGCAGATCTTCAGTTTTGGAGCACTGAAGCTCATCGTCCAGAGAGGATTCTGGGAAATCTTCCTCCATTGTACAGTAGTCTTCCTCAGTAGTCTTCCTCAATAGTCGTCCTCGGGTCTGGAATGAGATTTATCAGAACACCCTCATCAGTTTATATAAAACATAATATTTAATACATAACAAGTGTTGATGAACTCAACATTAACGTTCAGGTGATTTATCAACATTATCAGAGCCGGTTTGATGGATTACAGGTGAAAAGACGTCCAGGTTACAAATAGAACCACATGAAACATATTTATTAGAGACTAATCCATCAGTCAGAAAGATAACTCTTTAGATAATTGATCAAGATTATAGTCAATCTAAATATGTCAGAAAACACTTTGTTTAGCCTCTAAACTATGGAGACATTAAAGACATGAATATAAATAAGAACTCATGTTGTCAACGTTAGACGAGGTAAACATTGAAATGTCACGATCAACTCAAACTACTAGTTCAGATCAGAAGGTGTTTCACTGCATCCAGTGACCGAGCTAACTGGTGCCTCTCAGCAGAACGTGTCCGAGATGCTCGCGGTAACTGAATGTTTGGTTAATAAACAGATATTTAAAAGTGATACCAGGAAACCTTCATGTTGTGTTCAAGAGTCACCAGTTAACTGTGATTATTGTGACAGTGAAGACTTAATGAACCAGTTCTTCCTTCATCTCTTGTGTTATTATTAAGAGTCTCCTCACTTCTTAATACAGAAGTCCCACGGGTGGTAATTATGCTTGAGCACAGATAACAAGGATTGCATTTCATACTCGGATAATAACTATTAAAAAGAGTGTTTTCCAATTAATTAAACACACTGTCTTTAAGTAACCTCTGGACATTTGCCCCGCGGGCTAAGCTAATTTATGGATTACTTGGGGGAAAACAAACGAGCGCTCCTTTCATGTGAAAACCTTCACAAAAGAGTCGGCACCGTGGAGAATAGGAGGAGAACACTTCCCTGAATATTCAACTTTGTTCATGCAAATTGTTAACATAACTTTTTGATAGGATAAAGGAGTGGGTTTCAGGCCTACTGGGGGTCTCGACTGGGCGATGATGAAAGAGTCATCGGAGCTTTTCCGAGCCATTACTCCATCACGCAGGAGGCTGAGGAGAAGCCTCTGGAGCATCATTACCAACAGAGGAGAAGAAGAGGTGCAGCGCTTTTAATGAAAGATGCTTAAAAAAGCGTGAAAATGCCATCCCATAATCTGCCCGACTCCATCTGTAGAGGAGCAGCTTAGACCGCTCCATTTCACCCGGCGGTGCAGTCATGCTCGTGATGTGCTTAGAGGGCCTCCTTAAGGAGAACGTTTCCACATTACGCCAAATCAATATTCGTTTAGCATCGCAGGTTTAATTTAATGTTTCCGCTGCAGCGTTTAACGAGGACAATGACAGTGAATTAAGAGATGGAGTCGAGTTAAAGGTGCTAGAGTCTGATGGTATGTGACTCGTCATCCCCCGTCCCCCCGTTTGTGTAAAGAGAACGTAGTGAGGGGGACGTCACCCGTTGGGTTGGTTTGTCAACCCTTGGTTCTTGGCCGTCGCCATCTTGGTTTTTGGACGTAGAATTCTTGTTTTTTTGGTCATCGCAATCTGGGATGATTGACGTCCCCATCTTGTTTTTTGTATGTCCCCATCTTGTTTTTTGTATGTCCCCATCTTGTTTTTTGTATGTCCCCATCTTGTTTTTTGTATGTCCCCATCTTGTTTTTTGTATGTCCCCATCTTGTTTTTTGTATGTCCCCATCTTGTTTTTTGTATGTCCCCGTCTTGTTTTTTGTATGTCCCCATCTTGTTTTTTGTATGTCCCCATCTTGTTTTTTGTATGTCCCCATCTTGTTTTTTGTATGTCCCCATCTTGTTTTTTGTATGTCCCCATCTTGTTTTGTTGGACGTCACCATCTTTATTCTTGGCTGTCTCCATCTTGTATTTTGTATGTCACCATCTTGGTTCTTGCCCGTCAACATCTTGGATTTTTGACGTAGAATTCTTGTTTTTTTGACGTTGCGATTTTGTTTTGTTGGCCATCGCAATCTGGGATTATTGGATGTCACCATCTTTATTCTTGGCCATCACCATCTTGGATTTTGAATGTTGACATCTTTTCGGACGTTGGAATCTTGTTTTTTTGGCAGTCACCTTCTTGGTTGTTGGCCTTCGCCATCTTGGATTTTGGATGTCGTCATCAGCAGCAGCGCTAAAATGGCGACGTCCAAAATCCAAGATGGCCTCGTCCTCTCACCTGGAGGTTTACCTGCAGCAGCGGAGCCTCGTCCTCTCACCTGGAGGTTTACCTGCAGCAGCGGAGCCTCGTCCTCAGACCCCAGGTGACGGTGTGTTGGTCCAGAGGAGAGACGGCATCATAAACCAGCTGAAGACAGAAGTACTTTCACTCCTGTCTTCCTTCCTTCACTCTGAACCTCTAATTATAGGACGCACTAATCAGATTAGAGCGGCTGAGCTTTAACAGTCACCTGAGAGGAGCTCAGGTTAACCTGCAGCCCAGAAACACACTGACATCTCACACACACACACACACACACACACACACACACACACACAGACACACACACACACACACAGACACAGACACAGACACAGACACACACACACACACACACACACACACACAGACACACACACACAGACACAGACACAGACACACACTCACACACACACACACACACACACACACACACACACACACACACAGACACAGACACACACACACAGACACAGACACACACACAGACACACACACACACACACACACACAGACACAGACACAGACACACACACACACACACACACACACACACACACACAGACACACAGACACACACACACACACCACTGCAGCATCTCTACATGCAAGGATCAATAGCACCAATCAGATCAATACTGAAATGTAATAATATACATATATATGTATACATATATATGTATACATATATATGTATACATATATAGTCAGTCAGCCTGTAGGAAGCGTTGTCACTAATAATAAACTACTTTAATGTCAGCAAATATGTCAACAATCATTAATATTCATGTTTATTTATCAGCAAACAAAGTGTTGATGTGTCACTTTAAACAGTTTGATCAGTTGAAGTGTTTTATTATTATTATTACAGTTATTAATAATAATATTCTGGTGGTTCAGTTTAAACTCTCAGTAGAAACACAGAGTGAACTCAGCAGCTCCTGAGATGCTGCTCCGCTTTTAAATATCTTCTTCCTCCTTTTCTTCTTCTTCTTCCTCCTCTTCCTCCTCTTCCTCCTTCTCCTCCTCTACCTCTTCCTCCTCCTCCTCTTCCTCCTCCGTCTTCCTCCTCCTCCTCTACCTCTTCCTCCTCTTCCTCCTCCTCCTCTTCCTCCTCCGTCTTCCTCCTCCTCCTCTACCTCTTCCTCCTCTTCCTCCTCCTCCTCCGTCTTCCTCCTCTTCCTCCTCCTCCGTCTCCCTCCTCCTCCTCTTCCTCCTCCGTCTCCCTCCTCCTCCTCTTCCTCCTCCGTCTTCCTCCTCCTCCGTCTTCCTCCTCTTCCTCCTCCTCCGTCTTCCTCCTCCTCCGTCTTCCTCCTCCTCCTCTTCCTCCTCCTCCTCTTCCTCCTCCGTCTTCCTCCTCCTCCTCTACCTCTTCCTCCTCTTCCTCCTCTCCCTCCTCCTCCGTCTTCCTCCTCTTCCTCCTCCTCCTCTACCTCTTCCTCCTCCTCCTCTTCCTCCTCCCTCTTCCTCCTCCTCCGTCTTCCTCCTCCTCCTCTACCTCTTCCTCCTCCTCCTCTTCCTCCTCCGTCTTCCTCCTCCTCCGTCTTCCTCCTCCTCCTCTACCTCTTCCTCCTCTTCCTCCTCTCCCTCCTCCTCCGTCTTCCTCCTCTTCCTCCTCCTCCGTCTCCCTCCTCCTCCTCTTCCTCCTCCGTCTCCCTCCTCCTCCTCTTCCTCCTCCGTCTTCCTCCTCCTCCGTCTTCCTCCTCTTCCTCCTCCTCCGTCTTCCTCCTCCTCCTCTTCCTCCTCCGTCTCCCTCCTCCTCCTCTTCCTCCTCCGTCTTCCTCCTCCTCCGTCTTCCTCCTCCTCCTCTACCTCTTCCTCCTCTTCCTCCTCTCCCTCCTCCTCCGTCTCCCTCCTCCTCCCTCCTCCTCCCTCCTCCTCCTCCTCCTCTTCCTCCTCCGTCTTCCTCCTCCTCCGTCTTCCTCCTCTACCTCTTCCTCCTCTTCCTCCTCTCCCTCCTCCGTCTCCCTCCTCCTCCCTCCTCCTCCCTCCTCCTCCTCCTCCTCTTCCTCCTCCGTCTTCCTCCTCCTCCGTCTTCCTCCTCCTCCTCTACCTCTTCCTCCGTCTCCCTCCTCTTCCTCCTCCTCCGTCTTCCTCCTCCTCCTCTACCTCTTCCTCCTCCTCCTCTTCCTCCTCCTCTTCCTCCTCCTCTTCCTCCTCCTCTTCCTCCTCCTCCGTCTTCCTCCTCCTCCTCTACCTCTTCCTCCGTCTCCCTCCTCTTCCTCCTCCTCCGTCTTCCTCCTCCTCCTCTACCTCTTCCTCCTCCTCCTCTTCCTCCTCCTCTTCCTCCTCCTCCGTCTCCCTCCTCCTCCTCTTCCTCCTCCTCTTCCTCCTCCTCCGTCTTCCTCCTCCTCCGTCTTCCTCCTCCTCCGTCTTCCTCCTCCTCTTCCTCCTCCTCCTCTTCCTCCTCCGTCTTCCTCCTCCTCCGTCTTCCTCCTCCTCCTCTACCTCTTCCTCCTCCTCCTCCTCTACCTCTTCCTCCCTCTTCCTCCTCTCCCTCCTCCTCCGTCTCCCTCCTCCTCCTCTCCCTCTTCCTCCTCCTCTTCTCATCCCGTCTCGGTGAACCACGCGCCCGGTGTGTCCGGTGTGAGTTGGTCCGTGCGTAATAGTCGGTCTCCGGTGCGCGTCGTCATGTCGTTTCCTCCGGGTTTCCTCTTCCAGCCGTCCTCCGTGTCTCTGGCTCTGCACTCGTGCCCGTCCTTCGGGTCCGGGGTCCTCTTAGGACCGAGGACGGAGGAGCTGGGTCGGTCCTCTTCGGGATCAGCCTTCGCTCCGTACTCTGGATCCGGGACTTCTACGGGATTCAGCTCACAACTTTCGAACCTCCCGTACGGCAGCGAGCCCCGGGCCGCTGCGACCCTCAGCTCCTTTGTGGTGAGTGTCAGAACCGGAGCGGACCGGACCGGACCGGACCGGTACAGCTGGACCGGGTCTGGGACTCTCGTGATAAAGTGAAGCTTCACCGTCTGAGTTCTAATAATGGATCCGGATCATTTATTGATCCGGATCATTTATTGATCCGGATCATTTATTGATCCGGATCATTTATTGATCCGGATCATTTATTGAGCCTCTTTATGACTTTTATTTTGTACATTTAAGTGAAAATATTACAAACAAAACTCCGATTTAAAATCTTTTCTGGAATAAATTGAATTTGTTTAAGAAACGTTTGAAGAAAATAAAATTATTAGAGAGATTTGAATAAATGTTTATTGATAATTTATTCAAGGATGACCTGAAACAATTGAATCTAAACTAATAAATGAACAAAGTGATTTAAATATAATGATTTAAATATAAACAGAAGAAATGTTATATATACGTATATAAATATATATATATACGTATATAAATATATATATATACGTATATAAATATATATAATGTGAATTAAAGAAAGAGGAAGAAACATAATAATAATATTGATTATAATAATGATAATGATATTAATAATAATAATATTGATTATAATAATGATAATGATATTAATAATAATAATAATGATTATAATAATGATAATGATATTAATAATAATAATATTGATTATAATAATGATAATGATAATGATAATGATATTAATAATAATAATATTGATTATAATAATGATAATGATAATGATATTAATAATAATAATATTGATTATAATAATGATAATGATAATGATATTAATAATAATAATAATAATATTGATTATAATAATGATAATGATATTAATAATAATAATAATGGTGATATTAGGTGAATTAAAGGAGGGTTTCTCTGGACCTCCTGCTTCTGGATTAACAGCTTCTGTGTGTAAATTAAATTCTGTTTGTGTGTTTTAATTAAACCGTTATTTAGCCGGTTCATCTCATTAAGATTCAGATTCAGATTAGGATTAAGATTCAGATTAAGAGGGATCAGATGACCTCATGAGACCATAACGTCCCGTCTTGGTGTTCCAGAGTCCGGGCTACGACCCGTCCTCCTTGGACTACCACCCGTTCGGAGCCTTGGGCCCCTACGCTTACGGGGACGCGTCCTACAGGAAGAACGCCACGCGGGACGCCACGGCCACGCTGAAGGCCTGGCTCAACGAGCACCGCAAGAACCCCTACCCCACCAAGGGGGAGAAGATCATGCTGGCCATCATCACCAAGATGACGCTCACGCAGGTCTCCACCTGGTTCGCCAACGCACGCCGGAGGCTGAAGAAGGAGAACAAGATGACCTGGACTCCCCGGACCCGGAGCGAGGACGAGGAGGACGAGGACAACATCGACCTGGAGAGGACCGACGAGGACGAGGAGACCCTCAAGGCCCACGAGGAGACCCAGACCGGGACCCAGACCGGTGAGTGGAAGGAGTCACCGGAACTCTGATCAATCAAACCTTTAGTCAATCCTTTAGTCCCAGACCAGATCCCAGACCCATGAGTGGACCCAGACCAGAGGAGTCACCGGAGCTCTGATCAATCAATCTTTTAGTCAATCAATCAATACTTCAAATCATTCTTTTAATCGTTCCATCAATAAATAGATGGTCATTTAATCGATCAGTAATCAATTTGTCCTTCAATCATTCCTTCTTTTCATCGATCAGTCTGTTATCGATCTGTCATCGAGGTGTTCCTGAAGTAAAATATATAAAGAAGTAAATATTCAGTGAACTTCTGATCGTTTTAGAAGTATTACACAATAAAATATGAAATTAAAATAAAAAACAGCTGTCAGATAAATGAAAAGAAAGTAGTATGATGAAGAAATACTCCAGTAAAGTACTTCATATATATATAAAAGATCTGCAGACATTTTATTGTTTTAGAGACAAAAATCTAAAATGTGTTTCTGTCGATGTTAAAATATTAAAATCACTTTTTAAAAACAGACGTAAAAAGTCTTAAGTTTCACTGAAGTGAAGAGAAGCTGAATGTGTTGAAGAAGTACAAATACTACAAGCACAAATACTACAAGCACAAATACTACAAGCACAAATACTACAAGTACAATTGTCTGTCTTTGCTCTGTTAGAGAACTATTCATCATAATTATTGATTCTTTTAGTCGTTTGGTCTTTAAAGAGAAACATTAAATATGTCGACGTCTTCAAAAGATAAAAAACAAAGAAACCAAAAAACATCCACGTTTAAAAAAAATGACTCAAAATTATTGATTATCAAAATAGATTTTCTACCAATCAATTAATGAATAAACTTTTAATCTTAATAAATATCATGTTGAATCTTGTTTGTTTGTTGAATGGTAAAAAAAAGTAACTATTGATGAATAAAGACAATAATTATCAGTAGCAGCCGTATGTGTGTAGCTGCCCGTCTACCTGCCTTTGTGGGGACCTCATGTGCATGTTTTTTTATGTGTATATGTGTGTGTTCCAGCCGCTGACCTGTGTGTGTGTGTGTTGAAGTGTGTGTTTGTGTTTAAGTGTGTGTTAGTGTGTGTTTATTTGTGTATATGTGTGTGTTCCTGCCGCTGACCTGTGTGTTTCTGTGTGTGTGTGTAGCTCGTCTACCAGCCTCTGTGGGGACCCCCTGCGTGTTGCTGTATAGAGAGGACAGCGGCAGCAGCAGCGACACGGACCGGAGCTTCACCGATCCAGACTTTAAGGACTCGGGGGACCGGAGGCTGGCCCCCGTCTCGGGCCCCACCTCTACAGGGACCCCTCCCCAAAACGCCCCACCGAAAAGCCCGTCGTCTAAAGAACCCGTCAACTCCTGCGGCTCCGTCCGGGGGCCAAACCCGGCCCCTAAACCCAAACTGTGGTCGCTGGCTGAGATCGCCACCTCTTCAGATAAGACTAAAGGATCTAGTGACTCATCCCGGACCCCGTTCCAACACAGCCCCGCACCCCTCCCCCGACACCTCTACTACGCCTCCCCCTTCCTCTCCGGATACTCGGGCTTCGGCCCTCTGGGGCCCCTGCACGGCGGCTCTCACCTGAGCGGATTACAGCACACGATGCTGCAGAGAGACGTTAAAGTACGCAGCCAGAGCCAGCTGGATCTGCTGGACCTGCAGGAGCTGAAGAGAGGCACGACGGATGTGTAGATACTGGACTCTTTATCTACTGGGAACACTGGTGCTGCTGGACTCTTTATCTACTGGGAACACTGGTGCTGCTGGACTCTTTATCTACTGGGAACACTGGTGCTGCTGGACTCTCCTCTGAAAACCTCCTGGATATCAAACACAAACATTCGGCTTCAGAGGGTTTTCTATGTTCATGTAATCTTTGTAGTGCGTTTCTGCACAGAACATGAAGTCTCATTAAAAGATAGTTTTATTAAGACACAACTGGATATTATAATCTCATTCACTGGAAATCAACGCTCAAGGAAAATATTTTATATGAGCTCTTCCTCCTCTTCTTCATCGTACGACATGTTTCAGCTACAGCGGTTAGCATTAGCGCTAGATGATATTTATTGCCAATTGCACAGGTACAGTACAGTACAGGTACATCGGAAATCATCTCAAAGGGTCAGCTTTATACACATATATACATATATATATTTATGTGTATATATATATAGACACATACATATATATATACATACGTACATATATATAGGTATATATATACCTATATATATGTACGTATGTATATATATATGTATGTGTCTATATATATATATAAATATATATATACACACATATATACACACATATACATATAAATATATATATACATATATATATATATATACTATAAATATATATATTTATATACATATATAGGTATATATATATTCAAAAAGAATGTTTGCTTACTTGATTAATAAACCAAGACAGAAATTTAATCTGAAACATTAGCTGGTTCCTGTTAGTTAAAAACAAGATTTATTTTTTCTTTTCTCATTTCTAACTCATTCTAAATTAAAAACAAACATCTTAAAACTGAAAATTAGGATTTATAATAAATTTATCTTGAAGCTTTCTGTATCAGACGTCACAAAGTGCTTCACAATAAAAGACATAAAATAAAAGACACACTTTATAAATAAGGAATAAAATAAGATTATTGTTGAACTCACTGACGGAGGAGGAAGCTGGTGTTTTCCTGCTGGTGTATTCATACATAGCGAGCTTCAATGAGCAGAGCTGTGGTTCCATCCGACAAACTGAAAGAGACAAACTGACAAATGACTGAAAGAGACACTTCAAATCTGATTGGAGCATTCGGCCGGAGATGCATCTGTAGAAATCTGATTGGGATCACATTTTAAACACAAACTCAAAATGTGGTTTAGATGTTGTTGTTTTTTTTTTGCTGTCCAGATTTTCAAAAACCTGATTTAAGGGTGCAGTCTGACCTTGGACCCTTAGAGGTCCAGATCTACTGAGACCACATAACACTGAGCCTCGTCTGTGACTAAGCTACACAACAAATCACAAAACTCACCATTCAAGAAAAAAAAAGCAAATGAACTAAGAAAGATGCACAAATCTCTTTGTTTTTTGCAGCGGATAATGATTGACGATTGTCCATATCAGCCGATAAATATCGTTGTTTTGTTTTGTTTTGCTAAAGCTGGTCTTCGAGGAACCAGACTATTTTATTGTCACCACTGTCCCAAAAAATCTATTCAAGTCTTAAATGTGTTCAAAAGTGTTCTCCTTTTTACTTTGTTATATCATCTATAGTTGTTATTTGCATAAAACCCACAATTCAAATAATTTATTTTTATTGATAAACTACAATTATCACTTCATGGCTGTTCGTCTCAACCAAGTAGTCAAGTTTACATCCATGTATGTCCAAATTGTCTTCACTTCATCATTTTATCCTTTCAGAAGAATTACGGCCAAAAATGTGTTTTGTGAGGTCACGGTGACCTGATTGAGTTCATCCTTCTGTCCAGGTGGACGTTGCTGAGATATCACGGTAATGAGGACAGACAAACCAAAAACACACCGCCTCCCTCCGCGGCTCATGAAAAGTCTCTTTCATCAGTAGTTCTAGAGTGCGAACGCCTCATCGCACAACGTTAACGAGAGTCAACACGACTTTATGTAAACTGATCTGTGGGTGAATGAAGCAACACCTTTACATTCATTTCAGTTAAATATATTCCCTGCATGAAACCAGGATGGTTCTCTAAAGAGCTGTGAGAGTCTGAACCAGAACAGAGTCACTAGCAGCTCTTTGGTGGAAAAACAATTAAATACTGTCAGTGAACATTTATTGACATGTTCAGTATCAACTCTTCTTCATTATGTTAATATAAAACATATCAAGGTTCCTTAAAAAGGTTTTCCATCCATTCATTAACTCTAAGTTTATCTGGGCCGGGTTGAGGGGTCTGGTATCCCATCA
Organism: Leptoclinus maculatus; assembly: GCA_032191485.1. NCBI lineage: Eukaryota > Metazoa > Chordata > Actinopteri > Perciformes > Stichaeidae > Leptoclinus > Leptoclinus maculatus. The sequence continues at coordinate 371,260 of JAVDOI010000014.1, forward strand.
ACGATTTCAAGCTCTTCCTGGAGAACCCTGAGGTGTTCTAAGGCCAGACCAGATATATATAATCCCTCCAGCATGTTCTGGTTCTACCCCTCAACTTCCGACTAAGCTCCCTCCTCTTTACCACAATGGTCCGGTACAACGTCTTCATCGCCGCTGACCACCGAACCAAAACCTCCTCGATAGGAGCAGTGACTCACTCTAGACCTGGAGGGATCAGTCTACCGTATTCCAGAAGAGAACCATGAACTCAGACCTGGAGGTTCTGACCCTCATCCAGACCGCTTCACACTCATCTACAAACCATCCCCAGTGCTGCTGAAGGCCATGTTCTGAAGGAGCCAATAGAACCACATCATCTGCAAAGAGACGCATCTCTGAGGTCCTCAAACCAACACTCTCAAATCCTGTCTAAGAACTCCACAACACTGGAGGAGGTCAACACTCACTGGAAACGTGTACAAGGACCGGGTTGATCGTCTCAGGTACCCAGTATTCAGTAGTATCCCATACAGGACTCTCTGAGGGATCCGGCAGTAGGCCTTCTCCAAGTCCACAAACACATGTAGACTGGATGAGGAACCCCTCCAACAGACCTGCAAGGGTAAAGAGCTGGTCTACTGGTCCACGACCAGGACAGAATCCTCATTGGTCCTCATTCGACAATTGGTCGGAGCCTCCTTTTCAGCACCCTGGAGTAAACTTTCTCTGGGAGGCTGAGCAGTGTGATACCCCGATAGTCGGTATCCCATTGGTGGTTCCCATTTTATAAAATGGGAACCACCACCCCGGTCTGCCCGCTAAGGAGCTTTTTGACCACCTCTGCCAGGCTTGTGGATGGGTCACCTCCATGGAGGAGGTTCTGGTTCAGGAGTTCTTCAAAGTGTTCTTTAAAAACCCTCAACAACTTAGATGCATCACAATTATCTCATGAACGATTATGACTCGATGCAGAAAACTCAATAATCAGCATATTTAAAACTCAATTCTCAACGTTATGATCGCCTAAAACAATTCTGTGACACTGGGCTGTCTGTTCTTTACCGCTGCCCCTGAACGCAACACATGTAAAGCACGTTATCTTTTTTACATGCTAAGCTAAATAAAGGCTAAATGCTAGCAGAGTTCTGGTGAGGGCTGCTGAGCTTCAGTAGCCGAATATGGATACGATCCGACCGGCATCTCCTGGATTAAAAGATAACGGATGGAAGCTTTTCACTTCTTCTTCCACCCAACTAGGAAAGAGTGAAGTGAACCAGGAAGGAGATTCACAATTTCTTTGACAAGGATTTGGGCCCTTTATCACTGTATGTATAGTTTTATCACAGCTGGTACAAAATGCTCATTGTCTATAACAAGAGGATTAGTTGGAAGAGAAATCTATGTTATTTATTAGTGAATAACAGCAGCTTATGTCACATGACTCACAACATGATGAGTTCTGTGTTTTTACTACAGGAAACATTTGATTTATTTTATTGTTGGTTCTCTTTGCAGGGATGAAATGTTGACACATCTATTCTATTTGTTACTAATATTGAATTAATCAAAGATAATGGAAGTAAATTCATCTGTTTTTTAATTATGAATCATTACAAATATGCAATGTTTTAAAAATGTTTCGAAAAAATGTTGATGCATCAAGAGGAATCGCTTATCGTTTTATAATTGCATCGTAGATCTCTGAATCTGAATCGGATCAGACCTCCAGGTTTCTCCATCGTTACCCACATGAGTGTTGAAGTCCCACAGTAGAACTATCGTCTCTTTCCAGAACATCACCCAGAGACTCCAAGAAGAGACTCTTGGTCTCATAGAGACCCTCTCGTTCCTTATTGAAAACTCCAACAACCTGACACCTCTCATCCTGGGCCCCTCTGGAAAAGGACCAGCTCCTCTCAAGGAGTTTGGTTCCAGAACCAGTGCTTTGAGCCCAACTGTATTTAGCTGGTACCACTTCACCTCCCTCACCAGGTCTGGTTCCTTAAGACTCCTTAGAGGCAGTCTATGATACCAGGGGTCAACATACCTCGGTCCCTGGCTTTACCTGCCTTTCCATGTCAATTTTTGGGTCGATTCATGAAGGGTCAGTGAATTGTTCTGAGTCTGGACCCTCCTCTGGGACCACTTTGTCTTGATAGACCCCTACCAGGAGCTGTTGCCCCCCAAAAAACCTTAATGTTTTGAAAGCGTTTTCACTTCTATAAATCAGATGTATAAATGTAATTTATAGCAGCAGTACTTTGGACCCCCTGATGTAAACCAGAGAGTGACTTGTTTTAAGATCTGAAGGGTTCATCTTCTAACAACACGTCTTTATAATTACATCAGTAGGTAGAATTAATCTCAACATTGAGCTATAACAGCAAAAAAAAGCTGGAAGCTTTTCAATTTCATACCTGAGTCCACCAGCAGCTAAGATGCTTAAATATTACATATATTATATTTCTCACTTTTCTGACATCGTTCACGTTTTCTTTGGGGCGTCTTTGAGGAATGAATTGTGTTTATTTCAGATGGAGTTGCTTCTTTTTTTATCCTGATCCTACAGCAACAAACAGAGAATGTGTGTATGTATATATATATATATATATATATATACATACATATATATAAATAGACAGAGTTTAATCTGCTGAGAAGGTCCATGTTTCATGTTGAGCTCTGAGGCCCCTGGACATCCTGTTTATTCATGTTCATCTGCTGGATGTAAATGTGAACAGAAACATTTTTAAAGTAATATTTCCATTTGAATATCAAATCTCCAGAAATGGGGGTTTCGTATTCCACTGCAGTGTGAAAGGAGAATAATTAAAATACTCCATTAAAAGTAAAAGTACTTCAAACACATTTAGACTAAATGTAAAAATGTAAAAGTACCTGCTGTGAAAATTAAAATGATTTAGATTAATTTCATAACATAAATAATGATCCTTCAACTGATCAGGGCCCGTTCCTCGTACGTGGTTCAACTAAGTCGATCAAATGTCCTATTAGCAGCTTAAAGTAACCCGATGATTGAAGTCAGGATATCTCGGTTCCTCAAAGGCTGATCAGCTCAAACAGTCTCGTTAAGTTGAACCAGACCTCAGTCATCAGGATAAGTGGGCGTGCCCGTTTTACGTCAAAAGGGGGAAGTGTCGATCACCGAAACCATGATTTTCTAACAGTACAATAGTGAATAAAGTCAAAGAAAGAGTCTTTGTTCTCCGCTGGCGAGCAGGAGATGATCATGAACGCTTATGAGGAAGTCAAGACCATAATCATGTCTAAATCTAACACCGCCACCGCTGAGAGGGCTCGACAAGAAGCACGGCAACATATCAGACAAGTTAAATACGTAAGTGTTGGGAAATGTATCGGCTCATTTGAAGTGCCTCATCACCCCAATCAATCCGATGATATGTCTTTAAATGTGCGTCAGTAGGCTTAATGGAATGCATCATCAATGAGATCTTATAGAGGAAATAATCATCTCAACTCTTTCACAATAAGTAGATAAAACAAGCCCAACGAGTATCTAATAGATAGGAATCAATAGATACTTATGAGGATATATGTACTGTATGCTCTCATGTATCATACTATACATGTGTATATACATGTATGTGTAGATCACATATAGAACTAGGAGTTTGAATATGTGTGTGTGAATCTGTGTATGGATCAGTATGTTTATTATTCATAATCAGACATTCAATCAACTGAAGCAGTGAAGAGAACTTGTGTGTGATTCTCTCTCTTCTCATCATGAGTACAGTAATGATATGCTATGGTGTACTAATACCACTGTCATATCATGATGAGAGCTTTAACCCCCATGTAGTTTAACCATCAAGAGGACATGGGAGCAAGTCAAACCTAAGCACACCAACATGATTCAGAATGGTGAGTCCATACAATATGTGCCACGGTGATGTATTGAACACATCCAGAAGCTTCTTAAGCACCAAATAAACTTCACCAACAGCACGGCATGCAGCGGCATCGCCCACACTGTACAATAATGTACCACTCGCTCACAGCTCACGGCTCTGATCCAGTCTGTGAGACGCTCAATGCTCGGCTGTGTGTTCACCATGTCTGACTCCAGAAGGTCTTGTTCATCAATGATTCCTTGTATCAGAATCGATCGCGCTCGTACAGGAAGTCATCGTGATGTGATAACGGATCTTGGCGATCTCGGTCCGTGTACGTTTTAGTCTGTTTTACCGTTAAAATACAGACATTTCCGTATTTTGGTTTCATCGAATGAACGTAAAACAGACGATCAAAACGTCCACGGACCGATCTGGAAGAACTCTCTCCTATAAAACACTAATCTAACTAATATCGCTCCTTCATCAATGGGATGATGAAGGAGATGACATGTTTTCCGGGGGAGTGGTGAACTTATCCAGCTAACTTAAGTTAGCCTGCTCTGGAGCAGGTTCACGCTTATGGATGTGTTGCTATGGTGATTTTGACAAACTTGCTTTGTGGAACCGAAAAGCCTGACTTATGTAATCTTATCCTCAAACTTATCCGGCTAACTCAGTTAGCGACGTACGAGGAACAGGGCCCTGGAATCATGAAAATCTAAAATCTTTGAGGACAAATGTTTGTTTTTCATTTTCACTTTCAAATGTAATAATAGATCAGAGAGTAAACATATCAGTGAGTATTTTAACGCTGTTTGTTCTCCTGGTCCTGAATCTAAAACTGTTCTTGGACCTTTAAATTGATCCGTCATCATGTCATAAAAAACATTATTATTATTATTATTATTGTTCTCCAGTTCATTATTGTTATGGAGAGATTTATGACCGACTGGATGCTGAGGAAACTTCTCAAATTAATTAAAATGAGTTATTCTGATGAAGACTGAAGCTGTAATAGGAACCTTGAGGATGACATCAAGGGTTAATAAATCATATGACAGTACTGAAATATAATACAATGTAAAGGCTCGAAAAATATTATTTTCTCAATCAGTCAAAGTTTGTTCAGTTTTGGTGATTTGAGAGATTTCTGTTTTTGTGTCTTCCGTGTTGTTTTTTGTTCCTGTATTTCTTTTATGTTTTTAATGTTTTTATGTATTCCATCCATCCGTCCGGGATCGGGTCAGTGGCAGCAGGCTGACCCAGACTTCCCTCCCCCGCAACATGTTCCAGCGCATTGTGGGGGATCCCGAGGCCTTTTCTTTTATTATGTATTTAAATTGTTTTGATATATTTTATGTTTTTGATTTATGTTATCTGTCATGTTTTTTGATGAATTTTGGTGTTTTTTTATATTTCTGGATGTTTTTATTTTTATTTTTTTATTTGGAAATATTGGCAGACACAGAAAACTGTAAACATGTACTTTGACTAATATTTCCATAGTTTTTCAGCTTTTTGTTAACATATACAAACAAACAGAAAAGTTAATAAATAAAAAGGTCACCTCATTTCGCCATGCCAGACGTCATTATATATACATATATATATATATATGTATATATATATGTATATATATATGTATATATATATATATAAACACACACATACACTGTACGTCTGTGTGTAGACACGCCTGCATCACTCTACACAGTAAATACACAATCATCACATCATACAAGCACAATATGCACAAAAATCAAATGACAACAGGATTGGCCAGTAGAACCAGTAGAACCAGTAGAACCAGTAGAACCAGAGTGCCCAAATGATTACTTGTCCAACAGAAAGAGAGTAAAAAAAATATATGTATATATATTTTGCGTTTTGTCTCTGAGCTCTTCTCACCTGTATAAAGTGGGCGGGGCTCCGTTAAGATGATGTCACATATCTATATGTAGATCATCTTTATAGTGGACTTCATGAACAGAGATCATAAAGATAAACATCCTCACTTTTATCTCTAAATTCAACCAAAACACAACATGTGACACATTTCACCCCCCAGCTACTTCAGACCCCCCCCCCCCATCAACAGCTGGCTCACAGCTCCTCCACACACACCAGTGTCCCCAGTGACTGAACCAGTCTGCTGCTGGGAGTCTGACCCACTACAGTCCTCAAGCTTCCTCTCATCAACACTGAAAATAAATACACATTTTAACACCTTTTGTGATCCAAACAAAGATGGACTCAACGTCTCTTTTGAGAAGATGTGATCAGTTAATAATCAATAGATTCCCCACTGACACAACAGGAGCTCAGACTGAACCCAGTGAACCCAGTAAAGTGACATTCACCCCTGTGGTTTCCTGCTGTTAACCCGTCTGTGGAAGACGACATTTAACATATTATATATTATCATAAATAAACAGACTGAATGATGGTTCACAGCTTGTTTGTGTCTTTATTTATCATCATGTTTGTTAAAGATATAAAGAGAAACATTAAATGTTGTTGTAACGTGAAACTTCAGAACTTCAGTGATGAAAACACAACAGAGCTCATGTTTCATTGACAGCAGCTTCAGATCACTTTGCTTTGCCTGCAGCGCCCTCTAGTGTCCATCTCCATGTGTCTCTGTGTCTCTATGTGTCCATCTCCATGTGTCTCTGTGTCTCTATGTGTCCATCTCCATGTGTCTCTGTGTCTCTATGTGTCCATCTCCATGTGTCCATCTCCATGTGTCTCTGTGTCTCTATGTGTCCATCTCCATGTGTCTCTGTGTCTCTGTGTCCATCTCCATGTGTCTCTGTGTCTCTATGTGTCCATCTCCATGTGTCTCTGTGTCTCTGTGTCCATCTCCATGTGTCTCTGTGTCTCTATGTGTCCATCTCCATGTGTCTCTGTGTCTCTATGTGTCCATCTCCATGTGTCTCTGTGTCTCCATGTGTCCATCTCCATGTGTCTCTGTGTCTCCATGTGTCCATCTCCATGTGTCTCTGTGTCTCCATGTGTCCATCTCCATGTGTCTCTGTGTCTCTATGTGTCCATCTCCATGTGTCTCTGTGTGTCTATGTGTCCATCTCCATGTGTCTCTGTGTGTCTGTGTCTCCATGTGTCCATCTCCATGTGTCTCTGTGTCTCTATGTGTCCATCTCCATGTGTCTCTGTGTGTCTGTGTCTCCATGTGTCCATCTCCATGTGTCTCTGTGTCTCTGTGTCTCTATGTGTCCATCTCCATGTGTCTCTGTGTCTCTATGTGTCCATCTCCATGTGTCTCTGTGTCTCTATGTGTCCATCTCCATGTGTCTCTGTGTGTCTGTGTCTCCATGTGTCCATCTCCATGTGTCTCTGTGTCTCTGTGTCTCTATGTGTCCATCTCCATGTGTCTCTGTGTGTCTGTGTCTCTATGCGTCCATCTCCATGTGTCTCTGTGTCTCTATGTGTCCATCTCCATGTGTCTCTGTGTCTCTATGTGTCCATCTCCATGTGTCTCTGTGTCTCTATGTGTCCATCTCCATGTGTCTCTGTGTGTCTGTGTCTCCATGTGTCCATCTCCATGTGTCTCTGTGTGTCTGTGTCTCCATGTGTCTCTGTGTCTCTATGTGTCCATCTCCATGTGTCTCTGTGTCTCTGTGTCTCCATGTGTCCATCTCCATGTGTCTCTGTGTGTCTGTGTCTCCATGTGTCCATCTCCATGTGTCTCTGTGTGTCTGTGTCTCTATGTGTCCATCTCCATGTGTCTCTGTGTGTCTGTGTCTCCATGTGTCCATCTCCATGTGTCTCTGTGTGTCTGTGTCTCCATGTGTCCATCTCCATGTGTCTCTGTGTCTCTATGTGTCCATCTCCATGTGTCTCTGTGTCTCCATGTGTCCATCTCCATGTGTCTCTGTGTCTCCATGTGTCCATCTCCATGTGTCTCTGTGTCTCCATGTGTCCATCTCCATGTGTCTCTGTGTCTCTATGTGTCCATCTCCATGTGTCTCTGTGTCTCCATGTGTCCATCTCCATGTGTCTCTGTGTGTCTGTGTCTCCATGTGTCCATCTCCATGTGTCTCTGTGTCTCTATGTGTCCATCTCCATGTGTCTCTGTGTCTCTATGTGTCCATCTCCATGTGTCTCTGTGTCTCTATGTGTCCATCTCCATGTGTCTCTGTGTCTCTATGTGTCCATCTCCATGTGTCTCTGTGTCTCCATGTGTCCATCTCCATGTGTCTCTGTGTCTCTGTGTCTCCATGTGTCCATCTCCATGTGTCTCTGTGTCTCCATGTGTCCATCTCCATGTGTCTCTGTGTCTCCATGTGTCCATCTCCATGTGTCTCTGTGTCTCCATGTGTCCATCTCCATGTGTCTCTGTGTCTCCATGTGTCCATCTCCATGTGTCTCTGTGTGTCTGTGTCTCCATCTCCATGTGTCTCTGTGTCTCTATGTGTCCATCTCCATGTGTCTCTGTGTCTCTATGTGTCCATCTCCATGTGTCTCTATGTCTCTATGTGTCTCTCTGTGTCTCTATGTATGTCTCTATGTCTCTTATATGTCTCTATGTGTCCATCTCTATATGTCTCTATGTGTCCATGTGTCTCTATGTCTCTATGTGTCCATGTGTCTCTATGTCTCTATGTGTCCATCTCTATGTGTCTCTATGTCTCTATGTGTCCATGTGTCCATGTGTCTCTATGTCTCTATGTGTCCATGTGTCCATGTGTCTCTATGTCTCTATGTGTCCATGTGTCTCTATGTCTCTATGTGTCCATGTGTCTCTATGTCTCTATGTGTCCATGTGTCTCTATGTCTCTATGTGTCCATCTCTATGTGTCTCTATGTGTCTCTGTGTCCATCTCTATGTGTCTCTATGTGTCTCTATGTCTCTATGTGTCCATGTGTCTCTATGTCTCTATGTGTCCATGTGTCCATGTGTCTCTATGTCTCTATGTGTCCATGTGTCCATGTGTCTCTATGTCTCTATGTGTCCATGTGTCCATGTGTCTCTATGTTTCTATGTGTCCATGTGTCCATGTGTCTCTATGTCTCTATGTGTCCATGTGTCTCTATGTCTCTATGTGTCCATGTGTCTCTATGTCTCTATGTGTCCATGTGTCTCTATGTCTCTATGTGTCCATGTGTCTCTATGTCTCTATGTGTCCATCTCTATGTGTCTCTATGTGTCTCTATGTCTCTATGTGTCTCTATGTGTCTCTATATGTCTTTGAGACGAAGCAGAGCAGAAATGTTTGTTTGATAGGAAGCAGCAGCAACAACAGATGACTTCACTAAACTTAACTAGGAAATATCAGGTGAAATAAAGGAGGTGCTGCTCCTCCTCCTGCTGCTGGAGGCCTGGCTGAAGCTGTGAGACAGATGGTGCCATTTGCTTTCAGTCATTCCTCCGGTGACCTCACTGTTGAATATCACGCAGCAGGAAGCCGCTCCATGTGTTCGACTGTAGCAACAACACTCAGACATGTTCACACTGATCACATCTGAAACATGAGATCAATACAGAACTAGATCAGTGTGATCACATCTGAAACATGAGATCAATACAGAACTAGATCAGTGTGATCACATCTGAAACATGAGATCAATACAGAACTAGATCAGTGTGATCACATCTGAAACATGAGATCAATACAGAACTAGATCAGTGTGATCACATCTGAAACATGAGATCAATACAGAACTAGATCAGTGTGATCACATCTGAAACATGAGATCAATACAGATCTAGATCAGTGTGATCACATCTGAAACATGAGATCAATACAGAACTAGATCAGTGTGATCACATCTGAAACATGAGATCAATACAGAACTAGATCAGTGTGATCACATCTGAAACATGAGATCAATACAGAACTAGATCAGTGTGATCACATCTGAAACATGAGATCAATACAGAACTAGATCAGTGTGATCACATCTGAAACATGAGATCAATACAGAACTAGATCAGTGTGATCACATCTGAAACATGAGATCAATACAGAACTAGATCAGTATGATCACATCTGAAACATGAGATCAATACAGAACTAGATCAGTGTGATCACATCTGAAACATGAGATCAATACAGATCTAGATCAGTATGATCACATCTGAAACATGAGATCAATACAGAACTAGATCAGTGTGATCACATCTGAAACATGAGATCAATACAGAACTAGATCAGTGTGATCACATCTGAAACATGAGATCAATACAGAACTAGATCAGTGTGATCACATCTGAAACATGAGATCAATACAGAACTAGATCAGTGTGATCACATCTGAAACATGAGATCAATACAGAACTAGATCAGTGTGATCACATCTGAAACATGAGATCAATACAGAACTAGATCAGTGTGATCACATCTGAATACATTATTATTATTATTATTTTCATCATCATTATGGACCTTTGTGTCCTTAATGATGGCAATTTTATCCTTAGTATTATTGTCACAATCATTAGTATTAGTGTGATTAATATTATCTGTAATTATTATTATTACATTATGGATCTTTTTGTGTCCTTAATATTATCTTTAATATTATTGTCACCATCATTATTATTATCACTTTTATTATTATTGTCATTATTATTATTAGCCAACAATAGTTTAATAGATGTTAAATGATGTCATGTATTATAATAACTCAATAGTTTATAGATGTTAAATGATGTCATGTATTATAATAACTCAACAATAGTTTAATAGATGTTAAATGATGTCATGTATCATAATAACTCAACAATAGTTTAATAGATGTTAAATGATGTCATGTATTATAATAACTCAATAGTTTAATAGATGTTAAATGATGTCATGTATTATAATAACTCAACAATAGTTTAATAGATGTTAAATGATGTCATGTATTATAATAACTCAACAATAGTTTAATAGATGTTAAATGATGTCATGTATTATAATAACTCAATAGTTTAATAGATGTTAAATGATGTCATGTATTATAATAACTCAATAGTTTAATAGATGTTAAATGATGTCATGTATTATAATAACTCAACAATAGTTTAATAGATGTTAAATGATGTCATGTATTATAATAACTCAACAATAGTTTAATAGATGTTAAATGATGTCATGTATTATAATAACTCAACAATAGTTTATAGATGTTAAATGATGTCATGTATTATAATAACTCAACAATAGTTTAATAGATGTTAAATGATGTCATGTATTATAATAACTCAATAGTTTATAGATGTTAAATGATGTCATGTATTATAATAACTCAACAATAGTTTAATAGATGTTAAATGATGTCATGTATTATAATAACTCAACAATAGTTTAATAGATGTTAAATTATGTCATGTATTATAATAACTCAATAGTTTAATAGATGTTAAATGATGTCATGTATTATAATAACTCAATAGTTTATAGATGTTAAATGATGTCATGTATTATAATAACTCAACAATAGTTTAATAGATGTTAAATGATGTCATGTATTATAATAACTCAATAGTTTATAGATGTTAAATGATGTCATGTATTATAATAACTCAACAATAGTTTAATAGATGTTAAATTATGTCATGTATTATAATAACTCAATAGTTTAATAGATGTTAAATGATGTCATGTATTATAATAACTCAATAGTTTAATAGATGTTAAATGATGTCATGTATCATAATAACTCAACAATAGTTTAATAGATGTTAAATGATGTCATGTATTATAATAACTCAATAGTTTAATAGATGTTAAATGATGTCATGTATTATAATAACTCAACAATAGTTTAATAGATGTTAAATGATGTCATGTATTATAATAACTCAACAATAGTTTAATAGATGTTAAATGATGTCATGTATCATAATAACTCAACAATAGTTTAATAGATGTTAAATGATGTCATGTATCATAATAACTCAACAATAGTTTAATAGATGTTAAATGATGTCATGTATTATAATAACTCAACAATAGTTTAATAGATGTTAAATGATGTCATGTATCATAATAACTCAACAATAGTTTAATAGATGTTAAATGATGTCATGTATTATAATAACTCAATAGTTTAATAGATGTTAAATGATGTCATGTATCATAATAACTCAACAATAGTTTATAGATGTTAAATGATGTCATGTATTATAATAACTCAACAATAGTTTAATAGATGTTAAATGATGTCATGTATTATAATAACTCAACAATAGTTTAATAGATGTTAAATGATGTCATGTATTATAATAACTCAACAATAGTTTAATAGATGTTAAATGATGTCATGTATTATAATAACTCAATAGTTTAATAGATGTTAAATGATGTCATGTATTATAATAACTCAACAATAGTTTATAGATGTTAAATGATGTCATGTATTATAATAACTCAATAGTTTAATAGATGTTAAATGATGTCATGTATTATAATAACTCAATAGTTTATAGATGTTAAATGATGTCATGTATTATAATAACTCAATAGTTTAATAGATGTTAAATGATGTCATGTATTATAATAACTCAATAGTTTAATAGATGTTAAATGATGTCATGTATTATAATAACTCAATAGTTTAATAGATGTTAAATGATGTCATGTATTATAATAACTCAACAATAGTTTAATAGATGTTAAATGATGTCATGTATTATAATAACTCAATAGTTATTAGATGTTAAATGATGTCATGTATTATAATAACTCAACAATAGTTTAATAGATGTTAAATGATGTCATGTATTATAATAACTCAACAATAGTTTAATAGATGTTAAATGATGTCATGTATTATAATAACTCAATAGTTTATAGATGTTAAATGATGTCATGTATTATAATAACTCAATAGTTTAATAGATGTTAAATGATGTCATGTATTATAATAACTCAATAGTTTAATAGATGTTAAATGATGTCATGTATTATAATAACTCAATAGTTTATAGATGTTAAATGATGTCATGTATTATAATAACTCAATAGTTTAATAGATGTTAAATGATGTCATGTATTATAATAACTCAATAGTTTATAGATGTTAAATGATGTCATGTATTATAATAACTCAATAGTTTAATAGATGTTAAATGATGTCATGTATTATAATAACTCAATAGTTTAATAGATGTTAAATGATGTCATGTATTATAATAACTCAATAGTTTAATAGATGTTAAATGATGTCATGTATTATAATAACTCAACAATAGTTTAATAGATGTTAAATGATGTCATGTATTATAATAACTCAATAGTTTATAGATGTTAAATGATGTCATGTATTATAATAACTCAATAGTTATTAGATGTTAAATGATGTCATGTATTATAATAACTCAACAATAGTTTAATAGATGTTAAATGATGTCATGTATTATAATAACTCAATAGTTTAATAGATGTTAAATGATGTCATGTATTATAATAACTCAACAATAGTTTATAGATGTTAAATGATGTCATGTATTATAATAACTCAACAATAGTTTATAGATGTTAAATGATGTCATGTATTATAATAACTCAATAGTTTATAGATGTTAAATGATGTCATGTATTATAATAACTCAATAGTTTATAGATGTTAAATGATGTCATGTATTATAATAACTCAATAGTTTAATAGATGTTAAATGATGTCATGTATTATAATAACTCAATAGTTTAATAGATGTTAAATGATGTCATGTATTATAATAACTCAATAGTTTAATAGATGTTAAATGATGTCATGTATTATAATAACTCAACAATAGTTTAATAGATGTTAAATGATGTCATGTATTATAATAACTCAATAGTTTATAGATGTTAAATGATGTCATGTATTATAATAACTCAATAGTTATTAGATGTTAAATGATGTCATGTATTATAATAACTCAACAATAGTTTAATAGATGTTAAATGATGTCATGTATTATAATAACTCAATAGTTTAATAGATGTTAAATGATGTCATGTATTATAATAACTCAACAATAGTTTATAGATGTTAAATGATGTCATGTATTATAATAACTCAACAATAGTTTATAGATGTTAAATGATGTCATGTATTATAATAACTCAATAGTTTATAGATGTTAAATGATGTCATGTATTATAATAACTCAATAGTTTATAGATGTTAAATGATGTCATGTATTATAATAACTCAATAGTTTAATAGATGTTAAATGATGTCATGTATTATAATAACTCAACAATAGTTTATAGATGTTAAATGATGTCATGTATTATAATAACTCAACAATAGTTTATAGATGTTAAATGATGTCATGTATTATAATAACTCAACAATAGTTTATAGATGTTAAATGATGTCATGTATTATAATAACTCAATAGTTTATAGATGTTAAATGATGTCATGTATTATAATAACTCAATAGTTTATAGATGTTAAATGATGTCATGTATTATAATAACTCAATAGTTTAATAGATGTTAAATGATGTCATGTATTATAATAACTCAATAGTTTAATAGATGTTAAATGATGTCATGTATTATAATAACTCAACAATAGTTTATAGATGTTAAATGATGTCATGTATTATAATAACTCAATAGTTTAATAGATGTTAAATGATGTCATGTATTATAATAACTCAATAGTTTAATAGATGTTAAATGATGTCATGTATTATAATAACTCAACAATAGTTATTAGATGTTAAATGATGTCATGTATTATAATAACTCAACAATAGTTTAATAGATGTTAAATGATGTCATGTATTATAATAACTCAATAGTTTAATAGATGTTAAATGATGTCATGTATTATAATAACTCAACAATAGTTTATAGATGTTAAATGATGTCATGTATTATAATAACTCAACAATAGTTTATAGATGTTAAATGATGTCATGTATTATAATAACTCAATAGTTTATAGATGTTAAATGATGTCATGTATTATAATAACTCAATAGTTTATAGATGTTAAATGATGTCATGTATTATAATAACTCAATAGTTTAATAGATGTTAAATGATGTCATGTATTATAATAACTCAATAGTTTAATAGATGTTAAATGATGTCATGTATTATAATAACTCAACAATAGTTTAATAGATGTTAAATGATGTCATGTATTATAATAACTCAATAGTTTAATAGATGTTAAATGATGTCATGTATTATAATAACTCAATAGTTTATAGATGTTAAATGATGTCATGTATTATAATAACTCAATAGTTTATAGATGTTAAATGATGTCATGTATTATAATAACTCAATAGTTTATAGATGTTAAATGATGTCATGTATTATAATAACTCAATAGTTTATAGATGTTAAATGATGTCATGTATTATAATAACTCAATAGTTTATAGATGTTAAATGATGTCATGTATTATAATAACTCAATAGTTTATAGATGTTAAATGATGTCATGTATTATAATAACCATAACTACAGACATGTGTGACTTGTGATTTTAGACTTCATGAATAAAAGGAAAAATGTTCTCGGACAAATCAAGAAAACAAAAAGAGAAACTGAGATCTTTATCGTCACCGATGGTGTCAGGGGGGGAGGAGGAGGAACCGGTTTGAGCACCACATACCTGTGTGCAGGTGGATCAGCTGGAGCCTGACTTCACTTCACCTGTGACACACAAGTGAGACAACAGGTGAGACACCTGAGAGACTCAACACACCGACAGTCAGAAGATGGACATCACTTCCTGTTTCTGTGTCGGAGCTGCAGCTGTGTTCTTCTTCACCGTGCTGTGGAAGCTTAAAGAGGGCTGTGGAACCTGGTTCTGGACCATTTGGGCCCTGGTCTGGGTCTTGGTCTGGGCTCTGGTCGGGTCCTCTCTGTACCTCTCTGGTCCTCCGGTGGTCTGTGGACTGGCCGTCCTCGGCTGCAGCTTGTTGCTGATGTGTGAGAGTGAGAAGAGAGTAGAGCTGCAGAGCAGAGCGGTGCTGATCACAGGTGAGACACACACACACACACACACACACACACACACACACACACACACACACACACACACTTTGTTTCAGGTTTCATTGCCGTCTCTTTTCCTCTGGAGGTTGTGATTCAGGATTCGGTCTGGCTCTGGCGTTGCGGCTCAGCGAGTCCGGACTGAAGGTATTCGCTGGCGTGCTGGACGAGGACGGAGCTGGAGCTCAGCAGCTCAGAGGACGAGGATCTGAAAACCTTCAGGTGCTGCAGCTCGACGTCACCGACAACAACCAGATAGAGACGGCTCACAGGTACATCAGCACTCAGGTGGCTGACACAGGTAAGACCACTGAGCGCACCGCCAGGTAAACCTAAGAAAGATCCATTAAACACGAGTCCCAGAGTTCAAACTGAAGACAAGAATTAAATCATATTTGTTTTGACCTCATGACATTATTGTGAATGAATTCAGTGGGACAGAGTACTTGGATCTTTCTGTCCGTCTGTCTGGTGTCCCTGCAGGTCTGTGGGGTTTGGTGAACAACGCAGGAGTCCTTCATTGCCCTGTGGACGCAGAGCTGCAGCCAATCACAGCGTTCAGATGCTGCATGGACGTGAACTTCCTGTCTGCAGTGAAGATGTGTCAGGTGTTCCTCCCTCTGCTGAGGAGGTCCAGAGGACGCATCGTCAACGTGTCCAGCATGGCAGGTACGTCTGACTGACTACTGTGGTGGACTAACGGTGTATTAACAGTGCATTAACGGTGTATTAACAGTGTATTACGGTGCATTAACAGTGTACTAACAGTGTACTAACGGTGTATTAACAGTGTATTAACAGTGCATTAACAGTGTATTACGGTGCATTAACAGTGTACTAACGGTGTACTAACAGTGTATTACGATGCATTACGGTGCATTAACAGTGTACAACAGTGTACTAACAGTGTACCAACGGTGTATTAACAGTGCATTAACGGTGTATTAACAGTGTATTACGGTGTATTACGGTGCATTAACAGTGTACTAACAGTGTACTAACGGTGTATTAACAGTGCATTAACAGTGCATTAACAGTGTATTACGGTGCATTAACAGTGTACTAACGGTGTACTAACAGTGTATTACGATGCATTACGGTGCATTAACAGTGTACAACAGTGTACTAACAGTGTACCAACGGTGTATTAACAGTGCATTAACGGTGTATTAACAGTGTATTACGGTGTATTACGGTGCATTAACAGTGTATTAACAGTGTATTACAGTGCATTAACAGTGTACTAACAGTGTATTAACAGTGCATTAACAGTGTATTACGGTGCATTAACAGTGTATTAACAGTGTATTACAGTGCATTAACAGTGTACTAACAGTGTATTAACAGTGTACTAACAGTGTATTAACAGTGCATTAACAGTGTACTAACAGTGTATTAACAGTGTACTAACAGTGTATTAACAGTGCATTAACAGTGTACTAACAGTGTATTAACAGTGTACTAACAGTGTATTAACAGTGCATTAACAGTGTATTACAGTGCATTAACAGTGTACTAACAGTGTATTAACAGTGCATTAACAGTGTATTACGGTGCATTAACAGTGTACTAACGGTGTACTAACGGTGTACTAACAGTGTACCAATGGTGTATTAAACAGTGTATTACATGGTGTATTAAGAGGTGTACTAACAGTGTATTAAACAGTGTATTACATGGTGTATTGACAGTGTATTAACAGTGTATTACATGGTGTATAAACAGGTGTATTAACAGTGTATTACATGGTGTATAAACAGGTGTATTAACAGTGTATTACATGTTTCCTGCAGCCGAGGTGCCGATGCCCCGGTTATCTGCTTACGGAGCCTCAAAGGCAGCGCTGAGTGTCTTCTCTAAAGTGATGAGGCTGGAGTTATCCGAGTGGGGCGTCAACGTGGCTCTAATCCAACCTGCAGGCTTCAGAACAAGTAGGTCTTATTCTAACGGTTTAAAGATCACATTCACATTTTAAATGATGCGTTTTTAACACGCTGAAGTGGACACGAGGGGAACTACAGCTCCAACTGTTCAGGTGAAAAACTGAAATCAACAAAAATCCAACTTTTGTGGTTCAAAGCAGAGAAACCAGCCGAACATGTTTAGTCTACTTTAAACTTCCTGCGGATTTAAACTGAAAGTAAAAGGCAGCTCAGACCTTCTGTTTAGTTTTATGTATGTTAAACAGATCTCAGATCTTTAGTCCTATAAATATAAAAAACGTACATTATATGTAATTACAGATGTGTTGATTTATCGTTCTTCACTTATTTGTCTTATAGTCTTTTTTGTTTGCTGCTCATTTGGTGGTTATTCTTTAGTTTATTCTTTGTTAATGTTGGGAGTAAAACTATATAGTTATACTTTCATTAAGCGTCTCCATCTCCGTGATTAACATTCATTTAACCGTCTGTGATGAGACTCGTGTTTTGTCATTAAAATATCTTCTACGTTTGTCCTCAGATATCTTCGGGACCAGCGATGACGTCGCTCGCTACAGAGCTCAGATCCTCTCGGCTGTTTCCTGCGATGCCAGAGAGGATTATGGGGATGCGTACATCTCCTCCCTCCCCAGAGGTCTGTCCAGGATGTCCCGCGAGTCCTCGGAGGATGTGTCTCCCGTGGTGGACGCCATGTGTCACGCTCTGCTGTCGGTCAGTCCTAAACCCGTGTACGAGCCCGGGAGGATGGGCCGGCTGCTGCCGCTGCTCCACCGCTGCGCTCCGACCGCCGTGTTCGATGCCGTCATCGCCGTCATCACTAAACACGGCGACCGCAGACCGGCGGGACTCAGCAGGAGCTGAGGCTCATGGGAAAAATACAACGTTCAGACTGATCTTCTACCGTCAGACACTTGAAGCTTCTTTTATATCACACTGTCCCTTTAAGAGCTATTTAAAGCAGTCACATGATGCATGAACACAGTGAGTTTAATGAACACCGTCACAGAGATTTCTCTTCTTTAAAACACAGATGTTTAACATCCAATCAGCTTCAAACACAACATCCTGTTTCTGCACATGTGGAGGAAAATAAAAAATAAAAAATAATAATTCTGAGTCACTTCCATAAAAACAAAGTGTTTCAGTCCTGAGGCTTCAGAAAGACTCTCTTGTTGGTTTCCACCACGTTGTGGTTCACGTCTTCTTCTTCTTCTTCTGTCGCCGCTCTCTGTCGCTTTGTAGAAAACTTCTTCTTCATGCTTCTCACTAAACTCTCGTACCTGCAGAAGAAGAAGAAACCAGAGTTTAGACAGATGGTGTGTTAATATGAAGATACACTTCTATTTAGAGCAGAAACGTTTAGAAACTCAGAAAGCAGAAGTTGTTCGGTACCTGAGAGCCATTTCTTCATCTGTGACGTCCGTCGGCATCCTGTTGGGTTCTTCTTCTTCTTTCTCCTCTTCCTCTTTTGGATTCATCAACAGCATCAGTCTCTGAGTCCAAAACAACCACAAAGTAAAACACAGAGATATCATCACATTCACATCTTTATGAGTGAACAAATTAAGCTCCTCCTCCTCAAACAAAGTTTTACCGTGTTCCCTGAACTCAACACGTGGTGAGTTCAGGGAACAGAGACAAACTCCGTCTCACAGAATAAATGTTTTCATGTTCTAACTGAAACGGCTCTAAAAGAGAAGAAAGCAGCTAAATATTAAACACAAATATCCTGCTGTCCCTGAACACAACACGAGGCCTTCAGAGAGAAGAAGAGGAAGAGGAGGGAGAAGAGGAAGAGGAGGAAGAGGAGGAGGAAGAAGCAGAAGAAGAAGAGGAGGAGGAAGAGGAAGAGGAGAGTAATAAATGAGAAACAAACCTCTACTTCTGGGTTAAAACCTTTGAAGGAGAAGCGACCGTACTTGAGCTCCTCACAGGGAACGAAACTCTTCTCCTCGATGATGAAGTTCCTGAGAGGAGAAGAAGAGATGATGTCACTAGGGGTGCAACGGATCACAAACCTCACGGTTCGGTTCGGATCACGGTTCTTGAGTCACGGTTCGGATCATTTTTCGGATCAACAAAGAAAAGGGGAGGAGTCAAATATAACTTTGCTTTCCATTAATTAATTAAAGAACTTCAAGAACACTTAAAGAAAATAACTTTGGGCTATAGTCTTACATGAAAACTAAAATATTGAAGATGTCCGAAATGAAATAAATACAATTAAAACATTCAAGAATATTCAATTCTGTTAAGTTTAAGCTCAACATGAGGTATGTTGATGCCCTCGTCCTTTGATCAATACTGAAAGAATATGTGAGCTAGCTTCACTGTTTACACTGAACTGAACTGATCGGCAACAACTTGGGTCTGTGTTTACTTCCTGTCAGGTTATGTCATTCAAATACACAATAATGTTCACATTACTGTGACATTGTTCAAAAAGATGAGAATATCTCCATTGTCTGGGGAGAGGGTCGACCTTTCTGTAGTGACTGTTACTACTGGACCTGTCTAGCTTCACTCTGATGCTTCTGTCAGCACCTGCACCAGGTGTGTGTCTGTGTGACTCTCACAGAGGGGGCGTGTCTACAGCACCTGTCTGTGTGACTCTCACAGAGGGGGCGTGTCTACAGCACCTGTCTGTGTGACTCTCACAGAGGGGGCGTGTCTACAGCACCTGTCTGTGACTCTCACAGAGGGGGCGTGTCTACAGCACCTGTCTGTGTGACCCTCACAGAGGGGGCGTGTCTACAGCACCTGTCTGTGTGACCCTCACAGAGGGGGCGTGTCTACAGCACCTGTCTGTGTGACTCTCACAGAGGGGGCGTGTCTACAGCACCTGTCTGTGTGACCCTCACAGAGGGGGCGTGTCTACAGCACCTGTCTGTGTGACTCTCACAGAGGGGGCGTGTCTACAGCACCTGTCTGTGTGACCCTCACAGAGAGGGCGTGTCTACAGCACCTGTCTGTGTGACTCTCACAGAGGGGGCGTGTCTACAGCACCTGTCTGTGTGACTCTCACAGAGGGGGCGTGTCTACAGCACCTGTCTGTGTGACTCTCACAGAGGGGGCGTGTCTACAGCACCTGTCTGTGTGACTCTCACAGAGGGGGCGTGTCTACAGCACCTGTCTGTGTGACTCTCACAGAGGGGGCGTGTCTACAGCACCTGTCTGTGTGACTCTCACAGAGGGGGTGTGTCTACAGCACCTGTCTGTGTGACTCTCACAGAGGGGGCGTGTCTACAGCACCTGTCTGTGTGACTCTCACAGAGGGGGCGTGTCTACAGCACCTGTCTGTGTGACTCTCACAGAGGGGGCGTGTCTGCAGCACCTGTCTGTGTGACTCTCACAGAGGGGGCGTGTCTACAGCACCTGTCTGTGTGACTCTCACAGAGGGGGCGTGTCTACAGCACCTGTCTGTGTGACTCTCACAGAGGGGGCGTGTCTACAGCACCTGTCTGTGTGACTCTCACAGAG
>JAVDOI010000014.1:397500-425000 GCA_032191485.1 Leptoclinus maculatus
TCTAGCAGTTTGTGGTGGAAGCGAGAGAAGTCGCTGTAGCGGCGCTCCACAGACGAACGGCGGGAATCGAAGCTGCCGGAGCGCATCACCACGACCTCGTACACCTGGAGACAAACAGGAATCAGGAAGTCAAACGTCAGAGCAATGACTCACCGACTATGTTCACATGTACACAAATATATAACATATTCAGTCTGAGCCATGCTAGCTGTTTCGCTCTGTTTACAGTCGTTATGCTAAGCTAAGCTAGCTATGTCTCTGTCTCCAGTCTTTATGCTAAGCTAACTAGTAGTTTCCCTCTGTTTACAGTCTTTATGCTAAGCTAAGCCACTCAGGTGCTGTACAGACATGAGAGCTATATCAATATGAACATGTGACTCTCTTAGTAGAAGATGTACCTGCATTTAAAGACACAGTACAGACTTTATTATTCCTCTGGTTATAGTGATATCAGTGGCGGCCAGTGCATTTTATACCTGGGCCTTCACTGCTGAAATACCACCTAATAACCTCATGATGGCGCCACAGCTACGGTTATTATTCGTTTCTATGGCTGTAACATATACGTATTCGTAATAAACCGTTCAGTACGAGGCTTACAAACCGAACAATACGTTTGAATAATACTAGTGCATTTGGAAAATGCAGAAGCTTAAATTGTAGTAAATATAATGTTTTCTGCGCTCACTAGGAGACAACGGGCTGTGTGACCTCTGAACCCGGAACAAAAAAAACCCACAACAAAAAACAGCTGGGGCTCCGCAAGTGTTCTGGGAGGCTAGGCTAACTAGCTTAACGGGAAAACAGCAGCAACAAGCATTCTGCTACACAATCAAGGGCCATTCAGATATTAGATGTAAAAAAATTACCAAATGCTGATCACATCCTCCTTTCTTTGTTGACAAAGAGTTTAATCCCACGGGTTAAATCCCAACTCACAAATCCGTTTCTCCTCCAATTTCAGCCATTGAGTGTTAAAAAAACAAAGCTAGGTAAAAAATAAATAATCTACACCAAGCAAAATGCAAAGAAATTCATAATTTCTTCCATATCTTTCAATTTGAACTCTCACTACTCAGACTAAGCCTCTGATGTAAGTTTCGTTTCACAATAGTCACGTGCTCGCCCACTGACCAATCACAGCACACGCTGCACCTCACTGCAGAGCTGCACCTGAAAACTGAGCTGCACTAATGATGACGTGCTTATAGGCCAGCTAGCAGGCTCTGACATGTCAAAGAATACGCCCAACATGTCAAACTAAAGATCTGATTGGTTGTACACAGGTGTACCTTATACTTGTCATACAGGTGTACCTGAAACCTGTCATAGAGGTGTACCTGAAACCTGTCATATAGGTACAGGTCATACAGGTGTACCTGACACCTGACATACAGGTGTGACGTCTCACCACGTATTCGGTCAGAACATCTTCGATGATTCGAGTCGTTGGGATTTCAAACAGCAGCCTGATGGGTCGCTCTCTCTTCTTCACGGCTCTCAAGTTCTGCTGCAGCTGGTTAGTGGTCAGACTGGAACAACTGGGAGGTTCATCTACACACACACACACACACACACACACACACACACACACACACACACACACACACACACACACACACACACACACACACACACACACACACACACACACACACACACACACACACACACACACACATGCACGCACACAAAATTGAAAATGTAATTATTGTTAGAGATGCATTCAAGTCTTACTATTTTATAAACAGTTGGGTAGTTGTTTCCAGTCCTAATGCTAAGCTAGCTGTTTCCAGTCTGTATGCTAAGCTAGCTGTTTCCCCTATTTCCAGTCTTTATGCTAAGCTAGCTGTTTCCCCCTGTTTCCAGTCTTTATGCTAAGCTAGCTGTTTCCCCCTGTTTCCAGTCTGTATGCTAAGCTAGCTGTTTCCCCTATTTCCAGTCTTTATACTAAGCTAGCTGTTTCCCCCTATTTCCAGTCTTCATGCTAAGCTAGCTGTTTCCCCCTGTTTCCAGTCTTTATGCTAAGCAAGCTGTTTCCCCCTGTTTCCAGTCTTTATGCTAAGCTAGCTGTTTCCCCCTGTTTCCAGTCTGTATGCTAAGCTAGCTGTTTCCCCTATTTCCAGTCTTTATACTAAGCTAGCTGTTTCCCCCTATTTCCAGTCTTCATGCTAAGCTAGCTGTTTCCCCCTGTTTCCAGTCTTTGCGCTAAGCTAGCTGTTTCCCCCTGTTTCCAGTCTTTATGCTAAGCTAGCTGTTTCCCCCTGTTTCCAGTCTGTATGCTAAGCTAGCTGTTTCCCCTATTTCCAGTCTTTATACTAAGCTAGCTGTTTCCCCCTATTTCCAGTCTTCATGCTAAGCTAGCTGTTTCCCCCTGTTTCCAGTCTTCATGCTAAGCTAGCTGTTTCCCCCTGTTTCCAGTCTTTATGCTAAGCTAAGCTGTTTCACAGTTAATCCTTGAGTACAAAGAGTCAGAACCTGGAACCATCAGCTCTGTCTCAGTCCGGTCTTCAGGATCCCTCTTTGGTTCTGGTTCTGTCATCTCAATCAACGTTCTGAAGAAGAAGTCCTGTAAACACATGAACATATACAGAGTGTGTGTGTGTGTGTGTGTGTGTGTGTACTAACAGGAAGTTCCTCAGTAGTGAAAGAGGAAGTGAAACTAAAGACAAACTGTCAGAGAGAATCACATGAACAGTTTGAATCTGTGAACAACTTCAATTCAATTTATTCTCTAAAGCCCAAAATCACAAATTCTCCTCAGAGGGCTTTACCATCTGTACACATACGACATCCTCTGTCCCAGGACCCTCACATCAGAACAGGAACAACTCCCCAAAACACCCTTTAATAATACCTAGCCCTATCTCTGCTCGAAAATTGCATACCCATACCAAAAAGACTGGGTATAGGCCTAAAATAGGGAGTTGATCCTCACTCAGTGAAACCTGTTTAGATGAACACGAAACTCTCAGTCTCTCTCTGTTCTCTGTTCTCGTCTCCTCCGGCATCATTTAGTTCTACTGTTTTAAATTAACGAGGTCATTATTACACTACCTACTGCCCCACCACTGGCATGGACGAGTATTTATTACTTATCAGCCATTATGTTGCAGCTCAGATGCTCAACAATGGAACATTATTTGCAGAAACTAAATCATATTTCTTTGGACCGATTAAGTGAAATTTGATATTTTCCCCACGACACACCTGACGGTCTCTCACGACACACTGGTGTGAATCACTGGTGGAACATCACTGGTGTGAATCACAGGTGGAACATCACTGGTGTGAATCACTGGTGGAACATCACTGGTGTGAATCACTGGTGGAACATCACTGGTGTGAATCACTGGTGGAACATCACTGGTGTGAATCACTGGTGGAACATCACTGGTGTGAATCACTGGTGGAACATCACTGGTGTGAATCACTGGTGGAACATCACTGGTGTGAATCACTGGTGGAACATCACTGGTGTGAATCACTGGTGGAACATCACTGGTGTGAATCACAGGTGGAACATCACTGGTGTGAATCATTGGTGGAACATCACTGGTGTGAATCACTGGTGGAACATCACTGGTGTGAATCACTGGTGGAACATCACTGGTGTGAATCACTGGTGGAACATCACTGGTGTGAATCACTGGTGGAACATCACTGGTGTGAATCACAGGTGGAACATCACTGGTGTGAATCACTGGTGGAACATCACTGGTGTGAATCACTGGTGGAACATCACTGGTGTGAATCACTGGTGGAACATCACTGGTGTGAATCATTGGTGGAACATCACTGGTGTGAATCACAGGTGGAACATCACTGGTGTGAATCACTGGTGGAACATCACTGGTGTGAATCACTGGTGGAACATCACTGGTGTGAATCACAGGTGGAACATCACTGGTGTGAATCACAGGTGGAACATCACTGGTGTGAATCACTGGTGGAACATCACTGGTGTGAATCACTGGTGGAACATCACTGGTGTGAATCACTGGTGGAACATCACTGGTGTGAATCACTGGTGGAACATCACTGGTGTGAATCACTGGTGGAACATCACTGGTCTAGTGTTTTCTTCACCTGCAGTTCCTCTCTGCTCCTCTGGGGGGAGACACCTGTCTGATCTCAGTCTACATGTTCCTTTCTAACTCTTTATACACTACAACAACAACAACAACAACAATAGTAATAATAATCATGATCATCATTATCATAACTATAATAAATAATAAATCTAAAAAGTCTAAATCAAAGTTTGAATTGTAAAAGTTGCTCCATGAAAACTGTCACATGTAAATAAATAGTGTTTTATGAACAGAGTAAACTGTTCACAGAGTATTAATATATATTAATAGACTTTATTATTTATCACATATTCTGTGAATATTCATTATTTCTATATCTGTGAGGACAGAGTATTAACTCTATACTCTGTTATACATTATTAACAGAGTTAATACTGTATAACAGAGTATTAACTCTATACTCTGTTATACAGTATTAACAGAGTTAATACTGTATAACAGAGTATTAACTCTATACTCTGTTATACAGTATTAACAGAGTTAATACTGTATAACAGAGTTGTTAATACTCAGTTAACAGAGTTAATAAGTTATACAGTATTAACTGTTATACAGTATTAACTCTGTTAATACTGTATAACAGAGTTAATACAGAGTATGAGTTAATAATGTATAACAGAGTATTAACTCTATACTCTGTTATACAGTATTAACAGAGTTAATACTGTATAACAGAGTATAGAGTTAATACTCTGTTATACAGTATTAACAGAGTTAATACTGTATAACAGAGTTGTTAATACTCAGTTAACAGAGTTAATAAGTTATACAGTATTAACTGTTATACAGTATTAACTCTGTTAATACTGTATAACAGAGTTAATACAGAGTATGAGTTAATAATGTATAACAGAGTATTAACTCTATACTCTGTTATACAGTATTAACAGAGTTAATACTGTATAACAGAGTATTAACTCTATACTCTGTTATACAGTATTAACAGAGTTAATACTGTATAACAGAGTTGTTAATACTCAGTTAACAGAGTTAATAAGTTATACAGTATTAACTGTTATACAGTATTAACTCTGTTAATACTGTATAACAGAGTTAATACAGAGTATGAGTTAATAATGTATAACAGAGTATTAACTCTATACTCCAGAGTTAATATAGAGTTAATACTCTATATTAACTCTGTTATACAGTATTAACAGAGTAAACTCTCTGAGGAGAACTTGTGATTTGTGGTTTTGGATTAAACAACATAAATTGAGTTGAATTAAAGAATCAAACTTGATAAATATGTTTGTAAGTGTTCGGAGAGACGCCCCAGGTAAGTTGTTTCAGTTCACCCTAAACCAAAACGTTCCCCGGACACTGACGCGGTATGACTGAATGGATAAATACCTGAATGACTGACGTATTTCTAAGAGCATGTGGCGGTTTGTGTAGCACGACCGTCTTTGGATTTATTACTATTGTGCTCCACAGAGTTCGAATCCAGGTGGTTGCGATCTTTCCATAAATATATTTTCTTCAATGTATTTCTTCATACGTGGCTGTGATGTAGTGCTCACTTATACAATCGTAATCCGCATAATGAATATGAGATGTGGATTATAGATCTCCAGCAATATGTTTGTGAATGTTTGACGAATCTGGCGACAGAGGCAGAAAACAGCTGCTGCGCACGGAGGAGAAACCAGTAGGTTCAGAAACCAGTAGGTTCAGAAACCAGTAGGTTCAGAAACCAGTAGGTTCAGAAACCAGTAGGTTCAGAAAGCAGTAGGTTCAGAAAGCAGTAGGTTCAGAAAGCAGTAGGTTCAGAAACCAGTAGGTTCAGAAAGCAGTAGGTTCAGAAACCAGTAGGTTCAGAAAGCAGTAGGTTCAGAAACCAGTAGGTTCAGAAAGCAGTAGGTTCAGAAACCAGTAGGTTCAGAAAGCAGTAGGTTCAGAAACCAGTAGGTTCAGAAAGCAGTAGGTTCAGAAACCAGTAGGTTCAGAAAGCAGTAGGTTCAGAAACCAGTAGGTTCAGAAAGCAGTAGGTTCAGAAAGCAGTAGGTTCAGAAAGCAGTAGGTTCAGAAACCAGTAGGTTCAGAAACCAGTAGGTTCAGAAACCAGTAGGTTCAGAAACCAGTAGGGACGTAACACCGGCTCGGTTCTGCTCAGCCCACTGAGCGACCAATTGGTCGTCGCTCGGGCCCATTAAAGAGATGAACTAATTAATACATTAATGATCATAATACTCTTTAACATGATGAATAATAATGAACTGTTATTTAAACACGATAACAAACAGCTCCCTCAAGTGGCCACACTTAAACACTTTATTACCTCAGACATCTATTAAAGGTAAAGTACAAAATAAAGGCATTTCACTTCATCGCCTCCATAAAATATCTTTTCTCTATTTGTACAAATATTTACAGAACGTGTAACAATAAGAAGCTCATGATTCACACATGATGATAAAAGAGATAAAACTAGTAAAAAGGTTAAAAACTTGACATGATGAAACATTCTGTGTCAGACTGATTGATCTCCTCGTTGGTTATTAGTTCACATCGTGTTTATGATTATTGTGTGTGTGTGTGTCTCAGTGGGAGGAGCTCCGGTCGTTGGCGACGTCCTGCAGGCGGCGCAGCAGGGCAGACTGAGCGTCCTGACAGACCCTCTTGGGGGACGTCTGGTCCTCCAGAGCACGAGTCCTCTTCCTGGTGGGGGTCTCTCCGGTCCGGATCATTCTGTTGATCTCTTGCAGACGCTGGAGGTCAGAGGTCACAGATCAATACGTTCTGATCAATCAGATGACATCACTTCCTGTCTAGACTCTGTTCTGTTTTATTGATAATCTGGAGGCAGACATGTAACATGTGTACTAGTACATCTCTACAGTACTGTATGTATGTGTGTGTGTGTGTGTGTGTGTGGGGGGGGGGGGTCTCACGTTGGGGGGGCTGCTACAGATGTAGTAGTAGATCTTGTCTCGGGGGCTCGATGTCGGGGGGGCGGAGCTCGTCTTGTGAGGTGAGATGTAGATCGAGTGTTTGCTGGACAGAAGCATGCGACGGGGGGAGCCCGTCCTCAGGGAGGGGTACGGACACAGAGGGGGGGTCTCCAGCTGCTCACACACACACACACACACACACACACACACACACACACACATTTATATAATATAATATATATTATTCTGTACTTTAAGTACACCTTGAAGCTGATACTTGAGTACTTTTACTGGTTCGGATTAGATCAAAGCAGTGACGTCTCACTCTCCTCGTAACTCAACAGGTTCTACGATCAATGAATGAGGTCATCCTCACCTTCATCCTCATCCTCATCCTCACCTTCATCCTCATCCTCACCTTCATCCTCATCCTCACCTTTATCCTCACCTTCATCCTCATCCTCACCTTCATCCTCATCCTCATCCTCACCTTCATCCTCACCCTCATCCTCATCCTCACCTTCACCTTCATCCTCATCCTCACCTTCATCCTCATCCTCACCTTCATCCTCATCCTCACCTTCATCCTCATCCTCACCTTTATCCTCACCTTCATCCTCATCCTCACCTTCATCCTCATCCTCATCCTCACCTTCATCCTCACCCTCATCCTCATCCTCACCTTCACCTTCATCCTCATCCTCACCTTCATCCTCATCCTCACCTTCATCCTCATCCTCACCTTCATCCTCATCCTCATCCTCACCTTCATCCTCATCCTCACCTTTATCCTCACCTTCATCCTCATCCTCACCTTCATCCTCATCCTCACCTTCATCCTCACCCTCATCCTCACCTTCATCCTCATCCTCATCCTCACCTTCATCCTCATCCTCACCTTCATCCTCATCCTCACCTTCATCCTCACCTTCATCCTCATCCTCACCTTCATCCTCATCCTCACCTTCATCCTCACCCTCATCCTCACCTTCACCTTCATCCTCATCCTCACCTTCATCCTCATCCTCACCTTCATCCTCATCCTCACCTTCATCCTCATCCTCATCCTCATCCTCACCTTCATCCTCATCCTCATCCTCATCCTCACCTTCACCTTCATCCTCATCCTCACCTTCATCCTCATCCTCATCCTCACCTTCATCCTCATCCTCACCTTCATCCTCATCCTCATCCTCATCCTCATCCTCATCCTCACCTTCATCCTCATCCTCATCCTCATCCTCATCCTCACCTTCATCCTCACCTTCATCCTCATCTTCATCCTCATCCTCATCCTCATCCTCATCCTCATCCTCACCTTCATCCTCACCTTCATCCTCACCTTCATCCTCATCCTCATCTTCATCCTCACCTTCATCCTCATCCTCACCTTCATCCTCATCCTCACCTTCATCCTCACCTTCATCCTCATCCTCACCTTCATCCTCATCCTCACCTTCATCCTCATCTTCACCTTCACCTTCACCTTCATCCTCACCTTCATCCTCACCGTCATCCTCACCTTCATCCTCACCTTCATCCTCACCTTCATCCTCATCCTCATCCTCACCTTCATCCTCACCTTCATCCTCCATCCTCATCCTCACTATTAAAAGATTAAAGATGAAGAAGACGAACCGCTGCTGACGGAGAGCTGGCTGAGTATCTCAGAGCGAAGAGTCTCATCTGTTTGATGTAAACGTGGTTGTAGAAGTGGATCAGGTCTCCTCGCTGCTCCTCACCGTCACCCCCAGAGGAGGAGGTCTTGTTGGGGGGGTCGGTCGGGGTGGAGGGAGCACTGCCCGGCTGGGGGGGGGGCAAGGTGCTGCTGGAGCGAACAGGAACCGGACTGATGTCTCCAGCTGCTGGGAGGAGATCAGAGGAGACCAACACGTCTTCACTTTATCACTTTGAGCTCCGTGTTTGGTCTCCACCGACTAAAGTTTACAGCTTTTATTCTGAAAAGTGACTACTGTGTGTGTGTGTGTGTGTGTGTGTGAGACGTTTAACACACTAAAGGTCTAAAAGACAGAGAATAGTTTAAGTATTTGCAGTTAAGAAACTAGATAATAAAAACCTTTGACGTTGAGAAAATAACTTTCTAATAAAAAAGGATAAAAAGAGACTTGTACGTATAAATGCATGACAATAATATATTATAGCTCCTCAGATAAATGAACAATGATATTATGAAATTCGATTTCTCTATTGAACTATATGTTTTGTACCAAGAACCTTTCTCAATAAAAAAAATATAAAAAACCACAACAAACAAAAAACGTTTCCTCAGTGAATCCAACACAAAGGACTGAACTAAACCAGTTGTTTCTTACCTGGATCCTGGTGGACGTTGAGTTTGTTGGTGCCTGAGTGATGTCTCCTCCTCCCTGAGATCAACACACTCCTGTACACCTGAAACACACACACACACACACACACACACACACACACACACACACACACACACACACACACACACACACACACACACACACACACACACACACACACACACACACACACACACACACACACTTAGTACAGTTTGAGGTACTTGTACTTTACTTGAGTATTTCCATGTTCTACTTTATACTTACTTCCTGTGTTTGATGTTTACTTCCTGTGTTTGATGTTTACTTCCTGTGTTTCCTGTCTACTTCCTGTGTTTGATGTTTACTTCCTGTGTTTGATGTTTACTTCCTGTGTTTGATGTTTACTTCCTGTGTTTCCTGTTTACTTCCTGTGTTTCCTGTTTACTTCCTGTGTTTCCTGTCTACTTCCTGTGTTTCCTGTTTACTTCTTGCGTTTCCTGTTTACTTCTTGTGTTTCCTGTTTACTTCTTGTGTTTCATGTTTACTTCCTGTGTTTCATGTTTACTTCCTGTGTTTCCTGTTTACTTCTTGTGTTTCCTGTTTACTTCTTGTGTTTCCTGTTTACTTCCTGTGTTTCCTGTCTACTTCCTGTGTTTCCTGTTTACTTCTTGCGTTTCCTGTTTACTTCTTGTGTTTCCTGTTTACTTCTTGTGTTTCATGTTTACTTCCTGTGTTTCATGTTTACTTCCTGTGTTTCCTGTTTACTTCTTGTGTTTCCTGTTTACTTCTTGTGTTTCCTGTTTACTTCCTGTGTTTCCTGTCTACTTCCTGTGTTTCCTGTTTACTTCTTGTGTTTCCTGTTTACTTCTTGTGTTTCCTGTTTACTTCTTGTGTTTCATGTTTACTTCCTGTGTTTCATGTTTACTTCCTGTGTTTCCTGTTTACTTCTTGTGTTTCCTGTTTACTTCCTGTGTTTCCTGTTTACTTCCTGTGTTTCCTGTTTACTTACATTGCTGCTGGCCTGAGGCTGCGTTCTGTAACACTTCATGATGTTCTGGAAGGATTTGTCTTCTTTGGTCACCTGAAAGAAACAACAGACATGTAGGTTTACTTTTAGAGAGAAACACACACAGTACACACAGTATACACACAGTACACAAAGTACACACACCTTGGCCATGACATACACAGCACACATGAGCAGCTGGTCCAGGTGACGGTCCATCATCAGGTCGCTGCAGTGAACCAAAGAATGTTCAAAACACGTCCAGATCTTCCTCCTCAGATCTGAAGAGATGTCCAGTTTGGAACAAAGGTCTCTGAGACGGATGCTGGCCAGGTGGTACACCTGAGGACAAGGTGAAGAGATCAGAAGCAGCTGGTAGTAACCCATGAGAACCAGTGAGGTCTCCATGAGGACAGTGTGGTACCTTCCTGAAGAACAGCGAAAGCGATCCTTTCCTCAGCGGACCGCCGGCTGCCGGTTTAGCCGGTGTGCTGACGGCCGATTGGACGGTGAGGGTGCCGGTCAGAGTCTGTGTGGACAGCGGCTGCAGCGTGGCTCCGCCCTGTCCGGTCACGCTCACCTGGACGGGGAAGAAGGTGATGCCTCCGCTCTCATTGGCTATCCCTGCAGAGGTCAGAGGTTTGTTACTCGTCATTGTCATCGCCCTTCTTCGCTCGGTGTCGGTGTCGGCGTCGTCGGTCACTCACCTTGCACTGGGATGGTGACCGTCTGCCCGTTGTTGGCGGTGACGGTGGCGGTCGCCATCGAGACCACCGTCTGACCAGCTGGGATGGCGGCGACCAGGCCGGTCGGGGCGGTCTTGGTCACGGCGGTCGGTTCTCCGTCCGCCGGGTCGACGAACAGACGGCGGCGAAACGGGCCAGTGGGAGGAGAGCTGTACCGGTCCAACAGCATGGTCGGGGACGGGGACACGCCTGAGGACGGACGGACAGATTAAAGACACAATGACATGATGAATTTCTACAACTAAAACACCACAGAAGAAGTTACTCACCTCTGAGTTCTGGTCCCTGGTTGATGGGAGTCTGAGAAACACTGCAGCTCTCATCGCTTTGTTCCAGATACTGAGGGGGCATCACCTGAACCACCACCAGACCAAGACCGCATTACATCCAGACCAAGACCAGGTTACATCCAGACCACATCCAGACCAAGACCAGGTTACATCCAGACCAAGACCACATTACATCCAGACCACATACAGACCAAGACCACATTACATCCAGACCACATACAGACCAAGACCACATTACATCCAGACCACATACAGACCAAGACCACATTACATCCAGACCACAACCAGTTACAAACAGGAACAAGTGAGTGTGTTGTAATATATTCAAATTCAGGATTCCCGTTTATTAATAACCACGATGAACTGAGTGTGTTGTGGTTTATGGACCTGCTTGCAGGCGGGGACGTGGTCTTTGGCCCCACGGAGTCTCTCCCATAGCGGGGAGTCGCTGGTCCAGGCCAGACTCTCCAGAACCTGCTCCTCCACCTGGTTCAGGTGCTTCACCACCTCCCGAAACAGACCCTGCTCCGACCGCACCAGCACCTCGATCACCTGCACATCACAGGTCTTATTATTATCATCACATGCTGCTTTTAATTGATTAATTACATTAAGAAGTGATCGGTGGTATTGATACCTTGTAGAAGTGATACGCTGGCAGCTGGAAGATGGTGATCAAGTTGGGGAAATCTCCTGGAGGTCTGTAGGAGAAGACCACGATCTCCAGACAGCAGACCAGCAGAGAGCGGTGGAAGACGTCCTGCTCCAGGATACACTGACAAACACACATGTTAAATTAGTGTTTTTGTGAATAGAGTCTGGTGTCTTTGAAGAGAGCATAGAAAGGAAAAACAACCCTGCCTGAAGGTGTGAGGAGCTGCAGCTCTATTAGCACTTTTAATCCAACTTAAAAAGTCTTTTAAAAGCTGCACAACACTGCACACACTGACCTCAATTCTTGTGGTCTTTCTGACTTGATTTTATTGACAAACATTAATTTTCGATGTGCTCTTTGTGTGTAGCGTTGTAGTGGCTGTCTTGTATGTTCTTTATGGTATATCTTTGTATTATGTATTTTCCTTGTACTGTTATTGTCTTGTCCTTGTTTGACCTGCAGATGCAAATTAGCTTAAGCTAGAATCTGGTACAGTGCATCGAATGGTGACATTTATGTTTAAACTGTACATGGTCCCTTTCAAATAAATAAATAAATAAAACACTGACTACGGAGAAGAAGCTAAACACCTAAACATCAGTACTGTCCCTTTAAGATGGACAGATACAACTTTACATCCGACTCCATTTCAAATAATACTACAAAAATACTCACGGACAAGTCTGCGTCTCCCAGGATCATCTTCTCCCTCTCGATGATGGACTCCAGCATCCTGTAGTAGAGCGCCTCCGCCAGGTGGAAGTACTTCACTGCCATGTCTACGAGGAGGAGGAGGTTTAGAGAGGAGTTAGTCCATCAGCTCAAGCTCTCAGGGGGTCATCTCACCATTTTGTGCCTCGTCGATCCCTATATTTGTTTTCCCGGGAACACTTCCTCAAAGGACACATCGGTGTTTCCCAACTCCTCGCTCCTAAAGATGCATTTTAGAAATCAGAACTGAGAAAGACTCATTTGTACCTCTCCCCATCACCTTGCTCTCCGCCCCGCTGCCCTCGTAGTGTTGACACAAGAGCTCAAACATGTCCTTCAGGCGCTTGCTGATGACATCACGGGGGTCTCTGGCACAGGTCCTGCAGGAAGACAGTTTCTGTTGTTACTTCAAGCACCAACAGTGGTGGTTGTTCAGTAAAACATCTCACATCTAGGTTTCCAGGTTCAGAGACAAACTAGAGTAGAGTAGGGTAGAGTAGAATAGAGTATAGTAGGATAGAGTAGGGTAGAGTAGATCAGAGTAGAGTAGGATAGAGTAGGGTAGAGTAGAGTAGGGTAGAGTAGAGTAGGGTAGAGTAGGGTAGGGTAGAGTAGGGTAGAGTAGGGTAGAGTAGGATAGAGTAGGGTAGAGTAGAGTAGGGTAGGGTAGAGTAGGGTATAGTAGAGTAGGGCAGAGTAGGGTAGAGTAGAGTAGAGTAGGGTATAGTAGGGTAGAGTAGAGTAGAGTATAGTAGGATAGAGTAGGGTAGAGTAGATCAGAGTAGAGTAGGATAGAGTAGGGTAGAGTAGGGTAGGGTAGAGTAGGGTATAGTAGGGTATAGTAGAGTAGGGTATAGTAGGGTAGAGTAGGGTAGAGTAGGGTAGAGTAGGGTATAGTAGATTAGGGTAGAGTAGAGAAGGGTAGAGTAGAGTAGAGAAGGGTATAGTAGAGTAGGATAAAGTAGAGTAGATTAGGGTAGAGTAGAGAAGGGTAGAGTAGAGTAGAGTAGATTAGGGTAGAGTAGGGTATAGTAGGGTAGAGTAGAGTAGAGAAGGGTAG
This sequence comes from Leptoclinus maculatus, assembly GCA_032191485.1. NCBI lineage: Eukaryota > Metazoa > Chordata > Actinopteri > Perciformes > Stichaeidae > Leptoclinus > Leptoclinus maculatus. The sequence goes on from JAVDOI010000014.1 coordinate 411,269, forward strand.
AGTAGGATAGAGTAGAGTAGATTAGGGTAGAGTAGGGTATAGTAGGGTATAGTAGGGTAGAGTAGAGTAGAGAAGGGTAGAGTAGAGTAGGATAGAGTAGAGTAGATTAGGGTAGAGTAGGGTATAGTAGGGTAGAGTAGAGTAGAGAAGGGTAGAGTAGAGTAGGATAGAGTAGAGTAGATTAGGGTAGAGTAGGGCAGAGTAGAGTAGAGTAGGGTGTTTCCAGGTTTAGGTTTTAACAAACATACCTGAGAGTCTCTGTCAGCTTAGCGCTCGGCCCTTGTTTGGTTCCTGACAGCAGAGTGTGGAGTCGCCCGACGCTCTTCATGGCAGACGAGACGGGAGACGACCATCTGTTCTCCTGAACGTACTTCCTCCCCGTCAGAGGAGTGGACACCTTCAGAGCCGAGGCCTGACGTGAGGAGAGACGACGGGTCTTTAATGTTTTCTGTTTATTCACAGCAGTAAATAATAAAACTACAGGCTAGATCATGTTAGCCGTCTCACCGTGAGGCTGGTGTGAAGCCTGTAGGTGGCGCTGTCCTGGTTCTCCACCCCCTCACACAGGCTGGGCCCCGGGGTCCCGATGTCCTCGCTCGCCCCCTCACCGGTGAAGATCCTCTCATCCAGACTACCAGTGGCCAGAACGTGCTCCTCATACACCCGAGTCAGAGACAAACTAGAGAAGGGTAGAGTAGGAATATAAAGGAGTAGAGTAAAGTAGGAAAATAAAGGCGAGTAGGGTAGGGTAGGGTAGAGTAAAGTAAAGTAGAGTAAGGTAGGGTAGGGTAGGGTAGAGTAGGGTAGGGTAGAGTAGGATATAATAGGAAAGAGTAGGGTAGAGTACGGTGGGGTAGGGTAGAGTAGGGCCGGGTAGAGTAGGGTAGAGTAGAGTAGAATAGAATAGGGTAGAGTAGAGTAGAATAGAATAGGGTAGGGTAGAGTAGAATAGAATAGGGTAGAGTAGAGTAGAGTAGGGTAGAGTAGAGTAGAGTAGGGTAGAGTAGGGTATAATAGGGTAGAGTAGGGTAGAGTAGAGTATAATAGGGTAGAGTAGGGTAGAGTAGGGTAGAGTAGGGTATAATAGGGTAGGGTAGAGTAGAGTAGAGTATAATAGGGTAGAGTAGGGTAGAGTAGGGTAGAGTAGAGTATAATAGGGTAGAGTAGGGTAGAGTCAAGTAGAGTAGGGTATAATAGGGTAGAGTAGAGTCGAGTAGAGTAGGGTATAATAGGGTAGGGTAGAGTAGAGTATAATAGGGTAGAGTAGGGTAGAGTAGAGTATAATAGGGTAGAGTAGGGTAGAGTAGAGTATAATAGGGTAGAGTAGGGTAGAGTCAAGTAGAGTAGGGTATAATAGGGTAGAGTAGAGTCGAGTAGAGTAGGGTATAATAGGGTAGAGTAGAGTAGATTAGGGTAGAGTAGAGTAGAGAAACAACTGTTATGACACATGAACAGAAGACTGAAACATAATAAACAACATGTCATCAGATGAAGTGAAACAATCACTTATGAAACTGGACACATTTATGAACATTCTGCCCCCAAAATAAACCGGTAAGAAACCATTTGTTATGAATTAGTAAAGTAACTCTATCTAAATACTAACACATTAGATACATATGATCACATTATGATCAATAAACTGTTCAATAACAGCCAACACTCACAAACTGTCTCCAAAGTTCATGGGATCCAGAAAGCCGGTCAGACTGTCCTCCTTTCCTCTGACAATCTGTAGGAGAGAGTTTAGATTACCCACCACATCTTGTGTGTGTGTGTGTGTGTCTGTCTGTGTGTCTATGACAGCATGTCTCACCCTCTTGTGGAAGAGCTTCTTGATGAAGGGTTTCCAGAAGTGTTCTTTGACCCCTTTGGCCTCCAGCACCAGACCATCATGCAGCTCACACAGCTGCTCTATGAAGCAGTGCGGCCCTGAAGACGGCCTGAAGTCTTTAGTGCTGAAGTCCTCTGGTAGACCTGGAGGACCCCACACACACAGACCAGGACCCTGTTTCACTCATCATTATTCACTACTACAGTAGATCAAACATTCTAGTAGTATCAAAAAAGGTAAACGTGTTGAATCATACAGAGAGAAATCACGTTATAATTTTCTGCATTAGTCACCCAATCATGGTTCAGAATTAAAGTTCTGCTCCATCTACTGTAGTAACATACTGACTATGGAGGATAAACATCCCTACTGTCTCTTTAAGATGTCCGGTGTGATCTAGTGTTTCAAACCAGCTTGTTTCCTTAGTGGATGCAGCTTGACGTGGAGTCAGAGCGGCTTCCTCTCAGCACAATAAACACTATGTTTTGGAGAAGGAGGTGGAGGAAACACCAGGCTGATTTATTTTAGTTTGATTTATTAGTGCAGAGCTGATAAGCAGGCTTCCCTCCACAGCGGCGTGTTTCACAGCTCTATGTGGGTTTGAGATCTGATGTGGTTCAGTGTGAGGGTTCACCTCTGAAGTTGGGGTTCAGCAGGTCCTTCCTGGCGTTGCACAGCAGAGCGTTGGTGAAGACCAGATCCAGGGCACACAGCAGCAGGTGGTAGGAGTTCACCAGGTCATCGCTGATCATCGGGAAGTTCCCTGAAAGGACAGAAAACACCAGCGGATCAGGACACTCTTCACCCTCCCTTGGGCAAGGCACTTCAGAGCTCCTCCTGTTTGTTCCTCTCATGTGTTAACATCAAAAATAAGCATCTAGGAGAAACAACATTCTGTCTGCGGCATCAGAAACAAACAATGTAATGGACATAAATTACGTTTTTCAACATTTTATATTGATGTTTCCTTCCAATGGTTTCTATTTACATACAGATTACAAAAAGAGCTGGATCTCATTTTCCAGCTACTTGGATAGAAAATACAGTCTCACCTCAGGAAACAGATTAAAAACTTATTTAATGTTGCAGTAAACTGTGTGTTTTTATTCATACACGAGGATGAGGCTGGACGTGTGCTACCCTACAGATGTTAAACACACGGAGCTGCTGGTCTCAGGATTATGAATAAAAACATCCAAAACCCTGAGAGCACAAACAAACCTTTGGAAACATTTCATACCTCGGGTTCACTGGAGGACATCTTTAAAGGTGAATCTGAGTTTTATTGTTATGTCTAAGCTGTGGTGCATCACTAGATAATCTGTCTCCAGAAATGTGTCCAGATGTTTGAACACCAACATCAGAGAACCAGCTGAGAACAAGGACTCTGGATCTTGTACCGTACAAAGAGGATGTCTCTGGACCGTGTCCACTTATCAATCTGAGGGTCTGGTATCCAGATCAAATCAGACACAGACGATCTCTGTTGGTCAGATGTGATCACAGTCCTTCTCTGTTTATGTTCACCAGCTAGTCTCTAAAGTCCCCGAGACGTTCAGGACCAGGTCCTTTATGTCTCATGTGTGAACAGGAACAACGATCAATATTCAGGTAAATCTGATCCACCAGTTTCCTCCTAAAGACCTCCAAACATCATCTTCTTCTGGTGAGTTTTATGGCGGCTGCCATCTTTAAGTGTTACATTAGCACCACCTGCTGGCTGTCCTTGATACTTCTATCCATTGACATGTTAGGTGTGACCAGTGAAACCACTAGCTGGAAGGCCTCCCAGTAGTTTAGTGGTGCAGCAGACCAGAGGAGCTGGTTACCTTTAGCGTGGACAAACAGAACCCAGCAGAAGTTGAAGACCTCAGTCACAGAGCAGGGATGACGTCTGGAGACAGAAGACCAGAGGAGACATCGTCAGCTATAATTAAACAACACCGTGAAACAAAGAAGCACCAGAACCGGCTGTTCAGGAGAGGTCAAAGCTCACCTCTGTTTGCGGCTGCGGTGAACTCGGGTCGGCTCCTCGGACGGCGCCTTGAAGATGGCTTTAAAGATCGGGACGTACTTCTTAAAGATCACCGCCGACACGGTGAAATTCCTCTCCAGTTTGTTGGTGCTCTGACGGAAGTCCTGAGGAAGGTCGGCCATGTCCTGCCACTTCTTCATCTTATTAAAGAACTCTATCAGACTGTGAGGAGACACAACTCTGACTTATTAAAGAACTCTGTCCTGTTACTTCTTCATCTTATTAAAGAACTCTATGTCCTGTTACTTCTTCATCTTATTAAAGAACTCTATGTCCTGTTACTTCATCTTATTAAAGAACTCTATGTCCTGTTACTTCATCTTATTAAAGAACTCTATGTCCTGCTACTTCATCTTATTAAAGAACTCTATGTCCTGTTACTTCATCTTATTAAAGAACTCTATGTCCTGTTACTTCTTCATCTTATTAAAGAACTCTATGTCCTGTTACTTCTTCATCTCATTAAAGAACTCTATGTCCTGTTACTTCATCTTATTAAAGAACTCTATGTCCTGTTACTTCATCTTATTAAAGAACTCTATGTCCTGTTACTTCTTCATCTTATTAAAGAACTCTATGTCCTGTTACTTCTTCATCTCATTAAAGAACTCTATGTCCTGTTACTTCTTCATCTTATTAAAGAACTCTATGTCCTGTTACTTCTTCATCTCATTAAAGAACTCTATGTCCTGTTACTTCTTCATCTCATTAAAGAACTCTATGTCCTGTTACTTCATCTTATTAAAGAACTCTATGTCCTGTTACTTCTTCATCTTATTAAAGAACTCTATGTCCTGTTACTTCTTCATCTTATTAAAGAACTCTATGTCCTGTTACTTCTTCATCTCATTAAAGAACTCTATGTCCTGTTACTTCTTCATCTCATTAAAGAACTCTATGTCCTGTTACTTCATCTTATTAAAGAACTCTATGTCCTGTTACTTCTTCATCTTATTAAAGAACTCTATGTCCTGTTACTTCTTCATCTCATTAAAGAACTCTATGTCCTGTTACTTCTTCATCTTATTAAAGAACTCTATGTCCTGTTACTTCATCTTATTAAAGAACTCTATGTCCTGTTACTTCTTCATCTTATTAAAGAACTCTATGTCCTGCTACTTCATCTTATTAAAGAACTCTATGTCCTGTTACTTCATCTTATTAAAGAACTCTATGTCCTGTTACTTCATCTTATTAAAGAACTCTATGTCCTGTTACTTCTTCATCTTATTAAAGAACTCTATGTCCTGTTACTTCTTCATCTCATTAAAGAACTCTATGTCCTGTTACTTCATCTTATTAAAGAACTCTATGTCCTGTTACTTCATCTTATTAAATAACTCTATGTCCTGTTACTTCTTCATCTCATTAAAGAACTCTATGTCCTGTTACTTCATCTTATTAAAGAACTCTATGTCCTGTTACTTCTTCATCTTATTAAAGAACTCTATGTCCTGTTACTTCATCTTATTAAAGAACTCTATGTCCTGTTACTTCTTCATCTCATTAAATAACTTTATGTCCTGTTACTTCTTCATCTCATTAAAGAACTCTGTCCTGTTACTTCTTCATCTCATTAAAGAACTCTATGTCCTGTTACTTCTTCATCTCATTAAAGAACTCTGTCCTGTTACTTCTTCATCTTATTAAATAACTTTATGTCCTGTTACTTCTTCATCTCATTAAAGAACTCTATGTCCTGTTACTTCATCTTATTAAAGAACTCTATGTCCTGTTACTTCTTCATCTTATTAAAGAACTCTATGTCCTGTTACTTCATCTTATTAAAGAACTCTATGTCCTGTTACTTCATCTTATTAAAGAACTCTATGTCCTGTTACTTCATCTTATTAAAGAACTCTATGTCCTGTTACTTCATCTTATTAAAGAACTCTATGTCCTGTTACTTCTTCATCTTATTAAAGAACTCTATGTCCTGTTAATTCTTCATCTCATTAAAGAACTCTATGTCCTGTTACTTCTTCATCTTATTAAAGAACTCTATTGTCCTGTTACTTCATCTCATTAAAGAACTCTATGTCCTGTTACTTCATCTTATTAAAGAACTCTATGTCCTGTTACTTCATCTTATTAAAGAACTCTATGTCCTGTTACTTCTTCATCTTATTAAAGAACTCTATGTCCTGTTACTTCATCTTATTAAAGAACTCTATGTCCTGTTACTTCATCTTATTAAAGAACTCTATGTCCTGTTACTTCTTCATCTTATTAAAGAACTCTATGTCCTGTTAATTCTTCATCTCATTAAAGAACTCTATGTCCTGTTACTTCTTCATCTTATTAAAGAACTCTATTGTCCTGTTACTTCATCTCATTAAAGAACTCTATGTCCTGTTACTTCTTCATCTTATTAAATAACTCTATGTCCTGTTACTTCATCTTATTAAAGAACTCTATGTCCTGTTACTTCTTCATCTTATTAAAGAACTCTATGTCCTGTTACTTCATCTTATTAAAGAACTCTATGTCCTGTTACTTCATCTTATTAAAGAACTCTATGTCCTGTTACTTCTTCATCTTATTAAAGAACTCTATGTCCTGTTAATTCTTCATCTCATTAAAGAACTCTATGTCCTGTTACTTCTTCATCTTATTAAAGAACTCTATTGTCCTGTTACTTCATCTCATTAAAGAACTCTATGTCCTGTTACTTCTTCATCTTATTAAAGAACTCTATGTCCTGTTACTTCATCTTATTAAAGAACTCTATGTCCTGTTACTTCTTCATCTTATTAAAGAACTCTATGTCCTGTTACTTCATCTTATTAAAGAACTCTATGTCCTGTTACTTCATCTTATTAAAGAACTCTATGTCCTGTTACTTCTTCATCTTATTAAAGAACTCTATGTCCTGTTACTTCATCTCATTAAAGAACTCTATGTCCTGTTACTTCTTCATCTTATTAAAGAACTCTATGTCCTGTTACTTCATCTTATTAAAGAACTCTATGTCCTGTTACTTCTTCATCTTATTAAAGAACTCTATGTCCTGTTACTTCATCTTATTAAAGAACTCTATGTCCTGTTACTTCTTCATCTCATTAAAGAACTCTATGTCCTGTTACTTCTTCATCTCATTAAAGAACTCTATGTCCTGTTACTTCTTCATCTCATTAAAGAACTCTATGTCCTGTTACTTCATCTTATTAAAGAACTCTATGTCCTGTTACTTCTGTCATTCTATTATATATTAAATATATATATATTATTAAATATTGTACTTTTTACTGTACAGATTCAGATAATTCATCCACTAATAAATGATGATGTATTATTAAAGATTAAACTACCAGCAGTATATAAAGTGATCATTAATAAAACATATACTACTCTGCATCATGAGTACTTTTACTTTTGGTACTTTAGGTTTGTTGATAATAATACTTTTGTTCTTTTACTAAAGAATTAAGGATTTTGACATATATTTCTACACTGTGGTATTAGTACTTTTGCTGAAGAAGAAGATCAGAGTACTTCTTCCACCATTGGGTAATAAACAGAGTCAGACAGACCTTTAGGTGAGAGCACAGGTGCATTGTGGGCCTACCTCATCTCTGAGCAGCGTAGGATTCTGGTCAGAGAGACGTAGTTTCCTTCAGTGGTTCCTTTGCCCACCGTGGGGACTGAAGACCTGCAGGCTACGTACAGAGAGCAGGACAACCAGTGGAGGACGCTGCCCTGGAGACACGATGGGGGGAGAGACAGACACGCTACTATCAAACAACTTCTCTTTCATTAATACTCATAATAATACTATTAAATCAACCAGTGGAGGACGCTGCCCTGGAGACACGATGGGGGGAGAGACAGACACGCTACTATCAAACAACTTCTCTTTCATTAATACTCATAATAATACTATTAAATCAACCAGTGGAGGACGCTGCCCTGGAGACACGATGGGGGGGAGAGACAGACACGCTACTATCAAACAACTTCTCTTTCATTAATACTCATAATAATACTATTAAATCAACCAGTGGAGGACGCTGCCCTGGAGACACGATGGGGGGAGAGACAGACACGCTACTATCAAACAACTTCTCTTTCATTAATACTCATAATAATACTATTAAATCAACCAGTGGAGGACGCTGCCCTGGAGACACGATGGGGGGAGAGACAGACACGCTACTATCAAACAACTTCTCTTTCATTAATACTCATAATAATACTATTAAATCAACCAGTGGAGGACGCTGCCCTGGAGACACGATGGGGGGGAGAGACAGACACGCTACTATCAAACAACTTCTCTTTCATTAATACTCATAATAATACTATTAAATCAACCAGTGGAGGACGCTGCCCTGGAGACACGATGGGGGGAGAGACAGACACGCTACTATCAAACAACTTCTCTTTCATTAATACTCATAATAATACTATTAAATCAACCAGTGGAGGACGCTGCCCTGGAGACACGATGGGGGGAGAGACAGACAGGCTACTATCAAACAACTTCTCTTTCATTAATACTCATAATAATACTATTAAATCAACCAGTGGAGGACGCTGCCCTGGAGACACGATGGGGGGGAGAGACAGACACGCTACTATCAAACAACTTCTCTTTCATTAATACTCATAATAATACTATTAAATCAACCAGTGGAGGACGCTGCCCTGGAGACACGATGGGGGGGAGAGACAGACACGCTACTATCAAACAACTTCTCTTTCATTAATACTCATAATAATACTATTAAATCAACCAGTGGAGGACGCTGCCCTGGAGACACGATGGGGGGAGAGACAGACACGCTACTATCAAACAACTTCTCTTTCATTAATACTCATAATAATACTATTAAATCAACCAGTGGAGGACGCTGCCCTGGAGACACGATGGGGGGGAGAGACAGACACGCTACTATCAAACAACTTCTCTTTCATTAATACTCATAATAATACTATTAAATCAACCAGTGGAGGACGCTGCCCTGGAGACACGATGGGGGGAGAGACAGACACGCTACTATCAAACAACTTCTCTTTCATTAATACTCATAATAATACTATTAAATCAACCAGTGGAGGACGCTGCCCTGGAGACACGATGGGGGGAGAGACAGACACGCTACTATCAAACAACTTCTCTTTCATTAATACTCATAATAATACTATTAAATCAACCAGTGGAGGACGCTGCCCTGGAGACACGATGGGGGGGAGAGACAGACACGCTACTATCAAACAACTTCTCTTTCATTAATACTCATAATAATACTATTAAATCAACCAGTGGAGGACGCTGCCCTGGAGACACGATGGGGGGAGAGACAGACACGCTACTATCAAACAACTTCTCTTTCATTAATACTCATAATAATACTATTAAATCAACCAGTGGAGGACGCTGCCCTGGAGACACGATGGGGGGAGAGACAGACAGGCTACTATCAAACAACTTCTCTTTCATTAATACTCATAATAATACTATTAAATCAACCAGTGGAGGACGCTGCCCTGGAGACACGATGGGGGGAGAGACAGACAGGCTACTATCAAACAACTTCTCTTTCATTAATACTCATAATAATACTATTAAATCAACCAGTGGAGGACGCTGCCCTGGAGACACGATGGGGGGAGAGACAGACAGGCTACTATCAAACAACTTCTCTTTCATTAATACTCATAATAATACTATTAAATCAACCAGTGGAGGACGCTGCCCTGGAGACACGATGGGGGGAGAGACAGACACGCTACTATCAAACAACTTCTCTTTCATTAATACTCATAATAATACTATTAAATCAACCAGTGGAGGACGCTGCCCTGGAGACACGATGGGGGGGAGAGACAGACACGCTACTATCAAACAACTTCTCTTTCATTAATACTCATAATAACACTATTAAATCAACCAGTGGAGGACGCTGCCCTGGAGACACGATGGGGGGAGAGACAGACACGCTACTATCAAACAACTTCTCTTTCATTAATACTCATAATAATACTATTAAATCAACCAGTGGAGGACGCTGCCCTGGAGACACGATGGGGGGGAGAGACAGACACGCTACTATCAAACAACTTCTCTTTCATTAATACTCATAATAACACTATTAAATCAACCAGTGGAGGACGCTGCCCTGGAGACACGATGGGGGGAGAGACAGACACGCTACTATCAAACAACTTCTCTTTCATTAATACTCATAATAATACTATTAAATCAACCAGTGGAGGACGCTGCCCTGGAGACACGATGGGGGGAGAGACAGACAGGCTACTATCAAACAACTTCTCTTTCATTAATACTCATAATAATACTATTAAATCAACCAGTGGAGGACGCTGCCCTGGAGACACGATGGGGGGAGAGACAGACACGCTACTATCAAACAACTTCTCTTTCATTAATACTCATAATAATACTATTAAATCAACCAGTGGAGGACGCTGCCCTGGAGACACGATGGGGGGGAGAGACAGACACGCTACTATCAAACAACTTCTCTTTCATTAATACTCATAATAATACTATTATTTCCTCGAGTACTCCATAGTTTTGTCTATAAATGTCAGAAAACAGTGAGAAACCGACTGTGACATCACAGTTATCGTTTTGTACTACAAACATTTCATTATCACATGTGACAAAGAAAAGACTCAAATCCTCACATGTCCTCTGTTTAGAGACAGAAGTAGTTTGACTGAGACAGACAGACAGACTAATGTCTCCTAGTGTCTTCTAGTGTCTCACCTCTAAGGTATAGTTCCTGCTCATGTCCTCGTAGCTCCTCCACGCCTCTCTACTCGCCTCCTAATGTCTCCTATAATGTCTCCTTATGTCTTCTAATGTCTCCTTACGTCTTCTATAATGTCTCCTAATGTCTCCTTACGTCTCCTATAATGTCTCCTAGTGTCTCACCTCTAAGGTATAGTTCCTGCTCATGTCCTCGTAGCTCCTCCACGCCTCTCTACTCGCCTCCTAATGTCTCCTATAATGTCTCCTTATGTCTTCTAATGTCTCCTTACGTCTTCTATAATGTCTCCTAATGTCTCCTTACGTCTCCTATAATGTCTCCTAGTGTCTCACCTCTAAGATATAGTTCCTGCTCATGTCCTCGTAGCTCCTCCACGCCTCTCTACTCGCCTCCTAATGTCTCCTATAATGTCTCCTAATGTCTCCTTACGTCTTCTATAATGTCTCCTAATGTCTTCTATAATGTCTCCTAGTGTCTCACCTCTAAGGTATAGTTCCTGCTCATGTCCTCGTAGCTCCTCCACGCCTCTCTACTCGCCTCCTAATGTCTCCTATAATGTCTCCTAATGTCTTCTATAATGTCTCCTAGTGTCTCACCTCTAAGATATAGTTCCTGCTCATGTCCTCGTAGCTCCTCCACGCCTCTCTACTCGCCTCCTAATGTCTCCTATAATGTCTCCTAATGTCTCCTTACGTCTTCTATAATGTCTCCTAATGTCTTCTATAATGTCTCCTAGTGTCTCACCTCTAAGGTATAGTTCCTGCTCATGTCCTCGTAGCTCCTCCACGCCTCTCTACTCGCCTCCTAATGTCTCCTATAATGTCTCCTAATGTCTCCTTACGTCTTCTATAATGTCTCCTAGTGTCTCACCTCTAAGGTATAGTTCCTGCTCATGTCCTCGTAGCTCCTCCACGCCTCTCTACTCGCCTCCTAATGTCTCCTATAATGTCTCCTAATGTCTTCTATAATGTCTCCTAGTGTCTCACCTCTAAGGTATAGTTCCTGCTCATGTCCTCGTAGCTCCTCCACGCCTCTCTACTCGCCTCCTAATGTCTCCTATAATGTCTCCTAGTGTCTCACCTCTAAGGTATAGTTCCTGCTCATGTCCTCGTAGCTCCTCCACGCCTCTCTACTCGCCTCCTCGTCCATATTTAAAGCTCGACACAGGTCTTCAAACCCGGTTCGAGCTTTCTGCAGAAACTCGTCCTCGTCGCTCATTTTCTTTTTTTTTACAACAAATAAAACGGTTAAAATGTTAGTTTGGTATAAACCGAGCGACACTAGCGGTAAACACAGCCGCTGTTTAACCGAATCTCTCCGTAGCAGCGTTATTACCGGTTATTACCGAGTCGTACCGAGCGGCCATTTAAAGGTCCTCTCACTGACAGCTACGGCGGCGCGTGGCCGCTAAGAACGTACGTATGGTCACGAGCCACGACGTCTGACGTCATTCGGTGCGTAACTGTACGTAGAGAATAGCGGCTCTGCCCTCAGCCCACTAAACGTGCGTAACTCAGCGTGAATGGGTGGGTCGACCAAAATACTACTTCCGGTTGTTTGTGTTTTCAGTTGTTTCCTCACGGTCCGCACGGAAATTAGTCCGGAAGTCCGTCTGAAAACACTTACTTCTTTAAATTGTTTTTAAACGTACCATAATTAAAATTACGTTATTACAGCATTATAAACGTTTTCAGGTTTTTAATAGTCTTCGGCTGGAATCTGATTTTCAGAGTAAAGTCTGAACGAAACAGACACTTAAGAGAGGAGTTAAACTAAATCAACAAATATAGTAAATAATAAACGTTATAAAGTCATATTTCTGCCACTTTCTCACAACTGATGGCGAATAAACTGCCACTAAACAATGAATCATTTGTATGTGATGATTAATTATATTATAAATATATTTATTTAAATGAAGGCTTCTTAAACTATTTGGGTGAATGTTTCATATATATATATATATATATATATATATTTCCTGTTTACAAGCTTTAAATGTATCAACACTAATAAGTAATAAAATACATCTATACAATAAGTCTAACATATTCAGCTTGAGGACAGAAGTTTAATCATCAAAAGAAGCTCAAAGACTACACTTCACCTGCACAGGTGTTTCCACTAACACAACAATCACAACACGACACAGGATTCAGTGACAAACAGGACTTTTATTTTGAACGCCAGTGCCGACTATGTGAGGGGGCGGGGCTTCAGCTACAGTAACTACGGGGGGGGGGGGGGGGGGGTGATGATGTCACAGAGGATCAGGTGAAGTTCTTCTTCAGGAAGTTGATGAGGCCGTTAGTGGACTACAGGGGGAGGGGGGGGTGATGATGTCACAGAGGATCAGGTGAAGTTCTTCTTCAGGAAGTTGATGAGGCCGTTAGTGGACTACAGGGGGAGGGGGGGGGGTGATGATGTCACAGAGGATCAGGTGAAGTTCTTCTTCAGGAAGTTGATGAGGCCGTTAGTGGACTACAGGGGGAGGGGGGGGTGATGATGTCACAGAGGATCAGGTGAAGTTCTTCTTCAGGAAGTTGATGAGGCCGTTAGTGGACTACAGGGGGAGGGGGGGGGGGATGATGTCACAGAGGATCAGGTGAAGTTCTTCTTCAGGAAGTTGATGAGGCCGTTAGTGGACTACAGGGGGAGGGGGGGGTGATGATGTCACAGAGGATCAGGTGAAGTTCTTCTTCAGGAAGTTGATGAGGCCGTTAGTGGACTACAGGGGGAGGGGGGGGTGATGATGTCACAGAGGATCAGGTGAAGTTCTTCTTCAGGAAGTTGATGAGGCCGTTAGTGGACTACAGGGGGAGGGGGGGGGGGGGATGATGTCACAGAGGATCAGGTGAAGTTCTTCTTCAGGAAGTTGATGAGGCCGTTAGTGGACTACAGGGGGAGGGGGGGGGGGGTGATGATGTCACAGAGGATCAGGTGAAGTTCTTCTTCAGGAAGTTGATGAGGCCGTTAGTGGACGAGTCATGAGACGAGACCTCAGAGTCGTTCTTCAGCTCCGGCTCGATCTGCTTCGCCAGCTGTTTACCGAGCTCAACGCTGATGACACACAACGGGGTTAAGATTAGTGTGTGTAGGTGTGTGTAGAGGTGTAGGTGGGTA
>JAVDOI010000014.1:430000-495000 GCA_032191485.1 Leptoclinus maculatus
CGTACGTCACATAAACTCTAGAACCAACGACAAACAGTCCTACGTGTACGTGACAAACTCAGTGGTGGTACTTACGTGACAGAAGGCCTTCATCTTGTCCAGCACACGGTTCACCTCCGGCATCACGTCTTTGCCGTCGACTTTGATCGGCGTGTTAGAGCGATTACGCAGAGCGACGTGGAGCACAGCACGACCCTGAAGGCAACACAGTCCGGTTCATTATTGTGGATTTAAGGCAAATCCTCTCCAGGTCAGGATCTGTTTCCATCACTGATACCTACTGCTGAGGACAATGAATCTGCTGATCGATGATGAATTAGTTAATGATCATTTCTTCAGCCATGCTAGCAGCTCTGAGGCTGTATAGTCCAGCTGAGTTGTTGTTAGCATGCTAACATTAGCTACTTATCAGCAAACAGAGCCCAGCTGAGGCCGATGAATGTCTTTAGTTTAGCTTGTTAGCATGCTAACATTAGCTACTTATCAGTAAACAGAGTCCAGCTCAGGCTGATGAATGTCCTTAGTTTAGCTTGTTAGCATGCTAACATTAGCTACTTATCAGTAAACAGAGCCCAGCTGAGGCCGATGAATGTCTTTAGTTTAGCTTGTTAGCATGCTAACATTAGCTACTTATCAGTAAACAGAGCCCAGCTGAGGCCGATGAATGTCTTTAGTTTAGTTTAGCTTGTTAGCATGCTAACATTAGCTACTTATCAGTAAACAGAGCCCAGCTGAGGCCGATGAATGTCTTTAGTTTAGCTTGTTAGCATGCTAATGTGGTATATTCTCAGTCTGTGAGGGGCCTCTTTGGGGGTCTTGGATGGGAACCAGATGTGTATGGAGTCCCGGGACCGCAAGGAAGAAAGGGGGTGAAGGAGACATACATTGTTTTAAATCCCTCCCTTATGAGATGTATACTTGCACACTATATAAGAAGACGCGGAGTCTCTCATCGGCAGGCTCTTTTTGGATTCAACCCAGGACCTCCAGGTGGTCTAGACACCTGTATGACATGTGTTACTTGTTTGTAATAAACTTTATTATACCAGCAAGAACAGTGTCCGCGGAGCATTCTTCATCATCACTTCAACAGCACTGTCGCAGAAAAGATACGACACTAACATTAGCTACTTATCAGTAAACAGAGTCCAGCTGAGGCTGATGAATGTCTTTAGTTTAGTTTAGCTTGTTAGCATGCTAACATTAGCTACTTATCAGTAAACAGAGTCCAGCTGAGGCTGATGAATGTCTTTAGTTTAGTTTAGCTTGTTAGCATGCTAACATTAGCTACTTATCAGTAAACAGAGTCCAGCTGAGGCTGATGAATGTCGTTAGTTTAGCTTGTTAGCATGCTAACATTAGCTACTTATCAGTAAACAGAGCCCAGCTGAGGCTGATGAATGTCGTTAGTTTAGCTTGTTAGCATGCTAACATTAGCTACTTATCAGTAAACAGAGCCCAGCTGAGGCTGATTGTTAGCATGCGACGTGATTTGAGGAAATAAATCAATATTTTTAACAGAAACTCAAAAACTAATCAGACAAACTCATCACAGATCAGCTGATAAACATTATGTATTCCTCATGAACCTGTTTTCACTGATCAATGAAAAACTGCAAAGTCACCGAGGACGACGTTACACAACATTACACCATGACCACAGAGTGTGTGTGTGGAGGTCTGTGTGTATGTTTCTCTGCAAGTGTGTGTGTGTGTGCGCGTGTGTGCGTGCTTAGGTTTGTGTGCGAGTGTGTCTGTGCGCGTGTTTCTCTGTGTGTATGTAGGTCTGTGTGTGTATGTGTGTATTTCTCTGCGAGTGCGTGTGTGAGCGCGCGCACGTGCTTGTGCGTGTGTATGTGCGCGTGTTTCTCAGTGTGTGTGTGTGTGTAGGTCTGTGTGTGTGCGTGTGTTTCTCAGTGTGTGTGTATGTAGGTCTGTGTGTGTGCGTGTGTTTCTCAGTGTGTGTGTATGTAGGTCTGTGTGTGTGTGTGTCTGTGTGTGTGCGTGTGTTTCTCAGTGTGTGTGTATGTAGGTCGGTGTGTGTGCGTGTGTTTCTCAGTGTGTGTGTGTGTAGGTCTGTGTGTGTGCGTGTGTTTCTCAGTGTGTGTGTATGTAGGTCGGTGTGTGTGCGTGTGTTTCTCAGTGTGTGTGTGTATGTAGGTCTGTGTGTGTGCGTGTGTTTCTCAGTGTGTGTGTGTGCGTGTGTTTCTCAGTGTGTGTGTATGTAGGTCGGTGTGTGTGTTGTGTTCAGGACCTCAGTGAAGTTGATCTTCTCTCCAGAGAACATCTGGTCTCTGGCCTCCTCCACTCCTCTGGACTTGGCCTATGAACATTATGAACACACAGTTACACACATGAACACACTACTACACATTATTACAGTTCACGTCCTCTCTGAGGAGGAACTAGTGTGTGTCCTCATTCCTTTAAGGACACAGTGATGTTGAGATAGGAGACGTTGACTCTTTCAAAATAAAGTGTTGAAATGTTCCCGTTTCTTTGTTCTCACACGTCTCAGAACAGGAAGTCAAGTTTCACCATCAGGACGAACAACAGAAGCTTTGTTATCTCAACACTAACTGATCTCAGAGAAAGAGGAGATTCAATGTGTGTGTGTGTGTGAAATATACAGTCAGCTGAGTCAAAGGGTCTCATATTTAACTCTGGTTAGTTTTGTGTTGAAGAAGAATCTTCCTCTTCTTCCTCTTCACATGATTACGTTAACGTCCTTCAGCTCTTTACATGTTTCTCCAGAGAAGAAGCTCAAGACGAGAACACTGTCCCCCCCCCCCCCCACTGTGTGTCTGTTTAGTGAACCAGCAGCATGTTTACAGTCACAGCTGATCAACATCTGTTACTACAGTGTGTGTGTGTGTGTGTGTGTGTGTTACCATGTCTAGCAGCATGTCCATCACTTCCTGGTTGATCAGGTTCTTAGAGTAATCCAGCAGGATATCTCCATCGTCTGTTTTCAGAGTTGTGCTGACAGAAACATTGAAATAGTTAAAATTACCCTCAACAACTTTCACTGTATTAGAACACACACACACACACACACACACACACACACACACACACACACACACACACACACACACACACACACACACACACACACACACACACACACACACACACACACACACACACACACACACACACACACACACACACACACACACACACACACACACACACACACACACACACACACACACTTTAAAGCCAACACAATTAGTCAGGAGATCAAACCACAGTGACAATAATCTTAGTATCATGAATAATACACTTTTTTCATCATAATTTCACAAAGTGTAAAATTAAAATATATTATTATGAATTAAAGACATTTAATCTTTAGGATCTATTGATTATTAAACAGCTGCTGATACTCATTGATCCTCTTTAATGAACATGAATGGCTCATTAACGGATCATCGTCCTGCCCGTCAATGAACCACGTTAGACGGACACACGGAGGGAGAGACATCCAGCATGATGAACACCTCCACATCCCTGTCTGTTCTTAAATCAGTCAGAACGTGAGCTGAGTCTCGTGCTGCAGGTTTTTTAAACAGAAGCGGAAGTGTCGAGCGAGACATGACGCATCCATTATCGGACAGTCTCTGCCCCACACATAGCTCTCACTGAGCCGATAGGACGACACCGACGAGTTCAACAGGTTCCATCTCACTTAGCTTTAGCTAGGCTATTAGCCTCGAATATTACATTAAATGTAATAACCTAACACACACCAATAGTCCTCATTACGTCACATAGCTTTTATTAAACATTGTATACGTTTATGAAGATAATTAGTGACAGCTGTCCGGTAATCGACGCTGTGACATTAGCATGCCAGCTAACACTAGCTAGGTGTTTAATCCCGTGGTCAGGAGGCCTGTCTGCGGGTTTTAAACGTTACGACGGACTGGTGATAGATTCTACTGGGCACGAGAGGACAGGTGTGAACATTACAGGTGAGGAACCAGAGAGGAACCCAAAGGAACAGAACCGACATGACTGTGACCTTGCTCAGAGACAGCAGCGCTACAGGTGAGCTCACGGTACCGAGTGCTGCAAGAGGTCCAGCTCAGTCAGAACCACGCCCCTGACACCACCATCACGTGACCCACCTGAACGAGCTGAACCGGTCCTTGTCGGACTCGAACATGGACCTCATCACGAGGCTCCCTCCGTTAGCTTTGTACCACTGCTCCAGCTTCTGGTAGTTCGGGTCGTTGGTGAGCGCCATGGTTCTACTGTTGGAAAGAAGACCCGGTGTTTCACTGCGACCTCAGAGGTGGTGGACTGGTCTCTGGTCTACGTGTGATGATGGTGAGGAGGAGATGAAGACACTGACAGGAGGTGGTTAGATCCGTCTGAACCAATGAGACCTGGCCCCGCCCCTACTGGTTTAAACTCCTCCCAGTGTCACTGTATGGAAGGAGGGAGATTAGTGCCACTAGCACAGATCTGTGGCTTTATGTAACGGTCCAATCATATGCGAGTATGGAGGGAGATTAGTGCCACTAACACAGATCTGTGGCTTTATGTAACGGTCCAATCATATGCGAGTATGGAGGGAGATTAGTGCCACTAGCAGAAGTAAACTGAGGCCGACACAAAGTAATAAACAGTTTATTTCCTCTTAATAAAAACCCATGAGGGCATCATGCTGAGTTCAAAGACCAAAACAAAGATCAGCCTCCTGAAGCTCAAACCTTTATTTATCAAAAACAATCTGTTTATAAATATAAACTGAAATCATTTAAAGGAACAGTTCAACATTTATGTTGATCTTCTTTTCCTCAGAGGTCAGATTGATTCCGCTCTCATGTCTGTACAGCAGCTGGTTAGCTTAGCTTAGCATAAAGACTAGAAACGGGGATACAGCTTAGCTTATTTTAGCTTAAAAACTGGAAACTGCAGGGAAAAACTAGCTTAGTTTAGCATAAAGTATGTAAATAGACGGATACAACTATTTTTTTTTAGCATAAAGACTGGAAACAGGAAAACAGCTAAATTAGCTGAGCATAAATACTGGGAACAGGGAAACTTTTAGCTTATCTTAGCATAAATACTGGAAACAGGGAAACTTTTAGCTTATCTTAGCATAAATACTGGAAACAGGGAAACTTTTAGCTTATTTTAGCATAAATACTGGAAACAGGGAAAATGCTAGCTTAGTTTAGCATAAAATCTGGAAACAGCGGGAAACAGCTAGCTTACTTAAATGTCGTTATATAAACTATGGTATCTACGTTATATAAACTATGTTATACAAACTGTTATATACGTTATATAAACTGTTATGTACGTTATATAAACTATGTTATATACGTTCTATAAACTACGACAGCTGGATCCTTTTTCTACACATTTATTTTCTATTTATAGATGACATCACTTCCTGTAGCTCTAACGGGTCGAAAGTTAGTGGTTTAAAACAGCTGGATGAGGTGAAACATCTGGTTAGAATAAAGTCTCAAGAAGCAGCTGCCTGACTCAAAACTAAACATCTGGACTGGATGAACATCAGGATTAAGGTGTAATAACATCTGGAGTGGGTGATCTGTATTAACCTGTAATAACATCTGGACTGGGTTAACGGGTGAGAACATCTAAATTAAGGTGTAATAATATCTGGACCGGATGAAGGTCTGGATTAAGGTGTAATAAC
Source organism: Leptoclinus maculatus (assembly GCA_032191485.1). Taxonomy (NCBI): domain Eukaryota; kingdom Metazoa; phylum Chordata; class Actinopteri; order Perciformes; family Stichaeidae; genus Leptoclinus; species Leptoclinus maculatus. Next base: position 435,684 of record JAVDOI010000014.1, read on the forward strand.
ATCTGGACTGAGTTAACAGGTGAGAACATCTGGATTAAGGTGTAATAACTGGACCGGATGACCGTCTGGATTAAGATGTAATAACATCTGGATTAAAGTGTAATATCTGGATTAAGGTGTAATAACACCTGGACTGGGTTATCAGGTGAGAACATGTGGCTTAAGGTGTAACATGTGAGAACATCTGGATTTAAGTGTAATAACATGTGGATTAAGGTGTAATAACATGTGGACTGGGTTAACGGGTGAGAACATCTGGAACAGTTTATTAGAAAAATGCAAACACCTTCACTACAGAAGATCTGAAATGCCCAAATTAAACCAATGTGAAAAATAAATAAAGTGAAATATAAAACAGGTTATTTGTATTTACTTTATGTTTTAACATTTACCGACATTATTCAAACATGTTCAGAACAATTATTTAATGTCTTTTATAACTAAAGTAATTATTATTCACCGTGAAATTAAAACCAAATCACAGAAATTATAAAGAACAAGTTTGATTTGACATGTAAATGTAGAAACAATTATATTAATAAATGCTCTTTAAACCAAAGGTTTAAACTCGGCTAGGATTATTGATTAAATACAATAAACGTCTGACTTCTGTGGTAATAAAAACTCATCGTTATTAAAGAGAAGGTGTTTAATAATTGTCCTTTGACAGTTTATGCAAACATAAAGAAATACAACAGGTTCACTTCATTTGTTTTACTTGAGGCGTTTTTAATCTTCCGTATCTTTCTGTTTGTAGGCTTAAAGCCATAAAGATCTGAGTGGATCTCACTGAAGCTTTAGTGACCCACGAGTGAAGGAAACCACACAGCTTTGAGACCCGGTTTACTCCCAGTCCTCAAGCTGGACTGGGTGTAAAAACTACTACAACCACAGTAGACCTGTTCACAGTCTCCTTAAAGAGACAGTAGTGATGGTTTACAGTCTTCTTAAAGAGACAGTACTGATGGTTTACAGCTTTACTACAGGAGGAGGAGCTTAAATAATTTTTAATGAATGCAGTCTGGTGTGAAGAGAACATGGATAACAGATAGCAGAAAGGTGGAAATATTCTGAATATGACTAATATTGATTCTGTTAGTGTCTAAAATAATCACTTTGCTCCTGTGAACCATCACTACTGTCCCTTTAAGAAGAGAAACATCTTCTATTAACACTTGAGGAAGAGGAGTAAACTGACAAAGAGGAGGAGGTGAAGGTTAACAGAGGGCTGTTTGGGGCTGAAGTTACACCCCCCCTAAATAAAGCTATGTGTCATCAGGTTCAGGTTCAGAGGAGAGAATTCATTGAAAAACAAACTCAATATGACATTTATACATTATTGTATTTAGAGATAGTGACTTTTTAAACTGGGTCCTTGTTTGTTTCCCCCGTTGTGTTGAAGCCTCAGTGCTGGTGACAAATATACAACTAGAAGACATCTTCATTGTTTAAGTCAACAGAAGATCGACCGTCCTGTAGAGTCGTCTTCTCTCTGAGAGACTACGCCGACACTTTGTTGTCCTTCTGGAACAAAACAAAGATGCGTTTAATACATCGTTTTCAACAAGACAACAAGAGTTCTACCAACACTTTTACTACCGCCGTTTCTACTACCGCCCCATCTCCTGGCGCCCCGTCTCCTGGCGCCCCTTCTCCTACCGCTTCTACTACCCCGCTTCTCCTAGCGCCACTACCGCCCCCTCTAATACCGCCGCTTCCACCGTCCCCTCTACTACCGCTGCTTCTACCGTCCCCTCTACTACCGCCGCTTCCACCCTCGCCCCTAGCGCCACTACCGCCTCCTTCTCCTAGCGCCACCTTCTCCTAGCGCCACTACCGTCCCCTCTACTACCGCCGCTTCCACCGCCCCCTCTACTACCGCCGCTTCCACCGCCCCCTCTACTACCGCCGCTTCCACCGCCCCCTCTACTACCGCCGCTTCCACCGCCCCCTCTACTACCGCCGCTTCCACCGCCCCCTCTACTACCGCCGCTTCCACCCTCCCCACTACCGCCTCCTTCTCCTAGCGCCACTACCGCCTCCTTCTCCTAGCGCCACTACTGTCCCCTCTACTACCGCCGCTTCCACCGTCCCCTCTACCGCCTCCTTCTCCTAGCGCCACTACCGGCCCCTTCTACTACTAGTGCCCCTTCTACTACCGTGTAGTTATGTGATAATAATAAACCATGTGACCAGGGTTCTCACCCTGTATGCTGATAGGTCGGCGAACTCCCGGCCGGCCTGGTTTCCACGGTAACCTCCTCTGAAGCCTCCTCCCTGCGGCGGTCCGAAGGATCCTCGGCTCGCCGAGCGACCTCGACCTCCTCTGAAGCCCATCCCTCCTCGTCCTCGGTAACCTCCGCGACCTCGGCCGTGACGGAGAGGGATGCCGAACGTCTCGGCATTCATCCTCCTCTCCTCCGCCCAGGTCTGCCTCCGCTCCCTAAAGGAGGTGAGGAGGTGAAGAGGACACTAGGACATGAACTTATGAGGGCTGCTGGCCCACCAGAACCACTTACCTGGGGAACCCAGAGACTCCAGACTTCTCGTTAGCTTTCCTGAAGAGACAAAAGACAACACAGATGTGTCATCGGCACACAAACATCGGTCTCATATGTTCTAATAGAAGTGATGAGACGATGAAGACCCTTTAAGATATTTAACACCACATCCATGTACACAGAGTCTGGCCCGGACATGGACAGATGGGCCGGGACTCTGAGGACAGAGGGACCCAGAGGACAGAGGGACAGGGACCTGGTACCTGGTGTCGTCACAGGAGATGTTGTCGAAGAAGGACTTGGACTTGTCGTAGTAACAGTTGGGTCCCAGAGGGTCGCCCCCCTCCTCCTCAGCCGGTCCTTCACTGGTCTGGGTCTCCACTCCGGAGTCGACCTTCTCCTCTCCGTTCACCGCTTTGTCTGTCTTCTCCGTCTTCTCATCTGAGAGACCAGAGGATGAAACGGGTCAAACAGAACCAGGTATGAGTTATGATCTCTGATAATGTTAGTGTTTAAATCAAAAGGAGCAGCGCTAGTAACGTCAGCAGCACCGCTAACGGCTAACCAACGGAGGTTCACTTCAGTTACATTATGATGCCTTCAGGCTCTGCTCAGTGAAAATGAGTACTGGCTGAAGGTAAATTATAACGTTATGATGTGTTCACATGTAATCTGTAAAATGCAGTTTCCATGAAGACATCCCATAGTAGTCGAGATGTTTCCATGAAGACATCCCATAGTAGTCGAGATGTTTCCATGAAGACATCCCATAGTATTCGAGATGTTTCCATGAAGACATCCCATAGTAGTCGAGATGTTTCCATGAAGACATCCCATAGTAGTCGAGATGTTTCCATGAAGACATCCCATAGTAGTCGAGATGTTTCCATGAAGACATCCCATAGTAGTCGAGATGTTTCAATGAAGACATCCCATAGTAGTCGAGATGTTTCAATGAAGACATCCCATAGTAGTCGAGACGTTTCCATGAAGACATCCCATAGTAGTCGAGATGTTTCCATGAAGACATCCCATAGTAGTCGAGATGTTTCAACGAAGACATCCCATAGTAGTCGAGATGTTTCCATGAAGACATCCCATAGTAGTCTAGATGTTTCCATGAAGACATCCCATAGTAGTCGAGATGTTTCCATGAAGACATCCCATAGTAGTCGAGATGTTTCCATGAAGACATCCCATAGTAGTCGAGATGTTTCCATGAAGACATCCCATAGTAGTCGAGATGTTTCCATGAAGACATCCCATAGTAGTCGAGATGTTTCAACGAAGACACCCCATAGTAGTCGAGATGTTTCCATGAAGACATCCCATAGTAGTCGAGATGTTTCCATGAAGACATCCCATAGTAGTCGAGATGTTTCCATGAAGACATCCCATAGTAGTCGAGATGTTTCAATGAAGACATCCCATAGTAGTCGAGATGTTTCCATGAAGACATCCCATAGTAGTCGAGATGTTTCCATGAAGACATCCCATAGTAGTCGAGATGTTTCAATGAAGACATCCCATAGTAGTCCAGATGTTTCCATGAAGACATCCCATAGTAGTCGAGATGTTTCAATGAAGACATCCCATAGTAGTCGAGATGTTTCCATGAAGACATCCCATAGTAGTCGAGATGTTTCAATGAAGACACCCCATAGTAGTCCAGATGTTTCAATGAAGACATCCCATAGTAGTCCAGATGTTTCCATGAAGACATCCCATAGTAGTCGAGATGTTTCCATGAAGACACCCCATAGTAGTCCAGATGTTTCAATGAAGACATCCCATAGTAGTCCAGATGTTTCCATGAAGACATCCCATAGTAGTTGAGATGTTTCAATGAAGACGAACAGACCTTTCAGCTTCAGCTTGCTCTGGAACTCCCGGTCGATCTCCTCCTTGTTGAACTGAGCGTTGGCTGTCTCAAAGTCAAAGTCCTTCTCAAACTTCATTGGTCCGTCTCTCCGGACGTTGAAGCGTCCTCGGCCACGGTGACCGCCCCCTCGACCGCGCCGGTTAGCCGGAGCTCCAGCAGCCACTGAGCAAACAGGAAGAAGAAGAAAACATTAAGCGGTTCCTCCGCCTTCAGACGGTCCAGAGACCTTCTGGACATCTTTTAGTCTCCCAGAACAATGTAAACAAACCCGTCTCCTACCTTTTTAAAAGGGGGCGGGACCTCTGGAACATAAACGTTAGCCAATCACACAGCTCTATTTTGGACCCGCATCCTGAGTCACAGGGACGTTTTTTACCGTAGGGTGATGGTCTGAGGAGGTCTGGGTCTTACCTGGGTGGCTGAAGACCGAGTGGGTGAGTCCTGTAGGGGGGTTCCTGTCTACAGCAGTGAGGTGGGAGGAGGAGATGGTTCTGGGAGCAGACCAGCTTTGGTTACTGCTGCGTCCCCCCCCCCTGATGGTCTCACCCCTCCTCGGGTCCACGCCGTCCTGGTGCTGGACCTTCAAGCCGGCGGTGGTAGGGGGAGGGGCCGTACGAGCGTGGGGGGGGCTTCTGCGTCCCAGACCGGGGGCTGGAGCCGTGGTGGCGGCGGTCGGAGCCAACGGGGCGCTCTGGATCACCTGGTTCACCTGGTCCAGGATGGGGCTCTTCCTCAGAGGGTCCAGACTGGGGCTGCTACGTCCTGGGGGGGGTAAACCAGTTTATAATCTAACACAATATATTATATTTGGTCATATTGATGATGAAGATACATTTAATCTACCACAACGTGTCACAATGACAAAATCAAACTGCTTTAAGATTTTACAACAAAGTCTACACATTCAGTCTGTAAGTTTAAAACTCTGAACCCTAGAACCCTCCAAACCCAACAGTGGGATTGAGAAGCATGTTTTCTTTAAACAATCACATCTAGAATCTGTGAAGATCTTCATTATTGTCAGGTTTTCATCTTTCAGACGGTCCTTGAACACATCATGTGTGATACACGCTTCCAACAGAAAAAGAAACCAAAACTAAGTTTTAAATTGTGATATTTCATCAAGAACATTTTATTCTTCATGTTCTCATTTTAAATAAAGCGTTCACTTTAATAACCAGATTGTGTAAAAACATTAAAGTGTGAGCTCCTCAGTGAAACTATGACTTCATGATTGATTCATCTGAGACCAACAGTCATGTGACAAGAAATCAGAGAAACTTTGACTCTGATAGCTGGAGGCTGATCTGGACTCAGGAGGACCCCCGACGGTCCCGCCAGGAGGACCCTGCTGGTCGGTCCCGTACGGAGGAGCAGCAGCTACATTATTGTAGCTCCTCTCTCCTTTGTTGTTATTTAAACTACTAGTGGAAATTAATATTTCAACAGTAACCTCTGTTGGTTTCTCCTCCAAACATCTTCTGGAAACTCAGACACACAACTTGAATACTTATATGAAGGAAATAAATGGAGTCTAAAGCATAAACACAACTCTAATACCCACGATGCATTGCTCCTGTACAGGTAGGAAGAGGAACAGGAAGTCCACAGACGGACCCTGAACCCTCAGATCTCAAGCTCAGCTGTAACACCAGAGAAGAACTCACCAACACCAACGGGTCCAAACTGGGGGGACACCAGCGGGCTGGTGCTGAACTGGTTGTAGTTGGGAACCGGAGCCCGGTTGAAGAGGCCGTAGGAGCCGGCGGACTGGAAGGGGGTCGGGGGGGCGGCGGAGGACGAGGAGCTGGAGCTCATGGAGGACTGAGGAGGAGACGGTTAGAGTCACACTGAGAACATCTGGGACTGAACACTCAGTCAGGGTCCAGGTGTGCGAGTGTGGTTTACCTGGACGATGGCCGGGTCCTAAGGAAGAGAACAGGTGTGTGTGTGGTTTACCTGGACAATGGCCAGGTCCTGAGGAAGAGAACAGGTGTGTGTGGTTTACCTGGACGATGGCCGGGTCCTGAGGAAGAGAACAGGTGTGTGTGTGTGTGGTTTACCTGGACGATGGCCGGGTCCTGAGGAAGAGAACAGGTGTGTGTGTGTGTGTGTGTGGTTTACCTGGACGATAGCCGGGTCCTGAGGAAGAGAACAGGTGTGTGTGTGTGTGTGTGTAGTTTACCTGGACGATGGCCGGGTCCTGAGGAAGAGAACAGGTGTGTGTGTGTGTGTGTGTGTGTGTGTGTGTGTGTGTGTGGTTTACCTGGACGATGGCCGGGTCCTGAGGAAGAGAACAGGTGGGTTTGGGCGGCTCACAGACGGTCAGGTCCTTGATGTCGCTGCCTCTGAAGATGATGTACTCAAAGGTGTCGTCTCGAGGGGGGATGGGCCGGTCGGTGGGCCGGTCCTCCGTACCGAAGGAGCGCACTGCGGAGGACACGTATACATATATATTAAGGCTGGGCAAGTCAACGCGTTATCGTATTAATTAATTAACGCCAACAATTATTTTATCGCCCGTTAACGCAGTTTTTATTATTATTAAGCGACATTTTTAACACAAGAACCGGCAGTGAGCGGTGAACAGCTGTTTGTGTGGCGTCTCTTCCTGTTTCCTTCACCTACACTCCCCTGGGTCCTAAGTCCCTCCAGGTACAGCTTCTTATCACCCTCTATGTACCAACGTACATTCATAACAAATACCACACATATTACGGTAATCAGCGTTGAATATGTGTCTGACCAAAATACCAAAAAATAAATGATTAATTTCAATTATTTTTTTAGAGTTTTTAAAGTGTTTTGTTTGTAATATGTATAATAATCATATCATTTAGTTATCACTACTGAGAATTTAACAAACATAAAAACATGACGTAAATAGGTTTATATTTAAATATCATCTCTTACACATGAAGATAAAGTTGTGAACACCGGCTGAATATCTATTGTCAGAATCATTATAACTGTGTTATAACTGCTACTGTGTAAAGGGAATACTGCTGTTAACAAGAACCGGATGTGTTTAAAGTGTTTACAAACCAAATGTTATTGACCTTTAGTTCATATAGCAGTACTTTAAAATAAAAGTGAGCAATACACTACTTTTTTAGGGCTGCAACTAACGATTATTTTAATAATCGATTAATCTGTCGATTATTTTTACGATTAATCGATGAATCGGATAAAAAAAAAAAAGCATTAATTTCCAACCCTTTATTCAAAGGTATGCTTTATGCTTTCGGGTTTTTTTTAAATAAAGTGCACAAAAATATGTATATTTTTGTTTAAAGGGACCTGAGCTGTCAGAACAATAAATCATTTATAAAAAATAAAGAAAAATACAAATCAGAAAACTTAACAGGATTTGTTTGAACGTCAGAACTTGTTCTCTACACTACACTCACAGATGCACACACTCACAGACACACACACTCACAGACACACACACTCTCACACTCAGACACGCACTCAAGTTCACTTGAAGCTTATTCATTAAATTATTACCATCATTGTAGTAAGTGCAAGTTAAGTTAATGTATACACCACATTTAAACACAGTTTAAGATGACCAAGTGCTGTAAAAAAAATTAAAAAGTACAACACACACACATATATTTGTCAACAATAACCGATATGGGACAAAGCACAGAATATATATACATGACAACAGATTGAAAAATGAATGGGCCAAAAAAGGCGAGTGAATAAAAACGTGTCTTTAGTCTTGCAAACTATACCACCCCTGCTTTACTACTGTTATTAACGAGCTAACGCTAACTTGTCATGCTTGTCAAACTGGATAACGAGTAAACACCGGCACCAGAAGAGCTACTGGAGGGACGTTACGTCCCTGATAGCAGTCGACTCCGGGGCGGCTGATCTGTCGCACTCGGTTCGGCCATGCACGCCGGATATGCCCCGCCTACGGATCGCGCACCGTCAAACAGCGTTACGGGTCTCCGGTGGTCTTTCCTCTACCTCCGCTCTGCCCTCAACTCAACTTGTTTTTTTATACTCAAACATCTCCGCGACTTATTGAGTGGCGTAATAATCGCGCGACACAACGAATCGATAATGAAATTCGTTGCCAACTCTTTTAATAATCGAATTTTATCGATTTTATCGATTCGTTGTTGCAGCCCTATACTTTTTAATTCATTGTTGAATTTTGTGCATAACAATGCGATTAAAAATTGTAATCGTTGCCCAGCACTAATATATATTTATATATATTACTACTTCTCAGTACACACATTTGTCCTGTGAACAGACACCACAAACACATCCCTCCCTAAAGGATCACTGAAGCTTTATCTGATATTTAACATGAATGCGTTTTCTTTTTATTCTTTAGTCAGCGTTGTTGGAGGACTTCACCTCCGTAATTGTAGAATCTGTGAAGATCATCATTATAGTCAGATTTCCATCTTTCTGACGGTCCTTGAACACATCACGTGTGACGAAGACTTCCGTCAGAAAAAGCAGTTTAAATAGTGATTATTTAATAAAACATTTTATTCTTCATGTCTCATTTAAAATAAAGAGTTCACTTTAACATGAATGTGTAAAAACATTAAAGTGTGAACTCAGAGAAACTATGACGTCATGATTGATTCATCTGAGACCAACAGTCATGTGACGAGGAGAGAGGAGACACTATGAACTACAGGAAGAGGAGAGGAGAGGAGACACTAGGACTGAACTACAGGGAGAGGAGAGGAGAGGAGACACTAGGACTGAACTACAGGAAGAGGAGAGGAGAGGAGACACTAGAACTGAACTACAGGAAGAGGAGAGGAGACACTAGAACTGAACTACAGGAAGAGGAGAGGAGAGGAGACACTAGGACTGAACTACAGGGAGAGGAGAGGAGAGGAGACACTAGGACTGAACTACAGGAAGAGGAGAGGAGAGGAGACACTAGGACTGAACTACAGGGAGAGGAGAGGAGAGGAGACACTAGGACTGAACTACAGGAAGAGGAGAGGAGAGGAGACACTAGGACTGAACTACAGGGAGAGGAGAGGAGAGGAGACACTAGGACTGAACTACAGGGAGAGGAGAGGAGAGGAGACACTAGGACTGAACTACAGGAAGAGGAGAGGAGAGGAGAGGAGACACTAGGACTGAACTACAGGAAGAGGAGAGGAGAGGAGAGGAGACACTAGGACTGAACTACAGGAAGAGGAGAGGAGAGGAGAGGAGACATTAGGACTGAACTACAGGGAGAGGAGAGGAGAGGAGACACTAGGACTGAACTACAGGAAGAGGAGAGGAGAGGAGACACTAGGACTGAACTACAGGAAGAGGAGAGGAGAGGAGAGGAGACACTAGGACTGAACTACAGGAAGAGGAGAGGAGAGGAGAGGAGAGGAGAGGAGAGGAGACACTAGGACTGAACTACAGGGAGAGGAGAGGAGAGGAGACACTAGGACTGAACTACAGGAAGAGGAGAGGAGAGGAGACACTAGGACTGAACTACAGGAAGAGGAGAGGAGAGGAGAGGAGACACTAGGACTGAACTACAGGAAGAGGAGAGGAGAGAGGAGAGGAGACACTAGGACTGAACTACAGGGAGAGGAGAGGAGAGGAGAGGAGACACTAGGACTGAACTACAGGAAGAGGAGAGGAGAGGAGAGGAGACACTAGGACTGAACTACAGGAAGAGGAGAGGAGAGGAGAGGAGACACTAGGACTGAACTACAGGAAGAGGAGAGGAGAGGAGAGGAGACACTAGGACTGAACTACAGGAAGAGGAGAGGAGAGGAGACACTAGGACTGAACTACAGGAAGAGGAGAGGAGAGGAGAGGAGACACTAGGACTGAACTACAGGAAGAGGAGAGGAGAGGAGAGGAGACACTAGGACTGAACTACAGGGAGAGGAGAGGAGACACTAGGACTGAACTACAGGAAGAGGAGAGGAGAGGAGAGGAGACACTAGGACTGAACTACAGGGAGAGGAGAGGAGAGGAGAGGAGACACGAGGACTGAACTACAGGGAGAGGAGAGGAGAGGAGAGGAGAGGAGACACTAGGACTGAACTACAGGAAGAGGAGAGGAGAGAAGAGGAGAGGAGACACTAGGACTGAACTACAGGAAGAGGAGAGGAGAGAAGAGGAGAGGAGACACTAGGACTGAACTACAGGAAGAGGAGAGGAGAGGAGAGGAGACACTAGGACTGAACTACATGAAGAGGAGAGGAGAGGAGAGGAGAGGAGACACTAGGACTGAACTACAGGGAGAGGAGAGGAGACACTAGGACTGAACTACAGGAAGAGGAGAGGAGAGGAGACACTAGGACTGAACTACAGGGAGAGGAGAGGAGAGGAGAGGAGAGGAGAGGAGAGACTAGGACTGAACTACAGGGAGAGGAGAGGAGAGGAGAGGAGACACTAGGACTGAACTACATGAAGAGGAGAGGAGAGGAGAGGAGAGGAGACACTAGGACTGAACTACAGGGAGAGGAGAGGAGACACTAGGACTGAACTACAGGAAGAGGAGAGGAGAGGAGACACTAGGACTGAACTACAGGGAGAGGAGAGGAGAGGAGACACTAGGACTGAACTACAGGAAGAGGAGAGGAGAGGAGAGGAGACACTAGGACTGAACTACAGGGAGAGGAGAGGAGAGGAGACACTAGGACTGAACTACAGGGAGAGGAGAGGAGAGGAGAGGAGAGACTAGGACTGAACTACAGGGAGAGGAGAGGAGAGGGGAAGAGAGAGACAGAGAGAGACAGACAGAGACAGAGACAGAGAGACAGAGACAGAGACAGACAGAGAGAGAGAGAGAGGAGTACATATACACACACACACTAGTTCTGGGCAACGATTACAATTTTTTTATCGCGATTAATCTCATTGTTTTGGCAAAGTTCAATAATGAATTCAAGAGTAGTGTTTTCCTCACTTTTATTTTAAAGTACTGCTATATGAACTAAAGTGCAATAACATTTGGTTTGTAAACACTTTAAACACATCAGGTTCTTTTTAACAGCAGTATTCCCTTTACACAGTAGCAGTTATAACACAGTTATAATGATTCTGACAATAGATATTCAGCCGGTGTTCATAACTTTATCTTCACGTGTGTAAGAGATGCAATAACGATAATAACGCGTTAACTTGTCCTATATAACTTGACATATATTGCGATTTATTACTTTTTTCAACTTCAAATTATGTCCCCAAAGGAAAACTGTGTCAACATGTTTTATCTAATAAGAGAAAGTCTGTTCATCTCACTTCAATCATTTGTATTGATTGTCAAGCAGACAGACCGACCAACACTGTGATACATGTTGCACCTGTTTGTATTACAGTCTACATCGTCCAACGTAACAGAATGCAAACGTGTCTATAACTTCTACAAGTACGATATAAGAGTTATATAACTCAGTATAACTCGCGATGCGTGGACGTCGAGGACAGAGCCAGTTATGCGCCGCACTCTCCCCACGAGGCTGCTGTCGGCAGATTTAACCCCCGTTGTGAGGACAGATTGAGCGTGTGAGTGAATCCCGCTAACTGACCGGCAACGCCCACGTTAGAAGAGCTGTCGGTTACAACCACCAGGTTATTGTCGGCAATCCCCCATTCTGTGCTGCATTAGCAGGAGGTCTGTCATGTGACTTACGTGTACGGCTCTAGTTTGGAGAACGTGAGACATCAGTCTCCAGTCCTCTGAGATATTGTGCTGTTATAGTCACATAGGAATCCACTGCGCTTCACGTCCACGCATCGCAAGTTAATGCAACTCTTTCTGCTGTACTCAAAGATTCCTCAACGTTAAGCTTCACTTCTCTGTAGAGCTTGAGCACGGCTGTGTTCGGTGAAAAAACGCTGCGACGGAGTCATATCCATGAGTCATATCCATGTCCTTCTTCCCATCCTTGTTAAAAAATCCAAAATAAGTCCAGACGTCTGATTTAAACGCGGCGAACGGCACATTTCTGATTTCTTTCTCCGATGTTTTGACCAACTTCCTACCAATCACGCTGACCAGGGACCTCTGCTGACCTCACCAGAGAACCACTCAGCACCATCTAGTGGACTGAAGAAGCAATTGATTTTATTTTTCTAGTATCAAAACGTTTATAGTTTATATAATAAAAGATCGATACTTGGCTTCTGTGTATCGATACAATATCGCCACGCAAAATATCGCGATACTATGCTGTATCGATTTTTCCCCCCACCCCTAATATATACATACATACATACATACATACATATTAGGGGTGCAACGGATCACAAACCTCACGGTTCGGTTCGGATCACGGTTCTTGAGTCACGGTTCGGATCATTTTTCGGATCAACAAAGAAAAGGGGAGGAGACAAATATAACTTTGCTTTCCATTTATTAATTAAAGAACTTCAAGAACACTTAAAGAAAAGAACTTTGGGCTATAGTCTTACATGAAAACTAAAATATTGAAGATGTCCAATTCGAAATGAAATAAATAAATACAATTAAAACATTCAATAATATTCAATTCTGTTAAGTTTAAGTGCAACATGAGGTATGTTGATGCCCTCGTCCTTTGATCAATATTGAAAGAATATGTGAGCTAGCTTCCACTGTTTACACTGAACTGAACTGATCGGCAACAACTTGAGTCAATGTTTACTTCCTGTCAGGTTATGTCATTCAAATACACAATAATGTTTACATTACTGTGACATTGTTCAAAAAGATGAGAATATCTCCATTGTCTGGGGAGAGGGTCGACCTTTCTGTAGTGACTGTTACTACTGGGCCTGTCTAGCTTCACTCTGATGCTTCTGTCAGCACCTGCACCAGGTGTGTGTCTGTGTGACTCTCACAGAGGGGGCGTGTCTACAGCACCTGTCTGTGTGACTCTCACAGAGGGGGCGTGTCTACAGCACCTGTCTGTGTGACTCTCACAGAGGGGGCGTGTCTACAGCACCTGTCTGTGTGACTCTCACAGAGGGGGCGTGTCTGCAGCACCTGTCTGTGTGACTCTCAAAGAGGGGGCGTGTCTACAGCACCTGTCTGTGTGACTCTCACAGAGGGGGCGTGTCTACAGCACCTGTCTGTGTGACTCTCACAGAGGGGGCGTGTCTACAGCACCTGTCTGTGTGACTCTCACAGAGGGGGCGTGTCTACAGCACCTGTCTGTGTGACTCTCACAGAGGGGGCGTGTCTACAGCACCTGTCTGTGTGACTCTCACAGAGGGGGCGTGTCTACAGCACCTGTCTGTGTGACTCTCACAGAGGGGGCGTGTCTACAGCACCTGTCTGTGTGACTCTCACAGAGGGGGCGTGTCTACAGCACCTGTCTGTGTGACTCTCACAGAGGGGGCGTGTCTATAGCACCTGTCTGTGTGACTCTCACAGAGGGGGCGTGTCTACAGCACCTGTCTGTGTGACTCTCACAGAGGGGGCGTGTCTACAGCACCTGTCTGTGTGACTCTCACAGAGGGGGCGTGTCTACAGCACCTGTCTGTGTGACTCTCACAGAGGGGGCGTGTCTATAGCACCTGTCTGTGTGACTCTCACAGAGGGGGCGTGTCTACAGCACCGGACTATGAATCACTCCTCCGTGGTGAAAGCGGTCACAGTCTTTTCCTTGTCGTATGTCTTTCTCTTTAAATAACGCCTACATACTGTAACGGTTTTGTCCACCACCCTTATCCGTCATTATACTTTACAGGGAAGACAAAATGATCCCAAACTTGTGACTTCAATGACCCGGGGGCTTCTGAAGTTCCTCCGCTCGCCGTGACTTTCACCGTTAAATGCTTCTAACCTGCTCCGTTCACGTGAACACATGCTTTATATCTGTTCACTGACACTCTGCATTGATATTCGGGGACTTGTTACTTGTAAAGGAACAGCAGCAGTAAAACTGTGTTACACACTATGAGGATTACACTGTAAAAAGAAAAAAAATACTCAATTGATCCGCGGTTCACGAGTGATCCGAACCATGAGGGGTGATCCGTTACACCACTAATATATATACATACATACATACATACATACACACATACACATATATATACATATTTATCTCAAAGTAGACCCGTGGCTCTCCTAGAAAGAGTTTCACTTTAATTAATTCATACGATATGAAAAGTGTATTTGTTTGAACAAAACACTTCATAGTTCACCGAGTATTATTTTAATATAAATGTATAATAGTTATTCTAAGAGTCTTGTATGTATAACAAACATATTTGTTATGATTCTAGTTTATTTATCATAACAGACGGTAAAGTGTTAAAATATGTTATGAAACGTTATTTAAACATATTCACAGCTTCACCTCCACACATGATATATTCTTTATTAATCTTATATTGACTATATTAACTGCTTCAATACATTTTAACTGTCCAACTGTTACACTATTAACATATTTTATATATAATAATAGTTTTCTTCTTGTTTAAGCTCCAATAAATCTGAATATTTAATTCATGTTTCTTAACGGCTGAAGCTATTATATTCATTGTATTTATTGTTGTGAACCAAAACACAATGGAAGATAGATTTGAATGTGAAAAACCTACTTGTCAATAAATTCTGCTTTTAAAATTAATAAATGTTTAAAAAGTAAAGCTAGCTGACACGCTAATGCTAGCTGACAAGTTGTAAAGCCGACTCATGTCCAAACTCAGACTAAAGTCTCACGTTCATACATTTATTTAAAGGTGAAATTATTATGTAAACATTTTTATAGTTATATGATTTTTTTAAAATTACATTTAAAATGTATTAAATGTGATTTAAACTCGTTTAATTACGTCTCCAAGTGGTCATTTTAATTTTATGTTATTTACGTCACCGTTAACTTTTTTACGGTTTAAGATCCTTAGCGTCGTCTTGTTGATAATAGTGACGCTTGTTAGCTTTCCATGCTAGCGAGCTAACAAGCTAACAATAATTGTTGAGTTCTCTGAATTTAAACCACTGATTCACATCTTGGTGGTTATTTGAAAAAGGCCAACAGAAGCTAATGCTACATAACGTTAGCATTAGCCGCATAGCTAATGCTAGCTGCCGTTAGCATTAGCCGCATAGCTAATGCTAACTGCCGTTTCATTAGCATAATGCTAGATCCCATTAGCATTAGCCTTATGCTACATGCCGTTAGCATCATGCTACCTTTAGCCAGAGCCACGGTGGAGTTCTCCGTGTCGATGGTGTAAAGGATTCCTTCATAGCGGATCTCAGCCTTAGAGATCAGGCTGATCTTACTGCCCAGGTAGGGCGTCCCTCCGCTCATGGTGTCCAATACACGGTCCGCGGTCCGAACAGGTAACGAGACGGACGGTGCTCCGAGCCGTGTGGTAACGACTGGGACCGATTCTACGACGAGTATCTCCGGGTTGAGCTTTTCTTTTCCACTGTCACCGCTTCTACAACAACATGGCTACCTCATCCTCCATCGGACGGCTGTGTGAGCGCGGGGGCTAACGGGAAGTCCGTAATATCGCGAGATTACGCGCCGCTGTGAGATCTAGATCTGTGCAAGGTAGAAGAGCAAACACGTCATCGTCGAGTCAATTTTTATATATATATATAAATATTAGAGGTACATTAGTGAGGTCTTTAGGAGGGACTTGAAGTAAATAAGTACATTTAATAAATACTTTATATAAGTACATGTATTAAGTACATATACTAAGTAAATCACAAACATAATTATTTAATACAATCATTTGTATAATGTGTTCCCAGAAACATATTATAAAAGATTTAAAGTCTTGATTTTATTTTATGTATTTCAGTGACTGAATGAATAAAATAACTTCTACAGTTCAGACAGTTTAATGTGAGTTTTACTGTGTAAATTAATATATTTTTTATGAAGTATTCTTACTTTTCTCGATTTAATGTTTAGCTTTTAATCCATTCATTCGTCCGTTCATTTCACAACAAAATGGGAAAGATTTGTAATTCTTTATTTAAACTTTATATATTTAAGCTATATTAAGTTATTGTTTTTATAATAAACAGGTTCACCTGTAGTACACTCACCTGAACTCACATGAACGCAGCGCCACATCCAAACACCGGCAAATCTATTTCTCCTATTTCTATGCTCGAAAACGACTCGGATACTTTCGCGCATGCGTAGATTCTAAAATACGATTTGCACAACGGTCCGACATCAAAGATGGCGGGAGCCTCCGACCCACTGGAGGACATGCTCTTCACTGAGGTGGACGAGAAGGCGGTTAGTGACCTAGTCGGCTCTCTGGAGTCGCAGCTCGGAGACAGAAAAGCTTCTCCTGCCGCTTCTTATTCCGGCGGGAAACCGGACGGAGCTCCACGTTCAGCAGCAGCGGCTCAGTTCTCAGGGAAAGTGCTCGAGGATCCGGTGGATCCAGTGAGGTCCGTGGAGCCGCAACAAGGACGTCCGAGAGAGGGGTTAGACCAGGACCCAGGGGCTACAGAGCTGCTGTCCGGTAAAGTCCTCCTCTCCTCCTCCGGGTCCTCCACGGTCACCTCCGGAGCGACCCCCCCCACTATCTCCCCGGTACCGGGACCCGTAACTTTGACCACTCGGTCCTCCGCCGCTTCGGGTTCGAGTCCCGCTACCGTCACCGCTGTGGATGCGATCCGGACCGTTTCTCCCGGACTACAAAGTTTAAACGGATCGGTAAAGTTGGTGAACTCGGTCCCTGCAGCAGCAGCACCGGGGACCAGCACGGTGATCAGCACCGTGAGCACCGGGGGCTCCACGATCATCGCCTCTCAGCCTCACTTCACTCAGACCACGTTAACGTCTCCCGCCGTCAATCTGCAGAGACACCCGGGTCCGGTGAACGGAGTGGACCCCAAGGGCCCTCAGGTGGTGACCCACAGCGGCCCTCTGATGCACACCACCACCACCACCACCACCAAGATGCTGGTGCAGAGCCAGTCGGTCTCTGGGAGCTCCGTCATCCTGACCGGGACCCCCCCTCCTGCAGCCCAGACCCCCATGGTCCAGACCGGGACCAGTTCGGCTGCAGTGACCCTGAAGCCGGCGGTGAACGGAGTGGGTCAGCCCTCCGTGTCCGTGGTGAGGCCCCCGGGGGCCCCTGTGGTGACCACGTCCATCCAGCAGCAGCAGAGACCTGGACTAGTGGCCCCCCGAGCCGCTGCTCCTCAGCTGGCCGTCCGGCCTCAGCAGCAGACCACCATCCAGCTGCCCCCTGGATTCTCCATGCCTCCAGGTGAGTAGACGTTTGATCCTCTAATGTGTTCTTATCACGTCCCAGTCTCAGAGACAGACACCTGGTTCATAGAGAGAGAGACAGGTACACCTGGTTCATAGAGAGAGAGAGACAGGTACACCTGGTTCATAGAGAGAGAGAGACAGGTACACCTGGTTCATAGAGAGAGAGAGACAGGTACACCTGGTTCATAGAGAGAGAGAGACAGGTACACCTGGTTCATAGAGAGAGAGACAGGTACACCTGGTTCATAGAGAGAGAGAGACAGGTACACCTGGTTCATAGAGAGAGAGAGACAGGTACACCTGGTTCATAGAGAGAGAGACAGGTACACCTGGTTCATAGAGAGAGAGAGACAGGTACACCTGGTTCATAGAGAGAGAGACAGGTACACCTGGTTCATAGAGAGAGAGAGACAGGTACACCTGGTTCATAGAGAGAGAGACAGGTACACCTGGTTCATAGAGAGAGAGACAGGTACACCTGGTTCATAGAGAGAGAGAGAGGGAGACAGGTTCACCTGGTTCATAGAGAGAGAGACAGGTACACCTGGTTCATAGAGAGAGAGACAGGTACACCTGGTTCATAGAGAGAGAGACAGGTACACCTGGTTCATAGAGAGAGAGACAGGTACACCTGGTTCATAGAGAGAGAGAGACAGGTACACCTGGTTCATAGAGAGAGAGACAGGTACACCTGGTTCATAGAGAGAGAGAGAGGGAGACAGGTTCACCTGGTTCATAGAGAGAGAGACAGGTACACCTGGTTCATAGAGAGAGAGAGAGGGAGACAGGTACACCTGGTTCATAGAGAGAGAGAGACAGGTACACCTGGTTCATAGAGAGAGAGACAGGTACACCTGGTTCATAGAGAGAGAGACAGGTACACCTGGTTCATAGAGAGAGAGACAGGTACACCTGGTTCATAGAGAGAGAGACAGGTACACCTGGTTCATAGAGAGAGAGAGAGGGAGACAGGTACACCTGGTTCATAGAGAGAGAGACAGGTACACCTGGTTCATAGAGAGAGAGACAGACACCTGGTTCATAGAGAGAGAGAGACAGGTACACCTGGTTCATAGAGAGAGAGAGAGGGAGACAGGTACACCTGGTTCATAGAGAGAGAGAGACAGGTACACCTGGTTCATAGAGAGAGAGAGAGAGAGAGAGACAGGTACACCTGGTTCATAGCGAGAGAGAGAGACAGGTACACGTGGTTCATAGAGAGACAGGTACACCTGGTTCATAGAAAGACGGGTACACCTGGTTCATAGAGAGAGAGAGACAGGTACACCTGGTTCATAGAGAGAGAGACAGGTACACCTGGTTCATAGAGAGAGAGAGACAGGTACACCTGGTTCATAGAGAGAGAGACAGATACACCTGGTTCATAGAGAGAGAGACAGATACACCTGGTTCATAGAGAGAGAGACAGATACACCTGGTTCATAGAGAGAGAGAGAGAGAGAGAGAGAGAGAGAGACACACAGGTACACCTGGTTCATAGAGAGAGAGAGAGAGAGACAGGTACACCTGGTTCATAGAGAGAGAGAGAGAGACAGGTACACCTGGTTCATAGAGAGAGAGAGAGAGACAGGTACACCTGGTTTACAGGTGTTTGTGTGTCTGATCTTGACGATGATGATGCTTCCTGTGTTCTTCAGGTATGGTTCTGGTCCGGACTGAGACAGGTCAGCTGGTAATGGTCCCTCAGCAGGTTCTGGCTCAGGCTCAGGCTAAGACCCAGCAGAGCCAAGCGGTGGCCAACATCAGCCAGAGACCCGCCACACCGACCGCTGGGACCGCCATCCGGGTCAGCACCGCCCCCACGGTAAGAACCCATCGGGGTCAAAGGTGTTCATCCAGTCTGCAGCATCACCAACAAACTGAACACCTGAAACACAACGAAAACACACACAAGCACACCTGAAACACAACGAAAACACACCTGAAACGCAACGAAAACACACCTGAAACACAACGAAAACACACCTAAGAAGACACCTAGAAACACAAACAAACACACCTGAAACACAACGAAAACACACCTGAAACGCAACGAAAACACACCTGAAACACAACGAAAACACACCTAAGAAGACACCTAGAAACACAAACAAACACACCTGAAACACAACGAAAACACACCTGAAACGCAACGAAAACACACCTGAAACGCAACGAAAACACACCTGAAACACAACTAAAACACACCTAAGAAGACACCTAGAAACACAAACAAACACACCTGAAACACAACGAAAACACACCTGAAACGCAACACAAACACACCTGAAACACAACGAAAACACACACAAGCACACCTGAAACACACCTGAAACACAACGAAAACACACACAAGCACACCTGAAACACACCTGAAACACACACAAACACAACGAAAACACACCTGAAACACACCTGAAACGTTAAGCTCCAGATGTAAAGGGTTCCCATGATGCTTTGCTGCAGCATAACGTGTTCTCTTCTTCCTCCCCGACGTCTGCAGGCTCCTCAGACCGTCCGCCTGGCCTCCCCCGCTCAGACCAGAATGGTTCAGCCTCCGTCCACCACGACAGTACAGGTGTGTCCTCTGTCCTCATGATGTGACCATGTAATCAGGGTATGAAACTAACTCAAAATCAGTACTAGTCCCAAGGACTTAGGTTCAAGTAGGTTCATGAAACTACTAGTCCTGAGCAATCTTTACTAGTCCTTCATGAAGCTTTGTACCAATCACGGGGTGTAGGGATAGACAGGGGGTCAAAGTTGGTCATTTAACATGTATTGCAATGGGAGCTCGAAATACAGGGGTGGTACCTTAACAACACAACGACGCGTTTTGTCTGATGTGCCCGTGTTTTAGCAATGTCGCACCCCGTTGCGAAACCTGTCCGCCTCGAAACTGAAACCGAATTATCGGAATACGGCATTTTAAAATCGCAAAATATGCTTATAATGGTTTGGGGATTGACAATTCTTGCATTATTTAGGCTCGTAGTGAAGATGAAGGTTAAGATCACGATTAAATATTGTACAGCAGTTCAAATTGCCAAGTTGAGGAATTCCGCTATGGAACATACCGGCTAAAAATGTAGCTATATTCCGCCGTGGGGAGTAACAGCATGTCACCACGGCAGTTTAAGCAGTGAACGCTCAGAGCCCAAAACAATACGCAGTCTATGAATAAAGCAGGCATTTGTTCTAATTTTAGATGAAGTATTTTCGTTAGATCACACAAAGATATTGGGTGTTAGTTCATGTGCTGCAGTGATAACAGCTTCACCATCTATATTTCTTCCGCGGACGAAGCTGGTGAAACTGAAAGAGAGGCCCGGCCTGATCGATGAATATAGTGCCTTTCACATTGCGTAAACAAAAAACTATAATCGAAACAAAATAGTCTAATATCCTTAACAATTTGGGGAATAGTGGAATGTTACATTTACTTATCGGGAAAGTCTTTTTCCGGACATAAATAACGAATAAAGCCTCTCAAATTTCACTCACCATGAGGACTAGTGAGAATGATAATTTAGGTAGTCCCTCCAAAAATCCACTCGCCTCGGGCTAGCAGACTAGCGTTAGTTTCCGACCCTGAGTAATGATGCGATCACGTGATGACGTAATGATGCGATCACGTGATGACGTAATGATGCGATCACGTGATGACGTAATGATGCGATCACGTGATGACGTAATGATGCGATCACGTGATGACGTAATGATGCGATGACGTAATGATGTGATGACGTAATGATGCGATCACGTGATGACGTAATGATGCGATCACGTGATGACGTAATGATGCGATCACGTGATGACGTAATGATGCGATGACGTAATGATGCGATCACGTAATGATGCGATCACGTGATGGCGTAATGATGCGATCACGTGATGACGTAATGATGCGATCACGTGATGACGTAATGATGCGATCACGTGATGACGTAATGATGCGATCACGTAATGATGCGATCACGTGATGGCGTAATGATGCGATCACGTGATGACGTAATGATGCGATCACGTGATGACGTAATGCGATGACGTAATGATGCGATCACGTGATGACGGAATGCGATGACGTAATGATGCGATCACGTGATGACGTAATGATGCGATCACGTGATGACGTAATTATGCGATCACGTGATGACGTAATGATGCGATCACGTAATGATGTGATGACGTAATGATGCGATCACGTGATGACGTAATGATGCGATCACGTGATGACGTAATGATGCGATCACGTGATGACGTAATGATGCGATCACGTGATGACGTAATGATGCGATGACGTAATGATGCGATCACGTGATGGCGTAATGATGCGATCACGTGATGACGTAATGATGCGATCACGTGATGACGTAATGATGCGATGACGTAATGATGCGATGACGTAATGATGCGATCACGTGATGACGTAATGATGCGATGACGTAATGATGCGATCACGTGATGACGTAATGACGGGATCACGTGATGACGTAATGACGGGATCGCGTGATGACGTAATGACGGGATCGCGTGATGACGTAATGACGGGATCGCGTGATGACGGGATCGCGTGATGACGTAATGACGGGGTCACGTAATGACGGGATCACGTGATGACGTAATGATGTGATCACGTGACGTGTGATGATGTGACCATGTGATGATGTAATAACGTGACCATGTGACGTGTCCCAGAAGACCATCACGGTGTCCCCCGGCGGTGCAGCGGTGTCGGTGAAGATGCCTCCCCCTCAGAAGGCCCAGACGGTGATCACAGCGGGGGGGCCGGTGAAGCCCGTCGGAGTCGCCCCCCCCATGCCGGCTAACAGAGTCACCGTGGTGTCCCAGGTGTGTCCTCTGTCCTCTGTCTTCTGTCCTCTGAGGGGACACCTGTGTGACCTGCTCTTTGTTACCATGCCAACAGGAGATGCAGGAAAACGTGAAGAAGTGTAAAAACTTCTTGGCGACGCTCATCAAGCTGGCTTCACACAACTCACCTTCACCTGACACCTCGAAGAACGTCAAGGGGCTGGTGCAGGACCTGCTCGTAAGATCTATTATATATAAATATTATCATATATCATTATGTTATATATCAATGTTATTATATATATTATAATATATCATTATGTTGTACATCAATGTTATTATATATATTATAATATATCATTATGTTGTACATCAATGTTATTATATATATTAGTTAGTGCTGGGCAAGTTAACGCGTTATTATCGCGTTAACGCATTCATTAATTAACGCCGACAATTATATTATCGCGCGTTAACGCAGATTTCTTTTTATTATTAAGCGGACATTTTTAACACCGGCAGCGAGCGGTGAACAGCTGTTTGTGTGGCGTCTCTTCCTGGTTCCTTCACCTACACTCCCCTGGGTCCTAAGTCCCTCCAAGTACAGCTTCTTATCACCCTCTATGTACCAACGTACATTTATAACAAATACCACACATATTACGGTAATCAGCGTTGCATATGTGTCTGACCAAAATACCACAACAAGCAAAAAAGAAATGATTCATTTATATTATTATTTTTTTTAACTCACTTTTTATTTAGTTTTCAACAACATAACAACATGTGTTTTCAGACAGTTACTTTCTTTGTCCATTTTTCAGCTGTATGTAGTCTTGGTGCACATGGTATTCAGGTACAGTGTACAATGCACAGAAGGAACAACAAACATCAGATGGTGCTCACTCCAAGAGAAAAAGAGGGGAAAAATAATAAGAATAGATAATTGATTACATGCATCCATAATAAAATAAAATAAAAAAATAAAAACAAGGGATGAAGAAATAATAATTGTCCACTCCTGAATGTAGTATCGTAGGTGCTATATATGCTTTTCAGAGAGGATGGTGTATAATGTGTGTAGAGAGAGTTAACAGGTAACAGTTCAGCCAGAGGGCCGAGCAACATATAGTAATGACCCTCATTGTATTAATAATGCTATGACAGGACCCCATCGATTAGTAAAGATAGGCTTTTGGAGCCTTAATGAATATGTGATTCGCTCCATTTGATAGATGTCCCATACTTTTTGGATCCATATATCGTATGTAGGGGGATCCGGTTTTAACCATCTGATGGTTATACCCTTCAATGCTGCTGTGAGTAGGATGTTTAGAAGGTATTTTTTGGCCCTCCCATCCAGGCCTTCAGGTATCGCTCCCAATAGTGCTACTGTGGGGTCTTGTTGGATGTCCTGTTGGAATATCTCTTTGAGGGCGTCAAAGACTTCTCTCCAGTATGCATTTAACTTAGGGCATAGCCAGAATATATGTGTGTGATTGGCAGCATGTGTTCCACAGTTCCGCCAACACAAGTTGGAGTGTGTTGGGCCCATCTTGGCTACTATTGCTGGTGTTCTGAAGAATCTGGTGATTATTTTCCATTTAAATTCCCTCCAGGTGTTTGAGTTTGAAACTAGATGTGCCTCTGTGCACATTTCCTCCCAGGTATTCTGTTGTATGATCTTGTTCATTTCCGCCTCCCATCTCTGCTTTATCTGTAGGGAATTATCTAGATTCATAGATAGAAATATGTTATATAGTTTACTTATTGTTTTCTTATCTTCGTTCCCCATCTGTATTTCTATTAAAAACCTTTCTATAGGCGTACGTTTCACAAACTTTCCCCACTCTTCGTGTGTTGTTAGAAAAGTTCTCAATTGTAGGTATCTGAAGAAATCTGTTTTGGGGAGATCAAAATCCTTTTTCAGTTGCTCGAATGTCTTGAGGTTGTCCTCATTAAATAGCTGGTGGAGGTAAACCAGTCCCATATCTGACCACTTTCTAAAGCCCGTGTCTAGATTGTTAGGTGTGAAGGTCTTCGTAGATCCAATACTTGTTAATAATGAAGTTAACTTCGGAAGCCCAAAAGCTGTCTGTATTTTGTTCCAGATGTTAAGAGTAATCTTAGTCCCCTCTGCCAGTTCTTTTATGGGCGCATCTAAAAGAGGCAAAATTTGTAAGGGCTCTGGACATGAGTTTTTCTCAATATTAAGCCAGCGATTGTATGTGCTATTCTGAATCCACGCTATCAAAGGTTTCATTTGTGCAGCCCAGAAGTAATATTTCAAGTTTAAGGCCTCCGTTTAGCTTCGATAGCTGTAAGGTTTTAAGTCTAATTCTAGGACGCTTGTTTTGCCAGATAAATTTGGAAATTATTTTATCCAGGTTATCAAAAATTGGTTTCGGAATTTCTATAGGTAGCATCTGAAATAAGTAGAGAAGTCTGGACAGAACATTCATGTGAATACTTTCAACACGACCGAGCAGGGACAGAGGGAGCGTAGACCATCGTTCCAGGTCACTATCAATGCACTGAATTATTTTACTATAATTGGCCTCGTACAAATTCTGTAAGGATGGGGGGATGTATATGCCAAGGTATTTTATACCATCTTTTGGCCATTTAAATCCACTTTGGAGTTTTACACTTCTTGAGATGTTACCGTTGATATCCATAGCCTCTGTTTTTTCCACATTTACCTTGTATCCTGAGTAGTATCCATACTTTGAGATTAGTTCCTTTAGATGTGGTATTGTTGATGCAGCTTGCTTCAGATATAATAATACATCATCAGCGTAAAGAGATATTTTATGCTCTTCTTTATGTATTACAGTTCCTCTTATTTTGTTGTCATCTCGGATGAGCTGGGCCAAGGGTTCGATACTAATTGCAAACAGCGGGGGTGATAAAGGGCAGCCTTGTCTGCAGCCGTGTATTTTTTACAGTTTTTAAAGTGTTTTGTTTGTAATATGTATAATAAGCATATCATTTAGTTACTACTGAGAATTTAACAAACATAAAAACATGACGTAGATAGGTTTACAGTTTTCAAGGTGTATATTTCAAATTGCATCTCTTACACACATGAAGATAAAGTTGTGAACACCGGCTGAATATCTATTATCAGAATCATTATAACTGTGTTATAACTGCTACTGTGTAAAGAGAATACTGCTGTTAAAAAGAACCTGATGTGTTTAAAGTGTTTACAAACCAAATGTTATTGCACTTTTGTTCATATAGCAGTACTTTTAAAATAAAAGTGCGCAATACACTACTCTTGAATTCATTTTTGAATTTTGCGCATAACAATGAGATTAATCGCAGAAAATCATGTGATTAATCGCAATTAAAAATTGTAATCGTTGCCCAGCACTAATTATGATATATCATTATGTTATACATCAATGTTATTATATATATTATTATTATTATATTATAATATATCATGTTATATATCAATGTTGTTATATATATTATTATTATTATTATTATATTATAATATATCATTATGTTATATATCAATATTGTTATATATTATTATTATATTTAATGTAGGACCTGCTGGTGAGCTCTGCATTGATTAGATATTTATTATTATATCTATTATAGTATGTTTAATATTAACTGGAGTTGTGTGTTTGTTCAGGATGCAAAGATTGAGCCTGAAGAGTTCACCAGTCGACTGCAGGCTGAGCTGAAGTCTTCTCCACAGCCCTACCTCATCCCCTTCTTAAAGGTACTACTACTACTGTTCTACTACTACTACTGTTCTACCACAGCCCTACCTCAGCCCCTTCTTTAAGGTACTACTACTGTACTACTACTGTTCTACCACAGCCCTACCTCAGCCCCTTCTTTAAGGTACTACTACTGTACTACTACTGTTCTACCACAGCCCTACCTCATCCCCTTATTTAAGGTATACTACTACTGTTCTACTACTACTGTACTACCACATTCCTACCTCATCCCCTTCTTTAAGGTACTACTACTACTGTACTACTACTGTTCTACCACAGCCCTAGCTCATCCCCTTCTTTAAGGTACTACTACTACTGTACTACTACTGTTCTACCACAGCCCTAGCTCATCCCCTTCTTTAAGGTACTACTACTACTGTACTACTACTGTTCTACCACAGCCCTACCTCATCCCCTTCTTAAAGGTACTACTACTACTGTTCTACTACTACTACTGTTCTACCACAGCCCTACCTCATCCCCTTCTTAACGGTACTACTACTACTGTTCTACTACTACTACTGTTCTACCACAGCCCTACCTCATCCCCTTCTTAAAGGTACTACTACTACTGTTCTACTACTACTACTGTTCTACCACAGCCCTACCTCATCCCCTTCTTAAAGGTACTACTGTTCTACCACAGCCCTACCTCATCCCCTTCTTAAAGGTACTACTACTACTGTTCTACTACTACTACTGTTCTACCACAGCCCTACCTCATCCCCTTCTTAAAGGTACTACTGTTCTACCACAGCCCTACCTCATCCCCTTCTTAAAGGTACTACTACTACTGTACTACTACTGTTCTACCACAGCCCTACCTCATCCCTTTCTTCAAGGTACTACTACTACTGTACTACTACTGTTCTACTACTACTATAGTACTACTACTGTACTACCACAGCCCTACCTCATCCCCTTCCTCAAGGTACTACTGTACTACCACAGAAATATATTTTGGTGCCAGGTCTTGTGTACTTGTACACTACATATACATACATGTATATATTTGTATTTTTTCTCTGTACTTGGCTAGCATGAGTTGTTGATAATGTTGTTCATGATGTTGATGTTTTTGTTGTTGTTGCTGCTCAGAAAAGCCTCCCCGCCCTGCGTCAGTCTCTACTCAGCAGCCAACAGTCTCTGGTGACTCCTGGTACCTCGGCCCCCCCCATCCAGGTGGCCCCCCCCTCCATCTCCACCGCCATCATCAGGCCGCGACTACCCATCAGCACGGCCGGAGGCACCGTCAGACTGAACGCACCGCTCACCAACACTCTGGTAGGACTGCCGTACATGTTATTCTCCTGGTGTCCACTAGAGGCATCACTACTGTATTATAGAGATAATACATGTTATTCTCTTAGTGTCCACTAGAGGCATCACTACTGTATTATAGAGATAATACATGTTATTCTCCTGGTGTCCACTAGAGGCATCACTACTGTATTATAGAGATAATACATGTTATTCTCTTAGTGTCCACTAGAGGCATCACTACTGTATTATAGAGATAATACATGTTATTCTCTTAGTGTCCACTAGAGGCATCACTGCTGTATTATAGAGATAATACATGTTATTCTCTTAGTGTCCACTAGAGGCATCACTGCTGTATTATAGAGATAATACATGTTATTCTCTTAGTGTCCACTAGAGGCATCACTACTGTATTATAGAGATAATACATGTTATTCTCTTAGTGTCCACTAGAGGCATCACTACTGTATTATAGAGATAATACATGTTATTCTCTTAGTGTCCACTAGAGACATCACTACTGTATTATAGAGATAATACATGTTATTCTCTTAGTGTCCACTAGAGGCATCACTACTGTATTATAGAGATAATACATGTTATTCTCCTGGTGTCCACTAGAGGCATCACTACTGTATTATAGAGATAATACATGTTATTCTCTTAGTGTCCACTAGAGGCATCACTACTGTATTATAGAGATAATACATGTTATTCTCTTAGTGTCCACTAGAGGCATCACTACTGTATTATAGAGATAATACATGTTATTCTCCTGGTGTCCACTAGAGGCATCACTACTGTATTATAGAGATAATACATGTTATTCTCTTAGTGTCCACTAGAGGCATCACTACTGTATTATAGAGATAATACATGTTATTCTCCTGGTGTCCACTAGAGGCATCACTACTGTATTATAGAGATAATACATGTTATTCTCTTAGTGTCCACTAGAGGCATCACTACTGTATTATAGAGATAATACATGTTATTCTCCTGGTGTCCACTAGAGGCATCACTACTGTATTATAGAGATAATACATGTTATTCTCTTAGTGTCCACTAGAGGCATCACTACTGTATTATAGAGATAATACATGTTATTCTCTTAGTGTCCACTAGAGGCATCACTACTGTATTATAGAGATAATACATGTTATTCTCTTAGTGTCCACTAGAGGCATCACTGCTGTATTATAGAGATAATACATGTTATTCTCTTAGTGTCCACTAGAGGCATCACTGCTGTATTATAGAGATAATACATGTTATTCTCTTAGTGTCCACTAGAGGCATCACTGCTGTATTATAGAGATAATACATGTTATTCTCTTAGTGTCCACTAGAGGCATCACTACTGTATTATAGAGATAATACATGTTATTCTCTTAGTGTCCACTAGAGGCATCACTACTGTATTATAGAGATAATACATGTTATTCTCCTGGTGTCCACTAGAGGCATCACTACTGTATTATAGAGATAATACATGTTATTCTCTTAGTGTCCACTAGAGGCATCACTACTGTATTATAGAGATAATACATGTTATTCTCTTAGTGTCCACTAGAGGCATCACTACTGTATTATAGAGATAATACATGTTATTCTCTTAGTGTCCACTAGAGGCATCACTACTGTATTATAGAGATAATACATGTTATTCTCTTGGTGTCCACTAGAGGCATCACTACTGTATTATAGAGATAATACATGTTATTCTCTTAGTGTCCACTAGAGGCATCACTACTGTATTATAGAGATAATACATGTTATTCTCTTTGTGTCCACTAGAGGCATCACTACTGTATTATAGAGATAATACATGTTATTCTCTTAGTGTCCACTAGAGGCATCACTACTGTATTATAGAGATAATACATGTTATTCTCCTGGTGTCCACTAGAGGCATCACTGCTGTATTATAGAGATAATACATGTTATTCTCTTAGTGTCCACTAGAGGCATCACTGCTGTATTATAGAGATAATACATGTTATTCTCTTAGTGTCCACTAGAGGCATCACTACTGTATTATAGAGATAATACATGTTATTCTCCTGGTGTCCACTAGAGGCATCACTACTGTATTATAGAGATAATACATGTTATTCTCTTAGTGTCCACTAGAGGCATCACTACTGTATTATAGAGATAATACATGTTATTCTCTTAGTGTCCACTAGAGGCATCACTACTGTATTATAGAGATAATACATGTTATTCTCTTAGTGTCCACTAGAGGCATCACTACTGTATTATAGAGATAATACATGTTATTCTCTTAGTGTCCACTAGAGGCATCACTGCTGTATTATAGAGATAATACATGTTATTCTCTTAGTGTCCACTAGAGGCATCACTACTGTATTATAGAGATAATACATGTTATTCTCCTGGTGTCCACTAGAGGCATCACTACTGTATTATAGAGATAATACACGTTATTCTCTTAGTGTCCACTAGAGGCATCACTACTGTATTATAGAGATAATACATGTTATTCTCTTAGTGTCCACTAGAGGCATCACTACTGTATTATAGAGATAATACATGTTATTCTCTTAGTGTCCACTAGAGGCATCACTACTGTATTATAGAGATAATACATGTTATTCTCTTAGTGTCCACTAGAGGCATCACTACTGTATTATAGAGATAATACATGTTATTCTCCTGGTGTCCACTAGAGGCATCACTGCTGTATTATAGAGATAATACATGTTATTCTCTTAGTGTCCACTAGAGGCATCACTACTGTATTATAGAGATAATACATGTTATTCTCTTAGTGTCCACTAGAGGCATCACTACTGTATTATAGAGATAATACATGTTATTCTCCTGGTGTCCACTAGAGGCATCACTACTGTATTATAGAGATAATACATGTTATTCTCTTAGTGTCCACTAGAGGCATCACTACTGTATTATAGAGATAATACATGTTATTATCTTAGTGTCCAGGAGATGTTATTTTAATGTTCTTATGTAGTTCTGTTATTCTAATGTTATTTTAATGTTATTCTAATGTTTTTTATGTAGTTCTAATGTTGTTTTAATCTGTTAATGTTATTTATTATATTACTTTGATGTTTGTTCAGGCTGTGGGCCGAGCAGCCGTCCAGAGTCGAACACCTGTCGTCTTCAGTCAGACGCTCAGACCTCAAGGTGAGTCTCTGATTTATCTTATTATATTTATCTTACTATATTTATCTTATTATATTTATCCTATTATATTTATCTCTTTTCGATCTGTGCTGCTTATTATTATTAATATGAAATGTTGTCCTCAGGTACACTTGTCAGAGGACCCACAACTATAATCGGTAAAAGTCCTCTGAACATGGCGGCTCAAGCCAATCAGAGGAAGCTGAGCGACCCGGGGGGCGGGACATTCAGGTGAAGTGTGATCTCATTGGCAGGAAGTCATTTTTCACAGGAAGTCAGGTTTATTTGTTTGAAACAGAGCAAAGATTCAAAGTTAGTTACTGGAAATAAAATACAATAAAAAGGCAAATAAAATCAGTAGAAATAGAATAAAATAAATACAAATGCAAAAAGATTTCTCATAATTATGAATTAATTATCATAGAAACATGGACCAGATTCATTCCTTCACTTTTATGCGGATGACACTGTGATATATTGCTGTGCGTCAACTCTTGTGCAGGCAGTTGATCTCTTGCAAAATGCTTTTAATGTTGTTCAAAATACCCTTTTTCAACTGAAACTTGTTCTAAATACAGATAAGACAAAACTTATGTTGTTTTCACACTGGGATCAGGCCACAGAATATCCCTTCGGTGGTCACTCTTGAAGGAAGTGAAATAGAGGTTGTTGACTCTTATAAATATCTGGGTATTTTGATTGATGACTCCCTCACCTTTCAGCCACATGTGCAGTACCTGGTGAAGAAGTTGAGTTTAAAACTGGTTTACTATTTTCTAAATAAGCTGTGCTTTTCAACTAATGTAAAAAAGCGATTAGTTGCTGCTACTTGTTTACCTGTGTTGGACGATGGCGATCTTCTTTATATGCCTCTGCTAACTGTCTTCGTACGGTGGACACAGTTTACCGTGCTTCACTGCGGTTCATTACTAATAGTAAAGCTCTGACTCACCACTGTGAGTTATACTCTCGGGTAGGATGGCCTGCTCTGGCCACCCGTAGGCTCTGTCATTGGTACACCTTCATTCATAAGGCAGTCCTTGGTCTGCTCCCAAGCTACCTGTGTGTCTTCATCAGGCAGAGAAGTGTGGGACAATACTCCTTCGTTCTCAGGACTTCGTTATGCTCACTGTCCCAAATGCCAGAACGGAAATGGGAAAAAGGGCTTTTGTGTACTCTGCACCCTCATCATGGAATATGTTGCAGAATGATGTAAAACTCAAAGAACTGATACCACTCACTGCTTTTAAATCTAAATGAAAGAAACAGAGGCAGGTTCCCAAACATGTCAATGTTTTTTAAATGAACTCTGTTACGTCACTGTCTCTCAACTGTTAGTTTCTTTGAACTTGTTCTGTGTTTTCTGTCTGTAACTGTGTTTCTTATGTTGCTGCCTGTCTTGGCCACGTCTCCCTTGAAAAAGAGATTTTTAATCTCAATGGGACTCTCCTGGTTAAATAAAGGTTTAAATAAAAAAATAAAAATTCAGGGTTTATTTACAAAAACAGTTTGTTTCAGTTAATTTACTAAAACTACAGATGGGAATAATAATAGCTGGCCAGCCAGTGTTTCTCAGATTGTAGTGAGCCGAGGAGAAAAGGTGATGTCGTGATCTTCACAATAAAACATCTTTGATGTGTCGAGTCGAGTCTTGTCCAATCAGCGTTAAGATGTCTACAGCGTCTTTCCCTCCGTTACAGTTTAAGTTCCGTTATGTTCCGTTACCGTTCAGACTTGCTGGTTAAGTTAACGTCCACTGCATGCGGAACTTTGTCGACTTTTAACGTTCATCATTATCGCGATTTAGGAGGAAAAAAACGTAACGTGATGAAACATGAAGCCCCCCGTGTTCCTGTTCAGTTCACGTGGTCACTCGTTAACGTTAAACCGGAACACCGGCGGAGCTGCTGGCAGGTTGTTTTTTTAAAACTCAAAGTAGAATGAGGATGATAAGGCCCAGATGAGATGATGAGGTCCAGATACTGATGAGATGATGAGGCCCAGATACTGATGAGATGATGAGGTCCAGATACTGATGAGATGATGAGGCCCAGATACTGATGAGATGATGAGGCCCAGATACTGATGAGATGATGAGGTCCAGATACTGATGAGATGATGAGGTCCAGATACTGATGAGATGATGAGGCCCAGATACTGATGAGATGATGAGGTCCAGATACTGATGAGATGATGAGGTCCAGATACTGATGAGATGATGAGGTCCAGATACTGATGAGATGATGAGGTCCAGATACTGATGAGATGATGAGGCCCAGATACTGATGAGATGATGAGGCCCAGATACTGATGAGATGATGAGGCCCAGATACTGATGAGATGATGAGGTCCAGATACTGATGAGATGATGAGGTCCAGATACTGATGAGATGATGAGGCCCAGATACTGATGAGATGATGAGGTCCAGATACTGATGAGATGATGAGGTCCAGATACTGATGAGATGATGAGGCCCAGATACTGATGAGATGATGAGGCCCAGATATTGATGAGATGATGAGGTCCAGATACTGATGAGATGATGAGGCCCAGATACTGATGAGATGATGAGGAGATGATGAGGCCCAGATACTGATGAGATGATGAGGCCCAGATACTGATGAGATGATGAGGCCCAGATATTGATGAGATGATGAGGTCCAGATACTGATGAGATGAAGAGGCCCAGATACTGATGAGATGATGAGGCCCAGATACTGATGAGATGAAGAGGCCCAGATACTGATGAGATGATGA
The DNA here is from genome assembly GCA_032191485.1 of Leptoclinus maculatus. NCBI lineage: Eukaryota > Metazoa > Chordata > Actinopteri > Perciformes > Stichaeidae > Leptoclinus > Leptoclinus maculatus. The sequence continues at coordinate 469,025 of JAVDOI010000014.1, forward strand.
GGCCCAGATACTGATGAGATGATGAGGCCCAGATACTGATGAGATGATGAGGCCCAGATACTGATGAGATGATGAAGCCCAGATACTGATGAGTCAGTAAGCTCTTTGACCTCAATGAAGAGGAGGCTGTTTGTGTAGCCTAGCTTGAAGCAGGGCTGAGATGTGAGTGCCTGGATAAAGGTGGAGGTCTAAACAGACGTGAGTACAGCTTCCTGCTGTCACAGTGTTTTAAATACATTGATGAGGCAGGTATGCTGAATGCAGCCTCTGCTCCAAGGAGATAAAGTACAGCAACAAGGGTATGAATACTATAATATCTGTTAAAGAGAATAAAAGATCATTGATCGAATGAGATTTATAGTAAAACTTAAATAATTATGGTAAAACGGATAATAATATAAATTAAACTCAGACTCGTCTGTTATGTCTCCTAAATATTGTTTTATTGTCAACATTGTAAACATGAGTTTATGGTCTCAATCTGTTCAAGTCTTCTTCAATACAGCATGATGTTCATTTAGTCAATGATGGTCCATTTAGAGTCCATCAGACCATAACTTCTCATCGTAAACATGTTGTCGGTGTTGTAGTTCAGAGAGCAGCCAGCAGGGGGCAGCATGAGCTCACAGTAACAACACGACTCAGAATCACATGAAACCTTCATGCTCTGAGAAGTTCTCACCAACTATATATATATATAATATATATTAATAATGAATATATATATATATATATATATATAATAAAATAAACTCTCAGCTTATGGGGCAGAAATAAAGAGAATACAAATAAAAGCAGCTTCTTTCCATCTTGCCTCAGGTCTTTAAAGTCTGTCTCCTGACCCGTCCTTTCTGTCCTCTGTCCTCCTTCAGAGACGACGACGACATCAACGACGTGGCGTCCATGGCCGGGGTCAACCTCAACGAGGAGAACGCACGCATCCTAGCAACCAGCTCGGACTTCGTGGGCACAAAGATCCGTTCGTGTAAAGACGAAGCCTTCCTCCCCACCGGCCTGCTGCACCGCCGCATCCTGGACACAGGTGCTGTCTCCTGTCCTCTGTCTCCTGTCCTCTGTCACCTGTCCTCTGTCACCTGTCCTCTGTCACCTGTCCTCTGTCACCTGTCCTCTGTCACCTGTCCTCTGTCCTCTGTCTCCTGTCCTCTGTCACCTGTCCTCTGTCCTCTGTCACCTGTCCTCTGTCTCCTGTCACCTGTCCTCTGTCTCCTGTCACTGTCCTCTGTCTCCTGTCACCTGTCTCCTGTCACCTGTCCTCTGTCTCCTGTCACCTGTCACTGTCCTCTGTCTCCTGTCACCTGTCCTCTGTCTCCTGTCACCTGTCCTCTGTCCTCTGTCTACCTGTCCTCTGTCTACCTGTCCTCTGTCTACCTGTCCTCTGTCTACCTGTCCTCTGTCTACCTGTCCTCTGTCTCCTGTCACCTGTCCTCTGTCTACCTGTCCTCTGTCACTGTCACCTGTCCTCTGTCTCCTGTCCTCTGTCTACCTGTCCTATGTCTACCTGTCCTCTGTCTACCTGTCCTCTGTCTCCTGTCCTCTGTCACCTGTCACCTGTCTACCTGTCCTCTGTCTCCTGTCACCTGTCTACCTGTCACCTGTCCTCTGTCACCTGTCACCTGTCCTCTGTCACCTGTCCTGTCACCTGTCCTCTGTCTACCTGTCCTCTGTCACCTGTCTACCTGTCCTCTGTCACCTGTCCTCTGTCACCTGTCCTCTGTCTACCTGTCCTCTGTCTACCTGTCCTCTGTCACCTGTCCTCTGTCACCTGTCCTCTGTCACCTGTCCTCTGTCACCTGTCCTCTGTCTCCTGTCACCTGTCCTCTGTCTACCTGTCCTCTGTTTACCTGTCCTCTGTCACCTGTCCTCTGTCTACCTGTCCTCTGTCTACCTGTCCTCTGTCTACCTGTCCTCTGTCTACCTGTCCTCTGTCACCTGTCCTCTGTCTCCTGTCACCTGTCCTCTGTCTCCTGTCACCTGTCCTCTGTCTACCTGTCCTCTGTCACTGTCACCTGTCCTCTGTCACCTGTCCTCTGTCTCCTGTCCTCTGTCTACCTGTCCTATGTCTACCTGTCCTCTGTCTACCTGTCCTCTGTCTCCTGTCCTCTGTCACCTGTCACCTGTCTACCTGTCCTCTGTCTCCTGTCACCTGTCTACCTGTCACCTGTCCTCTGTCACCTGTCCTGTCACCTGTCCTCTGTCTACCTGTCCTCTGTCCTCTGTCCTCTGTCTACCTGTCCTCTGTCACCTGTCTACCTGTCCTCTGTCACCTGTCCTCTGTCTACCTGTCCTCTGTCTACCTGTCCTCTGTTTACCTGTCCTCTGTCACCTGTCCTCTGTCACCTGTCCTCTGTCACCTGTCCTCTGTCACCTGTCTACCTGTCCTCTGTCCTCTGTCCTCTGTCACCTGTCCTCTGTCACCTGTCTACCTGTCCTCTGTCACCTGTCCTCTGTCTACCTGTCCTCTGTCTACCTGTCCTCTGTTTACCTGTCCTCTGTCACCTGTCCTCTGTCTACCTGTCCTCTGTCTACCTGTCCTCTGTCTACCTGTCCTCTGTCTACCTGTCCTCTGTCTACCTGTCCTCTGTCTACCTGTCCTCTGTCTACCTGTCCTCTGTCACCTGTCCTCTGTCTACATGTCCTGTCTACCTGTCCTCTGTCTACCTGTCCTCTGTCTACCTGTCCTCTGTCACCTGTCCTCTGTCTACATGTCCTGTCTACCTGTCCTCTGTCCTCTGTCTACCTGTCCTCTGTCCTCTGTCACCTGTCCTCTGTCACCTGTCCTCTGTCACCTGTCCTCTGTCACCTGTCCTCTGTCACCTGTCCTCTGTCCTCTGTCCTCTGTCACCTGTCCTCTGTCTCCTGTCACCTGTCCTCTGTCAACCGTCACCTGTCTCCGTCACCTAGTATCTCTAAATAATGACAGCAGAATCTTTCTTTCCCATCACATGAACTTCCATAAGAAATGCACATATTTTCTATGAAAGGAGGGAAACCTGCAGGGTCACCTGGTTTAACCTGAAGATGTCCATGTTGTCCCTCTTTTCGTCCTCAGCTAAGAAGCTGGGAGTGACCGAGGTTCCTCTGGAGGTGGTGAACCTGGTCTCCCATGCCACCCAGTCCAGACTGCGCTCTCTGCTGGAGACGGTCTCAGCCGTCGCTCAGCACCGAACAGACGGAGGGAAGGCAAGGACCCTCTGATCCACACTGATCCACAGAGACGAACGCTGATGATCCTAAAGCTGTTTGTGTTCTATCTCCTCCTCCTCCTCCTCCATCAGGATGAAGAGCACCATGAACAGACGTCAGACGTTCGCTCTCAGCTTCGGTTCTTTGAGCAGCTGGAGCGAATGGAGAAACAGAGGAAGGACGAACAAGAGAGAGAGATCCTGCTGAAGGCTGCCAAGGTATACACCAGTGGTGGGCCGTCAGGGCCTGCAAAGCCTTCTCTGCTGGCCTAAACAGAATCACAAAGTTATATCTATTTTATACTTTAATAATGTTTCTTAAATACACTACATGTATTATAATTTATACAAATATTTCCCCCATTATCTTATTTTCTCATTGCACAGCTACTGTCTTCCTCAGTTGCTCTGCTTCCAGTGCAGCTTGTTTTAAGTAGAGCTTTTATCCAATCAGATTTCACCTCTGTGTCTCTAGGTAGAAGAGAGGCCCGAGGCCTGCAGACTCACAAGTGAATCCATGTGCAGTTTAAGTGAATGGGGACGATATTGTTGATTGTCATAGTGTTCAACCAATCAGATCTTTAGTTTGACATGTTGGCGTATTCTTTGACGTGTCAGAGCCCGCTATCCCCATACTAGCCGGCCCACAGCTACGTCACTATTAGTGCAGCGATTGGTCAGTGGGCGAGCACGTGACTATCGTGAAACGAAACTTAACAGCAGAGGCTTAGTCGTGTTGTGAATCACATCACGTGATGCAGCTCAGCCAATCAAATATGGGCATTCTGACAAGCTTCCTGACTCGAGTACCACACACCGTGACACGGGGCTGAGATGAGGAAAGAGATTGCAGAGCAGTACGTCTAATGTTTGTGTTGTCAAAGTAAAATCATAAGACGGTCTCCTAAAGAGACGGATCAGCCGCGCAAGCATTTTCCAAATGCTCTAGCGTTATTCAAACGTATTGTAAGCCTCGTACGGAACGGTTTAATACGAGTACGTACATAGTTAAAGCCTTAGAAACGAATAATAGCTGTGGCGCCATCATGTGGTTATAAGGTGGTATTTCAGCTGCATGACAGCAGTGAAGGCCTTCACTGCATATATATATATATATATATATATATATATATATATCCTTTATTACAGGACACACTTTTTATTTCTATCGTCGTCCTCTGAAGGACATTCAGGACATTCATGCTCCCAACCTCTCCTCTATATTTTCTTTTGTAGTGTTTCTTTATTAATTTATATGTTTTTCTGTTGTACTTTGCTCAGAACTTGATACACAGTATTGATCAGAAAGTTCTATAGTTAAAAAAAATGTTTTTGTGTTTTACTTTCAGAGTCGAGCCAGACAAGAAGATCCTGAACAAGCTCGCCTGAAGCAGAAAGCTAAAGAGGTGTGTGTGTGTGTGTGTTTGTTAAAATATTGTTTTTTAAAGGTTAAACACCAGCAAATATGGATTGAAGCAGAATATTTTGTTAGATAAAAACTAAATGAACAGACGTGAAAAAAAGAAAAGCTGCATTCAAATTTTGATTCAGTTTGAATGTCAACATCCAATCAGTCTGTAGCCCCTCCCCCTTTATAGCCAGCATCCAATCAGTCTGTAGCCCCTCCCCTTTATAGCCAGCATCCAATCAGTCTGTAGCCCCTCCCCCTTTATAGCAGCATCCAATCAGTATGTAGCCCCTCCCCCTTTATATCCAACATCCAATCAGTCTGTAGCCCCTCCCCCTTTATATCCAACATCCAATCCGTCTGTAGCCCCTCCCCCTTTATATCCAACATCCAATCCGTCTGTAGCCCCTCCCCCTTTATATCCAACATCCAATCCGTCTGTAGCCCCTCCCCCTTTACATCCAACATCCAATCCGTCTGTAGCCCCTCCCCCTTTACATCCAACATCCAATCCGTCTGTAGCCCCTCCCCCTTTATATCCAACATCCAATCAGTTGTTCACTCTTCTCATTAGTGTCACAGTGTCGTTCTACTTCCTGTTACTCTCCCATAAGCTTTATGGGAGCTGTAGTTCCTCCAGATAGAAGACTTGATTAACATGAATATATAAATGTATATTTACAGTAGATCTGACCTCCTCTTCCTCCTCTTCGTCCTCAGATGCAGCAGCAGGAGTTGGCTCAGATGAGACAACGAGACGCAAACCTCACAGCGCTCGCTGCCATCGGACCGCGAAGGAAACGCAGGATGGACTCACCGGGAGGCTCGTCGTCTGGACCCGAGGTGAGAGGTTAGGTAGTGAGGAGAGGACTAAGGTGACAGGTTAGGTAGTGAGGAGAGGACTAAGGTGAGAGGTTAGGTAGTGAGGAGAGGACTAAGGTGACAGGTTAGGTAGTGAGGAGAGGACTAAGGTGACAGGTTAGGTAGTGAGGAGAGGACTAAGGTGACAGGTTAGGTAGTGAGGAGAGGACTAAGGTGACAGGTTAGGTAGTGAGGAGAGGACTAAGGTGAGAGGTTAGGTAGTGAGGAGAGGACTAAGGTGAGAGGTTAGGTAGTGAGGAGAGGACTAAGGTGACAGGTTAGGTAGTGAGGAGAGGACTAAGGTGACAGGTTAGGTAGTGAGGAGAGGACTAAGGTGACAGGTTAGGTAGTGAGGAGAGGACTAAGGTGACAGGTTAGGTAGTGAGGAGAGGACTAAGGTGACAGGTTAGGTAGTGAGGAGAGGACTAAGGTGACAGGTTAGGTAGTGAGGAGAGGACTAAGGTGACAGGTTAGGTAGTGAGGAGAGGACTAAGGTGAGAGGTTAGGTAGTGAGGAGAGGACTAAGGTGACAGGTTAGGTAGTGAGGAGAGGACTAAGGTGACAGGTTAGGTAGTGAGGAGAGGACTAAGGTGACAGGTTAGGTAGTGAGGAGAGGACTAAGGTGACAGGTTAGGTAGTGAGGAGAGGACTAAGGTGACAGGTTAGGTAGTGAGGAGAGGACTAAGGTGACAGGTTAGGTAGTGAGGAGAGGACTAAGGTGACAGGTTAGGTAGTGAGGAGAGGACTAAGGTGACAGGTTAGGTAGTGAGGAGAGGACTAAGGTGACAGGTTAGGTAGTGAGGAGAGGACTAAGGTGACAGGTTAGGTAGTGAGGAGAGGACTAAGGTGACAGGTTAGGTAGTGAGGAGAGGACTAAGGTGACAGGTTAGGTAGTGAGGAGAGGACTAAGGTGACAGGTTACTCATGTTCTCTAGCTTGTGGGCTTAATCTTTGAGGTAACGTATCACGTGACCGAGACGAGCGTCTTGACATGTCAAGAGCCACAGGCGGGTGGAATTGAGAGAGAATCCGGTCATTTTTCAAAATAAAACATCTTTCAGACTCTGAAAGAATATTCTGAATATATGATGAATATTCTGAAGAATATTTATTCTTTCTGTGCGGCCCGGTACCGACGGTCCGTGGGTCGGTGGTTGGGGACCGCTGGATATACTTCTTCTTCAGAACTAAATAAATAGACTTGATGAGGTGACTTTAAAGTAAAGAAGCCAGAGTGTCACATGACCTTTTTCCATCACGCACACAGGCTCTGTCTCTCTCTCTCTCTCTCTCTGTCTCTCTGTCTGTCTCTCTCTCTGTCTCTCTGTCTCTCTCTCTGTCTCTCTCTCTCTCTCTGTCTCTCTCTCTGTCTCTCTCTGTCTCTCTCTCTCTCTCTCTCTGTCTCTCTCTCTCTCTCTGTCTCTCTCTCTGTCTCTCTCTGTCTCTCTCTCTCTCTCTCTCTGTCTCTCTCTCTGTCTCTCTCTCTGTCTCTCTCTCTGTCTCTCTCTGTCTCTCTCTCTGTCTCTCTGTCTCTCTCTCTGTCTCTCTCTCTCTCTCTGTCTCTCTCTCTGTCTCTCTCTCTCTCTCTCTCTGTCTCTCTCTCTCTCTCTGTCTCTCTCTCTGTCTCTCTCTGTCTCTCTCTCTCTCTCTGTCTCTCTCTCTGTCTCTCTCTCTGTCTCTCTCTCTGTCTCTCTCTCTGTCTCTCTCTGTCTCTCTGTCTCTCTCTCTGTCTCTCTCTCTCTGTCTCTCTGTCTCTCTGTCTCTCTGTCTCTCTCTGTCTCTCTGTCTCTCTCTCTGTCTCTCTGTCTGTGTCTCTGTCTCTCTCTGTCTCTCTCTCTGTCTCTCTCTCTCTCTCTCTCTCTCAGTAGAGTAGAGTGAAGTAGAGTAGAGTAGAGTAGAGTAGAGTAGAGTAGAGTAGAGTGAAGTAGAGTAGAGTAGAGTGAAGTAGAGTAGAGTAGAGTGAAGTAGAGTAGAGTAGAGTGAAGTAGAGTAGAGTGAAGTAGAGTAGAGTAGAGTAGAGTGAAGTAGAGTAGAGTAGAGTGAAGTAGAGTAGAGTAGAGTGAAGTAGAGTAGAGTAGAGTGAAGTAGAGTAGAGTAGAGTGAAGTAGAGTAGAGTAGAGTGAAGTAGAGTAGAGTAGAGTGAAGTAGAGTAGAGTAGAGTAGAGTGAAGTAGAGTAGAGTAGAGTAGAGTAGAGTAGAGTGAAGTAGAGCAGAGTAGAGGGAAGTAGAGTAGAGTGAAGTAGAGTAGAGTAGAGTGAAGTAGAGTAGAGTAGAGTGAAGTAGAGTGAAGTAGAGTAGAGTAGAGTGAAGTAGAGTAGAGTGAAGTAGAGTAGAGTGAAGTAGAGTAGAGTAGAGTGAAGTAGAGTAGAGTGAAGTAGAGTAGAGTAGAGTAGAGTGAAGTAGAGTAGAGTAGAGTGAAGTAGAGTAGAGTAGAGTAGAGTGAAGTAGAGTAGAGTAGAGTGAAGTAGAGTAGAGTAGAGTGAAGTAGAGTGAAGTAGAGTAGAGTAGAGTAGAGTGAAGTAGAGTAGAGTAGAGTAGAGTAGAGTGAAGTAGAGTAGAGTAGAGTAGAGTAGAGTGAAGTAGAGTAGAGTAGAGTAGAGTGAAGTAGAGTAGAGTAGAGTGAAGTAGAGTAGAGTAGAGTGAAGTAGAGTAGAGTAGAGTGAAGTAGAGTAGAGTAGAGTAGAGTGAAGTAGAGTAGAGTGAAGTAGAGTAGAGTGAAGTAGAGTAGAGTAGAGTAGAGTGAAGTAGAGTAGAGTGGAGTAGAGTGAAGTAGAGTAGAGTAGAGTGAAGTAGAGTAGATTAGAGTAGAGTGAAGTAGAGTAGAGTAGAGTAGAGTAGAGTAGAGTGAAGTAGAGTAGAGTAGAGTGAAGTAGAGTAGAGTAGAGTAGAGTAGAGTGAAGTAGAGTAGAGTAGAGTGAAGTAGAGTAGAGTAGAGTAGAGTAGAGTGAAGTAGAGTAGAGTAGAGTAGAACGAAGTAGAGTAGAGTAGAGTAGAGTGAAGTAGAGTAGAGTGAAGTAGAGTAGAGTAGAGTGAAGTAGAGTAGAGTAGAGTGAAGTAGAGTAGAGTAGAGTAAAGTAGAGTAGAGTAGAGTGAAGTAGAGTAGAGTAGAGTAGAGTGAAGTAGAGTAGAGTAGAGTGAAGTAGAGTAGAGTAGAGTAGAGTGAAGTAGAGTGAAGTAGAGTAGAGTAGAGTAGAGTGAAGTAGAGTGAAGTAGAGTGAAGTAGAGTGAAGTAGAGTGAAGTAGAGTGGAGTAGAGTAGAGTGAAGTAGAGTAGAGTAGAGTGAAGTAGAGTGAAGTAGAGTAGAGTAGAGTGAAGTAGAGTGAAGTAGAGTAGAGTGAAGTAGAGTAGAGTAGAGTGAAGTAGAGTAGAGTGAAGTAGAGTAGAGTGAAGTAGAGTAGAGTGAAGTAGAGTAGAGTGAAGTAGAGTAGAGTAGAGTGAAGTGAAGTAGAGTGAAGTAGAGTAGAGTAGAGTGAAGTAGAGTGAAGTAGAGTAGAGTGAAGTAGAGTAGAGTGAAGTAGAGTGAAGTAGAGTAGAGTAGAGTGAAGTAGAGTGAAGTAGAGTAGAGTAGAGTGAAGTAGAGTAGAGTAGAGTGAAGTAGAGTAGAGTAGAGTAGAGTGAAGTAGAGTGAAGTAGAGTGAAGTAGAGTAGAGTAGAGTAGAGTGAAGTAGAGTAGAGTAGAGTGAAGTAGAGTAGAGTGAAGTAGAGTGAAGTAGAGTAGAGTAGAGTGAAGTAGAGTAGAGTGAAGTAGAGTGAAGTAGAGTAGAGTGAAGTAGAGTAGAGTGAAGTAGAGTAGAGTAGAGTAGAGTAGAGTGAAGTAGAGTAGAGTAGAGTAGAGTGAAGTAGAGTAGAGTAGAGTGAAGTAGAGTAGAGTAGAGTGAAGTAGAGTAGAGTAGAGTGAAGTAGAGTAGAGTAGAGTAGAGTGAAGTAGAGTAGAGTGAAGTAGAGTAGAGTGAAGTAGAGTAGAGTAGAGTAGAGTGAAGTAGAGTAGAGTGGAGTAGAGTGAAGTAGAGTAGAGTAGAGTGAAGTAGAGTAGATTAGAGTAGAGTGAAGTAGAGTAGAGTAGAGTAGAGTAGAGTAGAGTGAAGTAGAGTAGAGTAGAGTGAAGTAGAGTAGAGTAGAGTAGAGTAGAGTGAAGTAGAGTAGAGTAGAGTGAAGTAGAGTAGAGTAGAGTAGAGTAGAGTGAAGTAGAGTAGAGTAGAGTAGAACGAAGTAGAGTAGAGTAGAGTAGAGTAGAGTAGAGTGAAGTAGAGTAGAGTGAAGTAGAGTAGAGTAGAGTGAAGTAGAGTAGAGTAGAGTGAAGTAGAGTAGAGTAGAGTAAAGTAGAGTAGAGTAGAGTGAAGTAGAGTAGAGTAGAGTAGAGTGAAGTAGAGTAGAGTAGAGTGAAGTAGAGTAGAGTAGAGTAGAGTGAAGTAGAGTGAAGTAGAGTAGAGTAGAGTAGAGTGAAGTAGAGTGAAGTAGAGTGAAGTAGAGTGAAGTAGAGTGAAGTAGAGTGAAGTAGAGTGGAGTAGAGTAGAGTGAAGTAGAGTAGAGTAGAGTGAAGTAGAGTGAAGTAGAGTAGAGTAGAGTGAAGTAGAGTGAAGTAGAGTAGAGTGAAGTAGAGTAGAGTAGAGTGAAGTAGAGTAGAGTGAAGTAGAGTAGAGTGAAGTAGAGTAGAGTGAAGTAGAGTAGAGTAGAGTGAAGTGAAGTAGAGTGAAGTAGAGTAGAGTAGAGTGAAGTAGAGTGAAGTAGAGTAGAGTGAAGTAGAGTAGAGTGAAGTAGAGTGAAGTAGAGTAGAGTAGAGTGAAGTAGAGTGAAGTAGAGTAGAGTAGAGTGAAGTAGAGTAGAGTAGAGTGAAGTAGAGTAGAGTAGAGTAGAGTGAAGTAGAGTGAAGTAGAGTGAAGTAGAGTAGAGTAGAGTAGAGTGAAGTAGAGTGAAGTAGAGTAGAGTAGAGTGAAGTAGAGTAGAGTGAAGTAGAGTGAAGTAGAGTAGAGTGAAGTAGAGTAGAGTGAAGTAGAGTAGAGTAGAGTGAAGGGGGTCAGTCTCTGCCTGGAGCTTTAATGTGTGGCAGCCATAGACTTCATCGCTGTAGAAATGAGCTTGGGGCTGGATGGGGGGGGCTCACCCCACCCACATGCTCTCTCTCTCTCATCACATCCCGCCTGAGGCTCCCTCCCCCCCCCCCCCCCCCCCCCCCATCATTATGCCCAGACAAAGAGAGTGATGGATGGGGGGGAGGGTGCAGCCTCTGACGAGGCAATGAACTCTGGGAAATGTGAGCTATCTGCTGTAGAGCTGCTTTAGTCTGTGTGTGAGGAATACGTATAATATATAGTACATATTATATGTATATATATTAGGGGTGTAACGATACGCGTATTCGTATTGAACCGTTCGGTACGAGGCTCACGGTTCGGTACGCATGACGAACCCAACGAACCGTTCATACGTTTTTTTTTTTTTTTTTTTTTTTTTTTTTTTTTTTTTTTTTTTTTAAGGGGGCGACCGTGGCTCCCTGGGTTAAGAGGGTTGTCTGGTAACCGCAAGGTCGAAGGTTCAATCCTTGACTGGGCCGTGTCATGTGTCGAAGTGTCCCTGAGCAAGACACTGTACCCCTAGCTCCCCGGGCGCCTGTCATTGGCAGCCCACTGCTCCCTATATACAGGGAGGGGTCAAATGCAGAGAAAAATGTCCCCCATAAAGGGATAAATATAGTGTATATATACATTATATATATATATAGACATTCTCATCTTTCTGAAAAAAAACTTAAACATTGAGTAGAACACACACACACACACACACACACACACACACACACACACACACACACACACACACACACACACACACATAGTTCCATATAAAACAGGATTGTTTCTTTTATTTGTTTAAACTACAGCAAACAATGCTACATTTTAGTTTTCATAAGAAACTGTTTTTATTTTACACGCTGCTAAGAAGACACCCCAGAAGATGGGTCACTCAGGTATAGTTCCATCATTGTTCAAAGAATAACTTTATGATGTTAGTTTTAATGAATAAATATATTTTAAAATCAAGTACGTTTCTCTGGCATTTATAGTTTTCTACTGTATTGAAAACGTACCGAAACGTACCGAAAACGTACCGAACCGTGGCTCCACTGTACCGTACCGAACCGAACCGTGGATTTTGTGAACCGTTACACCCCTAATATATATATATATATATATATATATACAGTATATACTATGTATATATATGGTTCTAATGGTCTCATGTTGTTTGAGTCTCTCCTCTATGTGATCCGGCCTCAGGCCTCCTCAGAACTCCTTCAGCTCCAGGCCTGATCTTCAGATAGTCCTCCCCCCTCTCCCTCCTCTCCTCCCCCCTCTCCTCCCTCCTCTCCTCCCTCCTCTCCTCCTCTCCCCCTCTCCTCCCTCCTCTCCCCCTCCCCCCACTCCTCCCCCCTCTCCTCCCCCCCTCCTCCCCCCCTCAGCCTTGAGCCTGTTATGAAGATCCAGTACCAACGCTGTGATTAAACCACAGATAACAACCTGCTTCACCTCCTGAGGCCCAGTTCACCATGAACACCTTCAGAGCAGCTTTATTCAGGGTCAGGAGCTGTTTGTGTCACCAAGAGAACCGGATCAAATTAACTTAGCACGTCATCCGTCACCTCGTCTGGCAAAGGGACACCCGGGTCCCCTTCTGGAACCGGTCCTGGAAGGGGAGCTCGGCCGAGCACGGTCCAAAAGAACTGGTCCACCGCTCTCACGGGGATCGGTATTTGAGGTCTGGTGCATTGTGAGCTGGGCGTCAGGTGAAGGTGGGGGTCTAGATGTACCGACCTCTGGCATCAGACTCTAGGGACTCTTCAGGAACCAGACCTGGTGAGGGAGGTGAAGTGGTACCAGCTAGATACAGTTGGACTCAAAGCACTGGTTTTGGAACTCCTGGAGAGGAGCTGGACCTTTTCCAGAGGGGCCCAGGATGAGAGGTGGTGTGGTGGAGTCATTGGAGATGATGTGGTTCTGTTGGTTCCATCAGAACTCACTTATTAAGACTATTTACAGATGGATTCATATGGTACAACCAAACGTTGACCTCTTGTGTCGACCACAGACCTTGATCAGACAAAAACACAAAAGTTAAAAAGTGCTGACTGGTGTTTTCGGACTCTGTGACTCTGGTTGTCAGACGGTCTTGTGCTGCCTCAGTTGTCTCCAGCATCACTCCGTGTCACGTGAGAAACCAGTGAGAACTGGTTCACAGGCCAGTTTACACTCTTTGTATCTGATCACAGAGTGAAGTGATCAGAGATCACGTACGGTGTTAATCTCTGTTCATCATTTATCAATTAATCCGTTCATAGTTTTCACGTCAAATGTCTGAAAATAGTAAAAAGAGACAAAAGTTTACCAAAGAAATGTAGTTTAGTCCAACTGGTTTTAAATGTGGTGTTGATGTGGTTCTGGTTCAGTATTTTGACCCTGTGTTGCTCCTCCCTCTCCCCCCACCCCCAGGTGGCCTCGGGTTCGGGTGCCGGTTCCTCCCCAGGCTCCTCCTCCTCCTCCTCCTCCTCCCGCCAGCAGCTCCGTCAGCGGATCACACGAGTCAACCTCAGGGACTTCATCTTCTGTCTGGAGCAGGACCGCTCCACCGCTCGCTCCATGACGCTCTACAAGGCCCTGCTGAAGTAAGGAGTCCCCCCAGGAGGACCACCGGGGGCCCCTGATGCTCTACAAGGCCCTGCTGAAGTAAGGAGTCTCCCCAGGAGGACCACCGGGGGCCCCTGACGCTCTACAAGGCCCTGCTGAAGTAAGGAGTCCCCCCAGGAGGACCACCGGGGCCCCTGATGCTCTACAAGGCCCTGCTGAAGTAAGGAGTCCCCCCAGGAGGACCACCGGGGGCCCCTGATGCTCTACAAGGCCCTGCTGAAGTAAGGAGTCTCCCCAGGAGGACCACCGGGGGCCCCTGACGCTCTACAAGGCCCTGCTGAAGTAAGGAGTCCCCCCAGGAGGACCACCGGGGCCCCTGATGCTCTACAAGGCCCTGCTGAAGTAAGGAGTCCCCCCAGGAGGACCACCGGGGGCCCCTGACGCTCTACAAGGCCCTGCTGAAGTAAGGAGTCCCCCCAGGAGGACCACCGGGGCCCCTGATGCTCTACAAGGCCCTGCTGAAGTAAGGAGTCCCCCCAGGAGGACCACCGGGGGCCCCTGACGCTCTACAAGGCCCTGCTGAGTCCCCGCAGGAGGAGCACATGGGTATCACTAACTGGACTACACGTCAACCTCCTCCGGTCCTCATGGTCACAAGTCAGTCCCTCCTCAGTCCCAGTTTGTCCTCAGATGGTTTTAACGCTGACCTCCAGTCCAGGTCAGACCAGAGGAACTCATCCGAGTGTCTTCACCAAATATTTGGTCCTGAACAAGCGTCTGAAGGCGACGCGGACGTTTTATTTACAGAAAGATATGAAAGAATATTAAACGTGACACAATAGAAACAAAAAGCCAGAAGAAGCAAACAGATGTTTAGAGAAGAACAAGTTGACTTTGATGTTTAGTTCCCTGATTTAAAGGAGCAGGTGGTCTCAGCAGACCTCAGGTGGGTCTGGTTTGAGGTTCAGGTCCTGGTTCAAACACACGAGTCCTAGAACAACAGCTCATGATTCTGGTTTAAACAGAAATGTCTTCTGAACTAAACGGTTTATAACGTTTTCATTCTGGTGTGAGCGGACTTTAACTCTGTCAGAACCACATTCTCCTTCTTTGTTAAACCCAGCGCCTACGTTACCCACAATGCACTGGCAGATTGTAGAGGTCTGGTCAGCTCACTTCATCGTGTATTAAAGTTAATCTTTAATATAATGCTTAAACACAGGTGGAGTTTATCTCTGATATGAATGAGGTGAGCTGATCCCAGGTGTTTGACTCCAGCTCTGCACCTGAACAGGTGTCTTTAGGGTCAGACCTGCACCTGAACAGGTGTCTTTAGGGTCAGACCTGCACCTGAACAGGTGTCTTTAGGGTCAGACCTGCACCTGAACAGGTGTCTTTAGGGTCAGACCTGCACCTGAACAGGTGTCTTTAGGGTCAGACCTGCACCTGAACAGGTGTCTTTAGGGTCAGACCCTGCACCTGAACAGGTGTCTTTAGGGTCAGACCTGCACCTGAACAGGTGTCTTTAGGGTCAGACCCTGCACCTGAACAGGTGTCTTTAGGGTCAGACCTGCACCTGAACAGGTGTCTTTAGGGTCAGACCTGCACCTGAACAGGTGTCTTTAGGGTCAGACCTGCACCTGAACAGGTGTCTTTAGGGTCAGACCTGCACCTGAACAGGTGTCTTTAGGGTCAGACCTGCACCTGAACAGGTGTCTTTAGGGTCAGACCTGCACCTGAACAGGTGTCTTTAGGGTCAGACCTGCACCTGAACAGGTGTCTTTAGGGTCAGACCCTGCACCTGAACAGGTGTCTTTAGGGTCAGACCTGCACCTGAACAGGTGTCTTTAGGGTCAGACCCTGCACCTGAACAGGTGTCTTTAGGGTCAGACCCTGCACCTGAACAGGTGTCTTTAGGGTCAGACCTGCAGTCCTTTAGGACCTCCGGCTCTGAAAGTCTTCTGATCGCAGACACACACTGTTAAAGGAACAGTTCAACATCTTGATAAATCCTCAGATTGATTCCACTCTGATGTCTGTACAACAGCTGGTTAGCTTAGCATAAGGACTGGAAACAGACGGAAACAGCTAGCCTAGCTTGGCATAAAGACTGGACACAGCTAGCTAAAGCTCCTCTAAAGTTCACTAATTTCCTGTTTTTACTTCGAGACTCAGCTGATAAAATCTGCACCAAACCTCCTTAAAGAAACAGTGAATTGGAGTTCAGATGAATCAAAGGAGCTCTTAATGCTAAGCTAAGCTAAGCAGCTGTAGCTTCATGTTCAGAGGATTTAAATGTTGAACTGTCCCTTTAATTTTAAATAACTTCACAGGGAGCTGGTTCTCCTTCAGACGGTGAAACTCACTCAGGCTACGACCATGAAGGCTAACAAACAAAACTTCAGACAAACATTCCTGCAGTTTCATCTTCCTCCTCTTCATCATCCTCTTCCTCCCGTCTGACATGTGATTTTTCTTTTAGCTCAACGTGAAACATTATAAATCACAAATCTCGACCTTTTGTACTGTTGAACGTTTTCATTTGTCAGAGTTTTGCTTCAGTTTGAAAGTTTTTAAGACTTTTTGAAAGTGTACATTGAAGGTTTTTAACGCTTTAAATGTTCCCCTCGTATCGGGCATTTGGTTTGTAAAGTCTGTCGCTCTGCGGAGATCTTCTGGAGAAACTTTCATCTGTAAGAACGACACAATTTGTGCAACTATTTATATTTCCTACATTCTGTATTCAATCCTGACACATTTCAGGCAATTTTACAGTTGTTTGTACCTTTGCAAAAAAAATGAAATAAAGAAAACGATAAAGAATCCGGTCTGATTTTGTCTTTTTATTAATTTATCTGTACAAATGAAAAATAGTGAAACGAGCTAACAAATACATTAAATATACATTTTCAAAAGGGCAGTTTTATAAAAAGAATTAAATGATCTGTACACACTTATAAAAAATGACCGTTCCATTCATTTGTAGACAGAACAATTATTCAGGTTATTACAAATGTGGCAGTTTATGACTTCTTATGTTGCATCATCATTCCCAGAGGTCTTCAGGTCTGAGTTTAGTCCAGATGCTCCTGTTTGATCCGGATCGGGGTGCTGGTCTGAGTTTAGTCCAGAGGCTCCTGTTTGATCCGGATCGGGGTGCTGGTCTGAGTTTAGTCCAGATGCTCCTGTTTGATCCGGATCGGGGTGCTGGTCTGAGTTTAGTCCAGAGGCTCCTGTTTGATCCGGATCGGGGTGCTGGTCTGAGTTTAGTCCAGAGGCTCCTGTTTGATCCGGATCGGGGTGCTGGTCTGAGTTTAGTCCAGAGGCTCCTGTTTGATCCGGATCGGGGTGCTGGTCTGAGTTTAGTCCAGAGGCTCCTGTTTGATCCGGATCGGGGTGCTGGTGACGGAGCGGTTGAGCTGGAGGTCGCGACACAAAACGTACTCGCTGAACTGGGAGGAGTCGACCCCCCCACCGCAGGACGCCTTCATGATGAAGCCTCTCTGGAACAGACGCTCCAGGACCTGCAGACACACAGCAGGTGTTAGAGTACCGGTGAGGTACAGGTGTAATACGGGTGGAGTACAGGTGTAGTACCGGTGTAATATGAGTGTAGTACCAGTGTAATATGAGTGTAATACAGGTGTAATATGAGTAATACAGGTGTAGTACAGGTGTAATATGAGTGTAATATAGGTGTAATATGAGTGTAGTACCAATGTGATATGAGTGTAGTACCAATGTGATATGAGTGTAGTACAGGTGTAATATGAGTGTAGTACCAATGTAATATGAGTAGTACCAGTGTAATATGAGTGTAGTACAGGTGTAATATGAGTGTAGTACCAATGTAATATGAGTGTAGTACCAATGTGATATGAGCGTAGTACAGGTGTAATATGAGTGTAGTACAGGTGTAATATGAGTGTAGTACAGGTGTAATATGAGTGTAGTACAGGTGTAATATGAGTGTAGTACAGGTGTAATATGAGTGTAGTACAGGTGTAATATGAGTAGTACAGGTGTAATATGAGTGTAGTACAGGTGTAATATGAGTGTAGTACCAGTGTAATATGAGTGTAGTACCAATGTGATATGAGCGTAGTACAGGTGTAATATAAGCGTAGTACAGGTGTAATATGAGTGTAGTACAGGTGTAATATAAGTGTAGTACAGGTGTAATATGAGTGTAGTACAGGTGTAATATGAGTGTAGTACCAATGTGATATGAGTGTAGTACAGGTGTAATATGAGTGTAGTACAGGTGTAATATGAGTAGTACAGGTGTAATATGAGTAGTACAGGTGTAATATGAGTGTAGTACAGGTGTAATATGAGTGTAGTACAGGTGTAATATGAGTGTAGTACAGGTGTAATATGAGTGTAGTACAGGTGTAATATGAGTGTAGTACAGGTGTAATATGAGTGTAGTACCGGTGTAGTACCGGTGTAATATGAGTGTAGTACAGGTGTAATATAAGTGTAGTACAGGTGTAATATGAGTGTAGTACAGGTGTAATATGAGTGTAGTACAGGTGTAATATGAGTGTAGTACAGGTGTAATATGAGTGTAGTACCGGTGTAGTACCGGTGTAATATGAGTGTAGTACAGGTGTAATATGAGTAGTACAGGTGTAATACGAGTGTAGTACAGGTGTAATATGAGTAGTACAGGTGTAATATGAGTGTAGTACCAATGTAATATGAGTGTAGTACCAGTGTAATATGAGTGTAGTACAGGTGTAATATGAGTAGTACAGGTGTAATACGAGTGTAGGTCAGGTGTAATATGAGTAGTACCAATGTGATATGAGTGTAGTACAGGTGTAATATGAGTAGTACAGGTGTAATATGAGTGTAGTACCAGTGTAATATGAGTGTAGTACATGTGTAATATGAGTGTAGTACCAATGTGATATGAGTGTAGTACAGGTGTAATATGAGTGTAGTACAGGTGTAATATGAGTGTAGTACAGGTGTAATATGAGTGTAGTACAGGTGTAATATGAGTAGTACAGGTGTAATATGAGTGTAGTACAGGTGTAATATGAGTAGTACAGGTGTAATATGAGTGTAGTACCAATGTAATATGAGTGTAGTACAGGTGTAATATAAGTGTAGTACAGGTGTAATATGAGTGTAGTACAGGTGTAATATAAGTGTAGTACAGGTGTAATATGAGTGTAGTACAGGTGTAATATGAGTGTAGTACCGGTGTAATATGAGTGTAGTACAGGTGTAATATGAGTAGTACAGGTGTAATACGAGTGTAGTACAGGTGTAATATAAGTGTAGTACAGGTGTAATATGAGTGTAGTACAGGTGTAATATGAGTAGTACAGGTGTAATATGAGTGTAGTACCAGTGTAATATGAGTGTAGTACCAGTGTAATATGAGTATAGTACCAGTGTAATATGAGTGTAGTACCAGTGTAATATGAGTGTAGTACAGGTGTAATATGAGTGTAGTACAGGTGTAATATGAGTAGTACAGGTGTAATATGAGTGTAGTACCAGTGTAATATGAGTGTAGTACCAGTGTAATATGAGTGTAGTACAGGTGTAATATGAGTAGTACAGGTGTAATATGAGTGTAGTACCAATGTAATATGAGTGTAGTACCAGTGTAATATGAGTGTAGTACAGGTGTAGTACAGGTGTTGTACAGGTGTAGTACAGGTGTAATATAAGTGTAGTACAGGTGTTGTACAGGTGTAGTACAGGTGTAATATAAGTGTAGTACAGGTGTTGTACAGGTGTAATATAAGTGTAGTATAGGTGTAGTACAGGTGTAATATAAGTGTAGTACAGGTGTTGTACAGGGGAAGCACTGACCTGCACAGAGTTGAACCTGCAGTACCCGTTGAGGGGGAAGCGGATCACGTGGGTCGGGTCCTGGTTCCAACCGGCGTTGACAGAGTCACACATGACGTCTCCGGTCTCGGGGAAGATCTCCTCGATCAGAACTTTCTCTCCGCTCAATGCGATCCTCTCGCCCAGATCGGGAGAGACTCGGACCACCAGACACTCACAGGGCGGCGTCCGCTGGGCCTCCCGCTCCACCTGCCAGCGCTCCAACTCCCGAACCATCGGAGTCAGCTGGTAGAACCGGGCCTCCTCGTACAGCTGGGGGAAGTCCTGGGGGGGGGGTTGTATAAGTTATAACAGCAAAGTCACAAGTACTGAAGCTGTTGCTGTTGTCCTGAGGCTCCTCCCCCTCTTCCTTCTCCTCTTCCTCCCCCTCTCCCTCTTCCTTCAACTCTTCCTCCCCCTCTTCCTCTTCCTCCTCCTCTTCCTCCCCCTCTTCCTCTTGCGTGAGTGATAGATGTGTTTTTATAAAGAAGTCTTCAGGGCTTTTTATTCACCCTGAGCAGAATGACAGAGGCAGAACTCACTAACTACAGAGATGTAACACACACACACACATTCAGTAAAACACACAGAGACTCTGAGTCTCTGCAGCCGCCGGCAACGATTTAAGAGTCACAATGTGTTCAGTAGAGCTGCTGACTTCCAGCTCATTATTACAGAAGAAGAGCTGCTGACTCAAAGCACACTGAATTAAAGAAGATCTAAGTAATTGGTCAACACCTCTATTGAATTTAAGTGCGAGAATTGATATTATAAAGATGTCCATTTTACCTAGACTACTGTATTTATTTATGTCACTACCAGTTAAAATCCCAGCCAGACAATTCCAGGACTGGGACAGACAGGAAGGAAACCACGGGTTAAATGTAGCATGTTAACCCTCTAAAGGAGGGAGGTGGTCTGTCTCTCCCTAACCTTACAGAGTATTTCCATTCCTCCCAATTAAAAACAATAGTTCTTTGGTGTGATAATGGTTACGAGGCTAAGTGGAAGGAGATGGAAAATGAATGCAAAGGTATCCCAGTACGAGCAATGATCGCAGACCACCAATGAATGTTAACTCATCGTGCCCATCTGAACCCCATCGTCTCCCTGCACACCTGCTTTGATGCATATGACTCAGAATTTAAACCAAACAGAATGGATACTAGATTCAGGTACTGGACCAAACAAGGTATTACTGCCTTCTGCACAATAACGGAGAAAAACACATTACAAAGTTTCCAGATATTGAAGTATGATTTCTTCAGATATCTACAGTTACGGCAGTACTTTCCAAAAGAAATGAAGAGACGTGAGGTAACTATGGAACCTAATGAAATAATACAATTATTAGTACGGGCATACACTGGCAGAGGAACTACCACAACATACATCAAGGAGAGGTGGAGAAAGAAGCAGAAGATAAAATACCGTCAGCAATGGGAGAATATCTACTTCCTGTTCTATGTATTGGCATGAATTTGACTGGAAGAACCTTGTTCGTTTCTTTATTACCCCTAAAATGAAGACATACTGAAGCACAATAAACCATACAGCTGGAGGTTGTGCAGACCACCACATATCTTCTGGTGCTGCCCCAACATACAAACATTCTGTCAGAACGCTTGGAGAACTATGCAGCAGATCTTATTCACATGCAAGTCACTTTATTTGGGCGATCTACCAGAAGGAATAACAGGAAATAACAGATACCTCCTGAAAATATTAACGGTAGCAGCAAAAAAAGCAATTAATCGTAAGTGGCTACAAACCGACACCTTCAGGAGAAAATTGGATTGAAATCATTAAAGAAATTCACGATATGGAAAGACTGACTTTCCTTCTGAGACTAAGAAAAGACACATACATACATACATACATACATACATACATACATACATACATACATACATACATACATACATACATACATACATACATACATACATACATACATACAGTAATACATACATACATACATACACACATACATACATTAATACATACATACATACATACATACATACATTAATACATACATACATACATACATACATACATTAATACATACATACATACATACATTAATACATACATACATACATTAATACATACATACATACATACATTAATACATACATACATTAATACATACATACATACATACATACATACATTAATACATACATACATACATACATTAATACATACATACATACATACATACATACATACATACATACATACATACATTAATACATACATACATACATACATACATACATTAATACATACATACATACATACATACATACATACATACATACATACATACATACATACATACATTAATACATACATACATTAATACATACATACATACATACATTAATACATACATACATACATTAATACATACATACATACATACATACATACATACATTAATACATACATACATACATACATACATACATACATACATACATACATACATACATACATACATACATTAATACATACATACATACATACAGTAATACATACATACATACATTAATACAGTAATACATACATACATACATACATACAGTAATACATACATACATACATACATACATACAGTAATACATACATACAGTAATACATACATACATACATACAGTAATACATACATACATACATACATACATACATACAGTAATACAGTAATACATACATACAGTAATACAGTAATACATACAGTAATACATACATACAGTAATACATACATACATACAGTAATACATACATACAGTAATACATACATACATACATACATACATACAGTAATACAGTAATACATACATACATACATACATACAGTAATACATACATACAGTAATACAGTAATACAGTAATACATACAGTAATACAGTAATACAGTAATACATACATACAGTAATACATACATACAGTAATACATACATACCGTCATACAGTAATACAGTAATACAGTAATACATACATACATACATACAGTAATACAGTAATACAGTAATACATACATACAGTAATACATACAGTAATACATACATACAGTAATACATACATACAGTAATACATACATACAGTAATACAGTAATACATACATACAGTAATACAGTAATACAGTAATACATACATACAGTAATACAGTAATACATACATACAGTAATACAGTAATACAGTAATACATACATACAGTAATACAGTAATACAGTAATACATACATACAGTAATACAGTAATACAGTAATACAGTAATACATAGCCAGATGGACAAAATGGACCAAATATTGGTCAGAAGAAGAAACTTGTCTGGTGACTTTCCCTCCGTACCCTCACAGGTTGTTTGTTCAGTGTTGATGCTCATCGTCCTTTAAGAAGACAGGATGATCCTAACATAAATAATGCTGTGTATAGAACCCTTCCAATATATCATTTTGATATCTGATCCTGAAGTGATGGTTGACACGAGTGACGGAGAATGTTGTTGGCGTGTTGCATGGTGGTTTTGATGTATTTAGTTTTTCTCTTATTTATCCATTTATGTTTAATTTTATTTTGCTTCCTGGTCTTTCTTTGCCAGGTGCATGATTTACTATTATTATTCCTTTACTTGTGTGAGATTTGTTTTTCCTTGCTACATGTTCCGTGTTGTCTCTGCTCTCTCTCTCCTCAGGGTTCAGGTTCAGGTTCAGGTTCAGGTTCAGGTTCAGGTTCAGGTTCAGGTTCAGGTTCAGGTTCAGGTGCCACCTTGTTCCTGTCTAGCAGCTCAATCACCTGTTAGTGCCACACAGTGAGAGTGTGTGTGTGTGTGTGTGTGTGTGTTAGTAGTCTGACCCACTGGTGTGGTGTTTTGACTTCATTATTACTGCTGTTGGTTAGTGTCGCTTTCCTTTTAAGAAAGTAGTTTTCCGTTGTTGCCTTTGTGAGCATCTTTTCGTTAATAAATCATTTTTATGTTTATTCATACGTTGCCCATGATTATTTTTCTTGAGTTATTTACTTTGTTATTCCCCTCAAACCTGAGACCACAACCAGGGACCAAAACACATAGTATATGTATGTCATAACAAGTCAGTATAGTATGTCATTAAAAAGTCAGTATAGTATGGGGTTACATCGTTCCAAAAGGGCGTCTCCTTTAGTGCGACCGTGGCTCCCTTTAGGGCGACCGTGGCTCCCTTTAGGGCGACCGTGGCTCCCTTTAGGGCGACCGTGGCTCCATTTAGGGCGACCGTGGCTCCCTTTAGGGCGACCGTGGCTCCCTTTAGTGCGACCGTGGCTCCATTTAGTGCGACCGTGGCTCCCTTTAGGGCGACCGTGGCTCCCTTTAGTGCGACCGTGGCTCCCTTTAGGGCGACCGTGGCTCCATTTAGGGCGACCGTGGCTCCCTTTAGGGCGACCGTGGCTCCCTTTAGGGCGACCGTGGCTCCCTTTAGGGCGACCGTGGCTCCCTTTAGGGCGACCGTGGCTCCATTTAGGGCGACCGTGGCTCCCTTTAGGGCGACCGTGGCTCCATTTAGTGCGACCGTGGCTCCCTTTAGTGCGACCGTGGCTCCCTTTAGTGCGACCGTGGCTCCCTTTAGTGCGACCGTGGCTCCCTTTAGTGCGACCGTGGCTCCCTTTAGGGCGACCGTGGCTCCCTTTAGGGCGACCGTGGCTCCCTTTAGTGCGACCGTGGCTCCCTTTAGGGCGACCGTGGCTCCCTTTAGTGCGACCGTGGCTCCCTTTAGTGCGACCGTGGCTCCCTTTAGTGCGACCGTGGCTCCCTTTAGTGCGACCGTGGCTCCCTTTAGGGCGACCGTGGCTCCCTTTAGGGCGACCGTGGCTCCCTTTAGTGCGACCGTGGCTCCCTTTAGGGCGACCGTGGCTCCCTTTAGTGCGACCGTGGCTCCCTTTAGGGCGACCGTGGCTCCCTTTAGGGCGACCGTGGCTCCCTTTAGTGCGACCGTGGCTCCCTTTAGGGCGACCGTGGCTCCCTTTAGTGCGACCGTGGCTCCCTTTAGGGCGACCGTGGCTCCCTTTAGGGCGACCGTGGCTCCATTTAGTGCGACCGTGGCTCCCTTTAGTGCGACCGTGGCTCCCTTTAGTGCGACCGTGGCTCCCTTTAGTGCGACCGTGGCTCCCTTTAGTGCGACGTGGCTGCCTTTAGGGCGACCGTGGCTCCCTTTAGTGCGACCGTGGCTCCCTTTAGTGCGACCGTGGCTCCCTTTAGTGCGACCGTGGCTCCCTTTAGTGCGACCGTGGCTCCCTTTAGTGCGACCGTGGCTCCCTTTAGTGCGACGTGGCTCCCTTTAGGGCGACCGTGGCTCCCTTTAGTGCGACCGTGGCTCCCTTTAGTGCGACCGTGGCTCCCTTTAGTGCGACCGTGGCTCCCTTTAGTGCGACCGTGGCTCCCTTTAGGGCGACCGTGGCTCCCTTTAGGGCGACCGTGGCTCCCTTTAGTGCGACCGTGGCTCCCTTTAGGGCGACCGTGGCTCCCTTTAGTGCGACCGTGGCTCCCTTTAGTGCGACCGTGGCTCCCTTTAGTGCGACCGTGGCTCCCTTTAGTGCGACCGTGGCTCCCTTTAGTGCGACCGTGGCTCCCTTTAGTGCGACCGTGGCTCCCTTTAGTGCGACCGTGGCTCCCTTTAGGGCGACCGTGGCTCCCTTTAGGGCAACCGTGGCTCCCTTTAGGGCGACCGTGGCTCCCTTTAGTGCGACCGTGGCTCCCTTTAGTGCGACCGTGGCTCCCTTTAGGGCGACCGTGGCTCCCTTTAGGGCGACCGTGGCTCCCTTTAGGGCGACCGTGGCTCCCTTTAGGGCGACCGTGGCTCCCTTTAGGGCGACCGTGGCTCCCTTTAGTGCGACCGTGGCTCCCTGGGTTAAGAGGGTTGTCTGTAACCGCAAGGTCGAAGGTTCAATCCTTGACTGGGCCGTGTCATGTGTCGAAGTGTCCCTGAGCAAGACACTGTACCCCTAGCTCCCCGGGCGCCTGTCATTGGCAGCCCACTGCTCCCTATATACAGGGATGGGTCAAATGCAGAGAAAGATTTCCCCCATAAAGGGATAAATATAGTGTAATAAATTAAATAAATTAAAATTAGTACTTGCTCAAAAGGGGCGACATTATGTTGTACTATTGTATGGATTTGTATTGGGCAGCAAACAGCTGTTCCTATATAGATACATCTTTGATAGGCTAAAGATAAGATAATACCAATAAATTAGTAAGGCTTCAATTCTGATCATATTCCTCTTTTTTTTACGACAGTTTTCCAGTTAAATTACCTTGAAGTCTTCTGGCAGCAGCAGTTTGCAGGTCCGCAGGAAGCTGAGGATGTAGCGGAAGATGTCTCCGTCTCTGTCGATGAAGTAGTGCTGCTTCAGACTGTCCAACACGATGGGCTCAGTGCCGTTAAACAGACGACTGATCCTGCAGAGAAACAGAAAAACATCAGATTCTATTTTAAAGGGGCTCTGTTCATATGGTTAACATGTGTCTATGTTGCTAAAACATACGTCAAACAAACGTGTTAATAATAATGTTAATAATGTTAATGTATATTAATAATGTTAATAATGTTAATCTATATTAATAATGTTAATAATGTTAATCTATATTAATAATGTTAATAATGTTAATGTATATTAATAATGTTAATAATGTTAATCTATATTAATAATGTTAATGTATATTAATAATGTTAATAATGTTAATGTATATTAATAATGTTAATAATGTTAATCTATATTAATAATGTTAATAATGTTAATCTATATTAATAATGTTAATAATGTTAATGTATATTAATAATGTTAATAATGTTAATCTATATTAATAATGTTAATAATGTTAATGTATATTAATAATGTTAATAATGTTAATCTATATTAATAATGTTAATAATGTTAATCTATATTAATAATGTTAATAATGTTAATGTATATTAATAATGTTAATAATGTTAATCTATATTAATAATGTTAATGTATATTAATAATGTTAATAATGTTAATCTATATT
>JAVDOI010000014.1:502500-512500 GCA_032191485.1 Leptoclinus maculatus
TCAGAGACACATAGACCCAGAGACACATCGACTCAGACTCAGAGACACATAGACTCAGAGACACAGAGACTCAGAGACACAGAGACACATAGACTCAGACTCAGAGACACAGAGACTCAGAGACACATAGACTCAGAGACTCAGAGACACAGAGACACAAACTCAGAGACACATAGACTCGGAGACACAGAGACTCAGAGACACATAGACTCAGAGACTCAGAGACACAGAGACTCAGAGACACATAGACCCAGAGACACATCGACTCAGACTCAGAGACTCAGAGACACAGAGACTCAGAGACACATAGACACAGAGACACATCGACTCAGACTCAGAGACACAGAGACACAGAGACTCAGAGACACATAGACTCAGAGACACAGAGACACGTAGACTCAGACTCAGAGACACATAGACCCAGAGACACATAGACTCAGAGACTCAGAGACTCAGATACACAGAGACTCAGAGACACATAGACCCAGAGACACATAGACTCAGAGACTCAGAGACACAGAGACTCAGAGACACATAGACTCAGAGACACAGAGACACATAGACTCAGACTCAGAGACACATAGACTCAGAGACACAGAGACTCAGAGACACAGAGACTCAGACTCAGAGACACAGAGACACAGAGACTCAGAGACACAGAGACTCAGACTCAGAGACACAGACCCAGAGATGTTGATAAATTGTGATTTCAGATAGAAGTAAATTAAAGTATTAATAATTAATAATCATCTGACAGGACGTCATAAAGAGGGAGAAACACACACACACACACCTTCACTGAGCCAATCCGAACGAGTTGATTCTCTCTAAAGAACCCTGAAGTTATTTCAATTAAATGAAGAACAAGAAACCGTGTTAGAATTTAAACATTTAAATATCTCCTAAACTTGCCTGAGGCTCTGCTCCTCATCTGTGAGGGAGGAAGGAGAGGAGGAGTAGGAAGAAAAGGAGGAGGAGGAGGAGGAGGAGGAGGAGGAGGAAGAAGAGGAGGAGGAGGAAGAAAAGGAGGAGGAGGAGGAGGAAGAAGAGGAGGAGGAGGAGGAAGAAAAGGAGGAGGAGGAGGAGGAAGAAGAGGAGGAGGAGGAAGAAAAGGAGGAGGAGGAGGAAGAGGAGGAGGAGGAGGAGGAGGAAGAAGAGGAGGAGGAGGAAGAAAAGGAGGAGGAGGAGGAAGAAGAGGAGGAGGAGGAGGAAGAAAAGGAGGAGGAGGAGGAGGAAGAAGAGGAGGAGGAAGAGGAGGAGCAGGAAGAGGAGGAGGAAGAGGTTCAGCTTCAGGTTCCTTCTATTGGTACCCGTAGACTTGGTTTGCAATAGAGAGCGAGGCATCCATCTCCACACACATTACAATGAACACAGACAACAAGACAAACATGATAAAAGTACACAAGGCTACAAATCAATCAATCAATCAATCAATAAAATGAATAAGTACACAAACGTTTCTATAGCATCTGTGCACTGTTGCTATGATCTGTTCACCTGAGTGATGGCTGCTGGAACAAAGCTGTTCTTATAGCTCTTTGTTCTGCACCGTGGGACCATATACCTCCGTCTAGAAGGAAGAAGATGAGACTCCCTGTAAAGGGTGGAGTCGTCCTCTAACATGGAGCCGGTTCTCCGTTGTAACTGTCTGGTGTACAGGGACTCTGGGTTCAGCTGTGACTCACCAATCAGCCTGAGAGACCATTTCACAATGTGATGCAGAGAGTTTCTGTTCTTTAAGTTTCCAAACCACGACACCAAAGAAAAGGAGGAGCAGGAAGAGCAGGAGGAGCAGGAGGAGGAGGAGGATGAAGGAGAGCATCGGGCTCTGAGACCTCCTTCAGTGACTCCATGTTTGAGGTTTGGAGGCAGAAGCTGCTCTGATGGACGCAAACATCTGTTTACAAATACATAAATATACATTTAAATATGATAGATAGATATAAACTTTATGTTTGTAGCAGCAGCAAGTTACAGAGTAGAATAAAATATGAAGTATGGAAATGCACAATATATACAGTACAATAAAATAACAGAGCAGATATTGAATTGAAGAAATAGAATAAAAAATAAGATAAAATAGAATAAAAATAAAAATGCACAGTATATACGATGAATTAGAATGGTATCCAATGAACAACGAGGTAAACTAAACAAACTGAACAGTAGTGCAGGATCACCAACAACAGCAGCAGTGTGTAGTCCTGTGAAGGATGATGATCTGTCCACATGTGATTTGTTATAACGTCTTATAGCAGAATGTCCTCCTGTGTCTGTCCTTGTGACAGTGGAGCTGGATCAGTCTGTCCCTGCAGGAGGTGGTCCTGGTGATCCAATATGGATAATAGTTTCTTCAGAGTCCTCCTCTCCACCACCTGTTCCAGATAGTCTTGTTTGCAGCCAATGATGGAGCCTTCTGAACCAGTTTATTAAGTCTGTTGGTGTCTCCGGCTCCGATGCTGCTCCCCCAGCAGACTACGGAGAAGTACAGTTCACTGACCACAACAGACTGTAGAACATCTCCAACATCTTGCTGCACACGTTGAAGGATCGAAGTTTCCTCAAGAAAAAGAGTCGACTCATCCCCTTCTTGTACACAGCATTGATGTTGGTCTTCCAGTTCAGTCTGCTGTCGATGGAGACACCCAGGTACTTGTACTCCTCCACCATGTCCACGTCCTCACCCAGAACTCTCAGCGGTCGTGGAGCCGTCGTCTTCCTCCTGAAGTCGACCACCATCTCTCTGGTCTTGGCCACGATCAGCAGCAGGTGATTTCTACTAATACTAAGATACTAAGATATCTCCTAATGTGCGTATATATATATATATATATATATATATATATATAACCACATGACATACTTGTTTTGATCTATGCTGCTGTAATCCTGTACATTTCCCTGCTGCGGGACTAATAAAGGATTATCTTATTTTACATCGCTGTCTTTCACCTGCAGTACCTGCTTCTGCCACGAGATGTCAGTAAAGACTTTTATTTGAGTGTTTGTCTCCTTTGTTCTTTAAATGTTGTTCCTTCATCATCATCATCATCATCATCACACTTTACTTTATTCTGACTCACATACAAATACTCATAGAGCACCAAATGTGGAGTAATCCGCCGCTGAAAGTAGTCCCCACCAACGTCACTGTTTTAAATATAAAAGAACACATTATCTTTTATAAAAGGAGAGATTCTTTAGGTTTAAACGATGTATATAGTATATCTATATCTCTCTCTGTATATATATATATATATATATATACATATACATCTGATAAACATCATATTGTGTCAGAATAAGAAGCATCAGGTGTCTCATGTATTTATTATTCACATCAACGTAACGCAGCAGGTGAAACATGGCAGTGATAAGGCTTAAAGTGGATCTACGTCCTCGTTGTTCTACTTTAATATGTCGACTCCTTTAAAAAGAGAAGAAGAAGAGACTCACCTGTCTCAAGTTGTTCAGAGATCAATAAATGTTCATTATTTACAGATTATCATTATGATCATTATCATCATCAACATGTCCCTCAGCTGAATAAATAAATAAAGGCAAAATATGTTAAATGACTCTTTAAATAATTTAAGAATGAATTAAATAGTATTTAAATAAGAACAATAATCAGGACAGAGTTCATAATTTCTAAAGTGGTTCAGTCTCATTGATGTGCAGCATGTTGCATTGTGGGTAAAACAAAGTCCACAGCCAGGAGTTAAAGATTTAAAGCCTCATTCTGAGACACAGAACGAAGGACAGTTCATCCCTCAGACCTGGTTCCTTAAGTAAACAGTGATCTGTGACCCACAATGCACCTCTCTACCAGAGTTCTGTTCTGTAATGTCACTTAGCTTTAGAGCCCCTCTCCCCCAGGTCCTGGCCTCAGTGCCCCCCCCCCAGGTCCTGGCCTCAGTGCCCCCCCCCCCAGGTCCTGGCCTCAGTGCCCCCCCCCCCCCAGGTCCTGGCCTCAGTGCCCCCCCCCAGATCCTGGACTCGGTGCCCCGTCCCCAGGTCCTGGCCTCAGTGCAGGTCTTTAAAGGGTTTGGGGTAGTTGAACATCAGATAATCCATGTAGTAGAAGTCGAAGGCCTTTTGTCTCTCGGTGGAGTTCAGCTGTGAGAAGTATCTCACGGTGATTCTGGAGGAAGTCCTCTCAGCTTGGGGGTTTCTGTCTTTGAAGTCGGGGAACGAGAGGTTTCTCGGTGCGCCGACGCTCCGCAGCAGGAAGTTGGCTTCTTCCTCCAGGTTCTCGAACTTCCCGATGAAGTTGTACCTGAGGAGACACGGGTTACACAGCTGGCTGACCGGCTCCCAGTGGATGTCCATCCCCACCGGCCGACGTACGTCCAGCAGGTACTGGACGAACTCCCTGAAGGTGACGCCGGCGCCGGTGCGCAGGGCAGCGGGCGTGGCATTGGCGCGGTACCTGGAGATGATCGGGCGTCCGAACACCGGGTGGTAGTACGAGTTCGGACTCTCGAACTTGTCCCGAAACGCAGACACCAGGCGCTCGAAAGGTTCCCTGACGAACAGCACTTTGGTGTAGGAGCGGAGTCTCTCAGCGATGCCGGCGCGGTCGTGGTTCTCCAGGCGTCGCAGGCGGTTGGCGTAATGCGCCGCGTCGTGAGGAATGTCGCGTGTGGAGGCGGCGCTGCCTCCCAACACCATCAGCACCCGCTTCCAGTTGGAGCAGCCGGCTTTGGGCACCTCACAGTACAGCAGCCTGGACTGGTCCTCCACGTAGACCCGGGACACCTGCCGCTGAGAGACCGGCCGCTCGGTGACGCCCGGCTGGTATTTGGCACAGACGGCGGTCAGCAGACGGCGCCGGGACGCCTGAGTGTCCGCCAGCTGCTGCTGGAGGTGTTGGTCCTCCTCTGCACCTGAAGGGGTGCCGGACGGGTTCAGGTTCCTCAGAAGCAACTTTCTGTGTCGTTTGGTCACCGGCTGTTTGGAGCCGACTGATTCTTCAATCAACAGAGAGTCAGAGAGGAACTGGACTTCAGTCTGATCGGCTGCTGATGTGAAGTCAGTCACCACATCCTGGAACCCAAAAGAACCTTTCAACTTCAACTGTTGGTTCTCTGTGTTGTTATAATGTTGAATTATTGGTTCTCTGTGTTATAATGTTGAATTATTGGTTCTCTGTGTAGTTATAATGTTGAATTATTGGTTCTCTATGTGTTGTTGTAATGATGGTTCTCTATGTGTTGTTGTAGTTATGGTTCTATGTGTTGTTATAGTGATGGTTCCATGTGTTGTTGTAGTGATGGTTCTGTGTTGTTGTAATGATGGTTCCATGTGTTGTTGTAGTGATGGTTCTGTGTTGTTGTAATGATGGTTCTATGTGTTGTTGTAATGATGGTTCTGTGTTGTTGTAATGATGGTTCTATGTGTTGTTGTGATGATGGTTCTGTGTTGTTGTCATGGTGGTTCTATGTGTTGTTGTAGTGACGGTTCTCTATGTGTTGTTGTAATGATGGTTCTATGTGTTGTTGTAATGATGGTTCTGTGTTGTTGTAATTATGGTTCTATGTGTTGTTGTAATGATGGTTATATGTGTTGTTGTAATGATGGTTCTGTGTTGTTGTAATGATGGTTCTATGTGTTGTTGTGATGATGGTTCTGTGTTGTTGTCATGGTGGTTCTATGTGTTGTTGTAGTGATGGTTCTCTATGTGTTGTTGTAATGATGGTTCTATGTGTTGTTGTAATGATGGTTCTGTGTTGTTGTAATGATGGTTATATGTGTTGTTGTAATGATGGTTCTATGTGTTGTTGTAATGATGGTTCTGTGTGTTGTTGTAATGATGGTTCCATGTGTTGTAATGATGGTTCTCTATGTGTTGTTGTAGTGATGGTTCCATGTGTTGTTGTAGTGATGGTTCCATGTGTTGTTGTAATGATGGTTCCATGTGTTGTTGTAATGATGGTTCTCTATGTGTTGTTGTAGTTATGGTTCTATGTGTTGTTATAGTGATGGTTCCATGTGTTGTTGTAGTGATGGTTCTGTGTTGTTGTAATGATGGTTCTATGTGTTGTTGTAATGATGGTTCTATGTGTTGTTGTAATGATGGTTATATGTGTTGTTGTAATGATGGTTCTGTGTTGTTGTAATGATGGTTCTATGTGTTGTTGTGATGATGGTTCTGTGTTGTTGTCATGGTGGTTCTATGTGTTGTTGTAGTGATGGTTCTCTATGTGTTGTTGTAATGATGGTTCTATGTGTTGTTGTAATGATGGTTCTGTGTTGTTGTAATGATGGTTATATGTGTTGTTGTAATGATGGTTCTATGTGTTGTTGTAATGATGGTTCTATGTGTTGTTGTAATGATGGTTCTCTATGTGTTGTTGTAGTTATGGTTCTATGTGTTGTTATAGTGATGGTTCCATGTGTTGTTGTAGTGATGGTTCTATGTGTTGTTGTAATGATGGTTATATGTGTTGTTGTAATGATGGTTCTATGTGTTGTTGTAATGATGGTTCTATGTGTTGTTGTATTGATGGTTCTGTGTTGTTGTAATGATGGTTCTATGTGTTGTGATGATGGTTCTGTGTTGTTGTCATGGTGGTTATATGTGTTGTTGTAGTGATGGTTCTCTATGTGTTGTTGTAATGATGGTTCTATGTGTTGTTGTAATGATGGTTCTGTGTTGTTGTAATGATGGTTATATGTGTTGTTGTAATGATGGTTCTATGTGTTGTTGTAATGATGGTTCTATGTGTTGTTGTAATGATGGTTCTATGTGTTGTTGTAATGATGGTTCTATGTGTTGTTGTAATGATGGTTCTGTGTGTTGTTGTAATGATGGTTATGTGTGTTGTTGTAATGATGGTTATATGTGTTGTTGTAATGATGGTTCTGTGTGTTGTTGTAATGATGGTTCCATGTGTTGTTGTAATGATGGTTCTCTATGTGTTGTTGTAGTTATGGTTCTATGTGTTGTTATAGTGATGGTTCCATGTGTTGTTGTAATGATGGTTCTGTGTGTTGTTGTAATGATGGTTCCATGTGTTGTTGTAATGATGGTTCTCTATGTGTTGTTGTAGTTATGGTTCTATGTGTTGTTATAGTGATGGTTCCATGTGTTGTAGTGATGGTTCTATGTGTTGTTGTAATGATGGTTCTATGTGTTGTTGTAATGATGGTTCTATGTGTTGTTGTAATGATGGTTCTATGTGTTGTTGTAATGATGGTTCTGTGTTGTTGTAATGATGGTTCTATGTGTTGTTGTAATGATGGTTCTGTGTTGTTGTAATGATGGTTCTATGTGTTGTGATGATGGTTCTGTGTTGTTGTCATGGTGGTTATATGTGTTGTTGTAGTGATGGTTCTCTATGTGTTGTTGTAGTGATGGTTCTATGTGTTGTTGTAATGATGGTTCTGTGTTGTTGTAATGATGGTTCTATGTGTTGTAATGATGGTTCTATGTGTTGTTGTAATGATGGTTCTGTGTGTTGTTGTAATGATGGTTCCATGTGTTGTAATGATGGTTCTCTATGTGTTGTTGTAGTGATGGTTCCATGTGTTGTTGTAGTGATGGTTCCATGTGTTGTTGTAATGATGGTTCCATGTGTTGTTGTAATGATGGTTCTCTATGTGTTGTTGTAGTTATGGTTCTATGTGTTGTTGTAATGATGGTTCTATGTGTTGTTGTAATGATGGTCATATGTGTTGTTGTAATGATGGTTCTGTGTGTTGTTGTAATGATGGTTCTGTGTTGTTGTAATGATGGTTCTATGTGTTGTTGTGATGATGGTTCTGTGTTGTTGTCATGGTGGTTCTATGTGTTGTTGTAGTGATGGTTCTCTATGTGTTGTTGTAATGATGGTTCTATGTGTTGTTGTAATGATGGTTCTGTGTTGTTGTAATGATGGTTCTATGTGTTGTTGTAATGATGGTTATATGTGTTGTTGTAATGATGGTTCTATGTGTTGTTGTAATGATGGTTCTCTATGTGTTGTTGTAGTTATGGTTCTATGTGTTGTTATAGTGATGGTTCCATGTGTTGTTGTAGTGATGGTTCTATGTGTTGTTGTAATGATGGTTATATGTGTTGTTGTAATGATGGTTCTATGTGTTGTTGTAATGATGGTTCTATGTGTTGTTGTATTGATGGTTCTGTGTTGTTGTAATGATGGTTCTATGTGTTGTGATGATGGTTCTGTGTTGTTGTCATGGTGGTTATATGTGTTGTTGTAGTGATGGTTCTCTATGTGTTGTTGTAATGATGGTTCTATGTGTTGTTGTAATGATGGTTCTGTGTTGTTGTAATGATGGTTATATGTGTTGTTGTAATGATGGTTCTATGTGTTGTTGTAATGATGGTTCTATGTGTTGTTGTAATGATGGTTCTATGTGTTGTTGTAATGATGGTTCTGTGTGTTGTTGTAATGATGGTTATATGTGTTGTTGTAATGATGGTTCTGTGTGTTGTTGTAATGATGGTTCCATGTGTTGTTGTAATGATGGTTCTCTATGTGTTGTTGTAGTTATGGTTCTATGTGTTGTTATAGTGATGGTTCCATGTGTTGTTGTAATGATGGTTCTGTGTGTTGTTGTAATGATGGTTCCATGTGTTGTTGTAATGATGGTTCTCTATGTGTTGTTGTAGTTATAGTTCTATGTGTTGTTATAGTGATGGTTCCATGTGTTGTAGTGATGGTTCTATGTGTTGTTGTAATGATGGTTCTATGTGTTGTTGTAATGATGGTTCTATGTGTTGTTGTAATGATGGTTCTATGTGTTGTTGTAATGATGGTTCTGTGTTGTTGTAATGATGGTTCTATGTGTTGTTGTAATGATGGTTCTGTGTTGTTGTAATGATGGTTCTATGTGTTGTGATGATGGTTCTGTGTTGTTGTCATGGTGGTTATATGTGTTGTTGTAGTGATGGTTCTCTATGTGTTGTTGTAGTGATGGTTCTATGTGTTGTTGTAATGATGGTTCTGTGTTGTTGTAATGATGGTTCTATGTGTTGTTGTAATGATGGTTCTGTGTGTTGTTGTAATGATGGTTCTGTGTGTTGTTGTAATGATGGTTCTGTGTGTTGTTGTAATGATGGTTCTGTGTGTTGTTGTAATGATGGTTCCATGTGTTGTTGTAATGATGGTTATATGTGTTGTTGTAATGATGGTTCTGTGTGTTGTTGTAATGATGGTTCTATGTGTTGTTGTATTGATGGTTATATGTGTTGTTGTAATGATGGTTCTATGTGTTGTTGTAATGATGGTTCTGTGTGTTGTTGTAATGATGGTTCCATGTGTTGTTGTAATGATGGTTCTCTATGTGTTGTTGTAGTTATGGTTCTATGTGTTGTTATAGTGATGGTTCCATGTGTTGTTGTAGTGATGGTTCTATGTGTTGTTGTAATGATGGTTATATGTGTTGTTGTAATGATGGTTCTATGTGTTGTTGTAATGATGGTTCTATGTGTTGTTGTAATGATGGTTCTGTGTTGTTGTAATGATGGTTCTATGTGTTGTGATGATGGTTCTGTGTTGTTGTCATGGTGGTTCTATGTGTTGTTGTAGTGATGGTTCTCTATGTGTTGTTGTCATGATGGTTTTATGTGTTGTTGTAATGATGGTTCTGTGTTGTTGTAATGATGGTTCTGTGTTGTTGTAATGATGTTTCTATGTGTTGTTGTAATGATGGTTCTATGTGTTGTTGTAGTGATGGTTCCATGTGTTGTAGTGATGGTTCCATGTGTTGGTTCTATGTGTTGTTGTAATGATGGTTCTATGTGTTGTTGTAATGATGGTTCTGTGTTGTTGTAATGATGGTTCTATGTGTTGTGATGATGGTTCTGTGTTGTTGTCATGGTGGTTCTATGTGTTGTTGTAGTGATGGTTCTCTATGTGTAGTTGTAGTGATGTTTCTATGTGTTGTTGTAATGATGGTTCTATGTGTTGTTGTAATGATGGTTCTATGTGTTGTTGTAATGATGGTTCTGTGTTGTTGTAATGATGGTTCTATGTGTTGTGATGATGGT
>JAVDOI010000014.1:520000-617500 GCA_032191485.1 Leptoclinus maculatus
TGTATTCTGTACGAACCTCATTCTGAGCTTCATGTTAAGATACGGTTACTCTATGGGGCTTTTATTTTGAAAGGGTGGGACTGGGTGGGTGAGAGAGGGGGAGAGGAGACATATTCATAATGTTTGACACACAAACACAGAGGTTATTAAATGACAGGCTTCATCACAAGCATTCCAGTTAGAATTCACTCTGTGGAGCTTTTATTTTGAAATGGGAGGGGGGGGGTTCTCTAAAAATATCTAAGACCTGAATGACTGCATGATAGAGAGAGAGACAGAGAGAGAGACAGAGAGAGAGAGAGAGACACACAAAGAGAGAGAGAGACAGAGAGAGAGAGAGAGACACACAAAGAGAGAGAGAGACACATAGAGAGAGAGAGAGAGAGACAGACAGGAGGTCTAACGATCCCTGAATATCTCTAACTCATGTGTGTCTGTGTTCACTAATTAGCTCAATCACAAACACCTGTCCATGAGAGAAATTTGCCTCTACGAGTCTAACCATTCTTAGTTCAAGACTGATGTCTCTGGTAATCTTTCTCATTTGGAGATTGTCCTATGTTGTAACATTTTACAGCTTACCTAACTATTGTCCTGCTCTGCGATGTCTTCCCTCGTCTCGCCCTCTTGTGTCATGGTGTGTGTACATGTCACTCCAATCAGGAAACTTGTCAGAATACCCACATTTGATTGGCTGAGCTGCATCACTATATCTCTAAGTCATGTGTGTGGGTGTGTCTGTGAGTCTGTGTGTTTATCAACATCAACAGCTCAATCAGAATCACCTGTGTGCCTGCAGCCTGTTCATGGAGAAAAAGCAGGGAAACAAATCTCAAACAAATCCTCAAAACCCCCATAACCGTAGCTCCTATTGCTCCGATATTAATAAATGAGAGGAAGGATGAGTTGAAGAAAAGATCATGTTAAAATTGTGTCTCTAGTGTAAAAAATGTGGCTGAACAGGCGATTTAGAAATGGGGTACCGTGTTCTGTCGAAGATGTTTTTGAAGCAAGATTTAACATTGGTCTCTATGGAGCAGAAAGTTGGTTTTCCTCTCAATTAAAGGCTACTGTGCCAAATGTGTAAGTCTGTGGGATTCCACAGTCAGTTTTTTACGACAAGGACAAGATTAGCTACTTTTACATCCAGAAATTATGCATGAAGAGTGAAAATTGTGGAGTCAGTGGCAAAAGACAAATCTTTTTTTCACAAGAATCTGAAGCTCCTCTTCACTCTAGCGGTGACATCACGCACTCTAAGCTGCCCAATACACACCCATTATAAAGTCAGAAACAGACCCAAATGTTCCTGAAAATGAATCTGTGAGTTCATGAAAACTGTGCTAGCTATCAAAATGTCCATTTGGCTCAATAATGTCCAGCGTTTTGTCTACGTTTTAAACTTTGAATCATTGTTCTACGTTAAAGTATGGCTAGTCAATATGGACCCAAAGTTAAGAGGTTTTTTTGCTCTCTTCACGCCGAAACTCCATTCAAGTGAATGGAGAAATTTTGCTCAGTTTTGGGGAATTTTCGGGAAAACCGCTGGGCGAATCTCTCCGAAAAATACTTAGCACACTATTCCCGACCAGGCCGCACGTCTGGATGTTGGCCGCTGTGAGAGGAGAAGCGCGCCAAACTTCCTGGATAATAATAATAATATTATTATTAGTCCCGCAGGATTACAGTCAGTGTGCTTTGTGGCACAAAGGCAGTTTTGAATAAAGAGTAACTGACTCAAAACTCATGAGTCAGTTACTCATGATTTGTAGTCATTACAAACCAAAATCCTGCTTCATTGCTGCTTTGTCCTTAAAGAAACGTTGGCAGTGAGTTTGTGTTCTCTCAGCTGATCACATGATCTACCAGCTGTGCTGTCAGATAAACACACAGAGGAGCTGTGATGCTGATGAACCGGGACCAGGTGCACCAGAAAAACAAACCAGAGGAATCAGGTTTCATTTACACACCTCTCCGTTGTTCTTTGTGTTCAAATATCTGTGAGACAATGAGACACGAAGCTTCAACTAGAAACTTAGAGACAGAACAGAATAACGAGTCACTCAGGTTATTTATGGTCAGTGTGTGTGTGTGTGTGTGTGTGAGAGAGACACTAATTAAAGTGCACTGTTGAAGTGGGGAGGCGAGCGGTGACATGTTGTTGTTTGGACTGAAATAGGCCACACACCACAGACTAACCTTCATGTTACATTGAGTCAGTTCAGATGAT
The DNA here is from genome assembly GCA_032191485.1 of Leptoclinus maculatus. Lineage (NCBI taxonomy): Eukaryota > Metazoa > Chordata > Actinopteri > Perciformes > Stichaeidae > Leptoclinus > Leptoclinus maculatus. The sequence goes on from JAVDOI010000014.1 coordinate 522,231, forward strand.
GTGCAGACACACTAAACCAAGCTGCTGAACATCTACATGTGTTGTTCTCTGAGGACACAGTGAAGGAGTCCTTATTATAATATAAATTATGAAACCAGCCACTTAAATGTGATTAGACTGTTAGAAAAGACGTGGGCTCCAGTTTCACAGCTTCCACTGAGAACATTGATTTAATTAAAGAACAATCTGAAACAGCCTGTAGATGATTACAGCTGTGTGTAATCTCATTGGACACTTCTTCCACTCCAATCCGACTGGGATCAATGGTGAGTTAATCATTCAGGTTTTAGTGATACCTGATCATTTATGACGGAGGGAGATGAAGAAGAGGCCGTCTCTATTTATAGTTTCTGTTTTAGTGGATAGGCCAGCTGACAGGAAACATTATATTCAAATCAATATGGTACCTGATATATTTATAACTTCAATCAATAGTGAGGAAGACAAAACAAACAGACTGGGATCATCCAGAAAACCAGCTTTATAATAGTCTAACCTGATCCATGAAGTAAGACTTGAACTGTAGCCGGAGGTTTACAAACCTTTCAATGGGGGGGACACATGTAAAAGACCGTCCTACAGACCACCAGACTGCAAGACATGCAAAACTCTTTCAAAGAAAGTCATCGTAGAGGATGTGTGACTCTGTGGTCATTTAGTGTCTGTGGTAGTTTTGAACCTCTCTGTGGTTGTTTTGAGTCTCTGTGGTTGTTTTGAGTCTCTGTGGTTGTTTTGAACCTCTTTGTGGTAGTTTTGAGCCTCTTTGTGGTTGTTTTGAACCTCTTTGTGGTTGTTTTGAACCTCTTTGTGGTAGTTTTGAGCCTCTTTGTGGTTGTTTTGAACCTCTTTGTGGTTGTTTTGAGTCTCTGTGGTTGTTTTGAGTCTCTGTGGTTGTTTTGAGTCTCTTTGTGGTTGTTTTGAGCCTCTTTGTGGTTGTTTTGAACCTCTTTGTGGTAGTTTTGAACCTCTCTGTGGTTGTTTTGAGCCTCTTTGTGGTAGTTTTGAGCCTCTTTGTGGTTGTTTTGAACCTCTTTGTAGTAGTTTTGAACCTCTCTGTGGTTGTTTTGAGCCTCTTTGTGGTTGTTTTGAGTCTCTTTGTGGTTGTTTTGAGTCTCTTTGTGGTTGTTTTGAACCTCTTTGTGGTTGTTTTGAGCCTCTCTGTGGTTGTTTTGAGCCTCTTTGTGGTAGTTTTGAACCTCTCTGTGGTTGTTGTGAGTCTCTGTGGTTGTTTTGAGCCTCTTTGTGGTTGTTTTGAACCTCTTTGTGGTAGTTTTGAACCTCTTTGTGGTAGTTTTGAGTCTCTGTAGTTGTTTTGAACCTCTTTGTGGTTGTTTTGAGTCTCTGTGGTTGTTTTGAACCTCTCTGTGGTTGCTGTGAGTCTCTGTGGTTGTTGTGAGTCTCTGTGGTTGTTTTGAGCCTATTTGTGGTTGTTTTGAGTCTCTGTGGTTGTTTTGAGCCTCTTTGTGGTAGTTTTGAACCTCTCTGTGGTTGTTGTGAGTCTCTGTGGTTGTTTTGAGCCTCTTTGTGGTTGTTTTGAACCTCTTTGTGGTAGTTTTGAACCTCTTTGTGGTAGTTTTGAGTCTCTGTAGTTGTTTTGAACCTCTTTGTGGTTGTTTTGAGTCTCTGTGGTTGTTTTGAACCTCTCTGTGGTTGCTGTGAGTCTCTGTGGTTGTTGTGAGTCTCTGTGGTTGTTTTGAGCCTATTTGTGGTTGTTTTGAGTCTCTGTGGTTGTTTTGAGCCTCTTTGTGGTTGTTTTGAGTCTCTGTGGTTGTTTTGAGTCTCTGTGTTTGTTTTGAGCCTCTTTGTGGTTGTTTTGAGTCTCTGTGGTTGTTTTGAGTCTCTGTGTTTGTTTTGAGTCTCTTTGTGGTTGTTATGAGTCTCTGTACCTGGTAGGCCAGCTCAGTAATACATTACCTTATGTAATTACATTACATACCCAACCCCTACTCTTACTTAGTCTGGTCAGATTTCACCACTTTGCGGCCCTCTGACTGTAAATTTATCTTCTGGCTCGGAAAAGAGCTAAAACCTTGAAAACATATAAATAAACCTCCCACATGTGATTTCATTTGTTGGTAATAAATAAAACTCTTTGGTCTAGAAACGTACTTTTAAACTGCTGCTGTTAGGTGTATTACTCCGAGCTGGAGATCAATGCTTCAGGCTCACAGTCCTTCTCCTCATCAAGAGGTACCTTAAAGAAGTCTGGGGCTGATTACAGTATTGATCTCTGGACCTTCTCATCACTGTCGTCCTCCTGCAGCTGAACTCATGTTTGTTAGTTTTAACACCAGGACCGACAGGTCTGATCATCTGTTTGGTTTTCATACTGATAGGAGCCTCTAAAACGACTAAAGTATATACTACAGAGTCAGGAACACAGCCTCTGATTGGTGGACTAGTCGGGAACACAGCCTCTGATTGGTGGACTAGTCGGGAACACAGCCTCTGATTGGTGGACTAGTCGGGAACACAGCCTCTGATTGGTGGACTAGTCGGGAACACAGCCTCTGATTGGTGGACTAGTCGACCAGGAGGCAGGTGTGTCTGTAGGTTTATCTGTGACATGTTTGAACTCCACTGATCCCAGTTCAGCCGCTGCCTGTTAGCAGCCAGCGGACCTCAGAGAGCACTGACCTGGGGTCTGCTGCAGGACCACCTGGGTCAGGTCCTGGAGGCGGACCAGCAGCAGCAGAGATCCGGCTCCCAGCAGCAGGAGGAACCAGAGGGAGCAGTAGAGGGAGCAGGGCAGCTTCTTCATGACCGACACAGCACAGTCCTGCAGCCTAGAGTCCACCAGGCTGACCCCAGATCAGCCACCGCAGCACGGCCTGAAGACACACAGGGAGCGGAGGTTAGACCTGGTAGAGATCTGACCTCTGATCAGCTCCATCACATCATCTGTCTGTATATTAATCACTATTGTTTCATGAATAGTCTCAGACTAACTGATGCACATATAGGACTGTGTGTGTGTGTGTGTGTGTGTGTGTGTGTGTGTGTGTGTGAGTGTGTGTGTTCCCATGAGGCCGTGCAGGAACATCTGTTTCTCCCTCAGCAGGTGAGACTCCAGTCGCTATGGAGATAAGCTACACAGGTACACACACACACTCAGACTGAGAGCAGCCATCATGAGAACAAACACAACACATGTTGACATCCAGAAGATCTACATGATCATTCTGACCAATGGGAGGCCACGGTTCTCTCTTTCTCTCAATGATGGTCAGAGGGATTATTTAGCTCCTTCTACCTTTAATGTGTTACATTATTAGTAGTAGTATTAAATGAATAGTTATATATATTTATATATTGTTCTTTCTACCCTGATTACGACTTTATGACTGTTTATGACTGCTTACGGCTGCTTACGGCTGTTTACGGCTGCTTACGGCTGTCTGCGACTGTTTACAACTGTTTACGGCTGTCTGCGACTGTCTGCGACTGTTTACGGCTGTCTGCGACTGTCTGCGACTGTTTACGGCTGCTTACGGCTGTCTGCGACTGTTTACGGCTGTCTGCGACTGTCTGCGACTGTTTACGACTGTTTACGGCTGTCTGCGACTGTTTGCGACTGTTTACGGCTGCTTACAGCTGTCTGCGACTGTTTGCGGCTGCTTACGACTGCTTACAGCTGTCTGCGACTGTTTGCGGCTGCTTACGACTGCTTACAGCTGTCTGCGACTGTTTGCGACTGCTTACGACTGCTTACAGCTGTCTGCGACTGTTTGCGGCTGCTTACGACTGATTACAGCTGTCTGCGACTGTTTGCGACTGCTTACGACTGCTTACAGCTGTCTGCGACTGTTTGCGACTGCTTACGACTGCTTACAGCTGTCTGCGACTGTTTGCGACTGCTTACGACTGCTTACAGCTGTCTGCGACTGTTTGCGGCTGCTTGCGACTGCTTACAGCTGTCTGCGACTGTTTGCGACTGCTTACGACTGCTTACAGCTGTCTGCGACTGTTTGCGACTGCTTACGACTGCTTACAGCTGTCTGCGACTGTTTGCGACTGCTTACGACTGCTTACAGCTGTCTGCGACTGTTTGCGGCTGCTTGCGACTGCTTACAGCTGTCTGCGACTGTTTGCGGCTGCTTACGACTGATTACAGCTGTCTGCGACTGTTTGCGGCTGCTTACGACTGCTTACAGCTGTCTGCGACTGTTTGCGACTGCTTACGACTGCTTACAGCTGTCTGCGACTGTTTGCGGCTGCTTACGACTGATTACAGCTGTCTGCGACTGTTTGCGACTGCTTACGACTGCTTACAGCTGTCTGCGACTGTTTGCGACTGCTTACGACTGCTTACAGCTGTCTGCGACTGTTTGCGACTGCTTACGACTGCTTACAGCTGTCTGCGACTGTTTGCGGCTGCTTACGACTGCTTACAGCTGTCTGCGACTGTTTGCGACTGCTTACGACTGCTTACAGCTGTCTGCGACTGTTTGCGGCTGCTTGCGACTGCTTACAGCTGTCTGCGACTGTTTGCGGCTGCTTACGACTGCTTACAGCTGTCTGCGACTGTTTGCGGCTGCTTACGACTGCTTACAGCTGTCTGCGACTGTTTGCGACTGCTTATGACTGCTTACAGCTGTCTGCGACTGTTTGCGGCTGTTTACGACTGCTTACGGCTGTCTGCGACTGTTTACGACTGTTTGCGGCTGCTTGGAGTGCTTACGGCTGTTCCAACCGATCAAATCAGAAAAAACAAAGACTACTTTAGAGTCCCGAAAATAGTTGTACACAAAGGTGAGAAGTTGAATTAACTCACAGAGAAACGGCAACAGACCAGATCAAAACCCTCTGTCTAAAGTCTGGAGGAGCGGAGTCACTCTGCTAACTAGCTCGCTACAACTGACAAAACACAGACCATGGTGGTGATATCACTGGAAACATAGCAGAACACATCTGTGATATTATCACACTGTGGTGTTTGTTCTGTGGCTAGTGTTTACAGTTTAGCTAGCTATCTCCCGGCAGCTAACTAGCTAGCTAAACTGTGAAACACTAGCTGCAGAACAAACACCACAGGGTCTGTGTTTTGTTGGTGTTTTTATGCAGGAGAAAGCCAGTTACCTATGTACTGGGAGATTTGTTTTTAGCGATGCTAGTGGGAGAAAACAACAATAATAACAATAACAACAAGAATAATAACAACAACAATAATGATATATATGATGGAGCAGCGTGTGCTCTGATGAGATGAATGTAGTTTGTAGGTCACCACACTTTAAACACATTAAAGGATCAGTCCGTCTCTTAATACGGACTTCCTGTCTGTGGCTCTCAGCTCAAAGCTCATTGGTTCCTACTGAAGACTTAAATCTATAAACTTGAATCTCTGTGTCTGAGTGTTTCATCCAACGTTTCTCTGACTGAAACACAAATATCCTGCTTTATGATCCCAGAGGAGATGAATATAGAAGAACCATAAACATAATGATGATTATAATCTATAAAATGAGTTGATCAGCTCCTCAGTTCCAAACATTAATCCTTCATTCTCTGATGAGACTCTAATCTTATGGATATAAACTCATCTCTCTCTGATGTTTTCATGTTTTCATAGTTCCATGTTGATCCTGAGCAGCTCAATACCGTCTCATGTGTTATTTTTTATCATTTAAATATCTTTTTCTTACACATTTACCATAAATAAACAAGCCTTTCAAACAACTACAAATCCCAGGATGCATTTCACTATCAAAGAGCTTCACATTAAAGAGTACACACTAACGTTTAAGTACATGTTCACTCATTCACAAGAGGTCCCTGAAGGTAACACGAGGTCACTGACGGACTCTTGTTGGTCCCTGAAGGTAACACGAGGTCACTGACGGACTCTTGTTGGTCCCTGAAGGTAACACGAGGTCACTGACGGACTCTTGTTGGTCCCTGAAGGTAACACGAGGTCACTGACGGACTCTTGTTGGTCCCTGAAGGTAACACGAGGTCACTGACGGACTCTTGTTGGTCCCTGAAGGTAACACGAGGTCACTGACGGACTCTTGTTGGTCCCTGAAGGTAACACGAGGTCACTGACGGACTCTTGTTGGTCCCTGAAGGTAACACGAGGTCACTGACGGACTCTTGTTGGTCCCTGAAGGTAACACGAGGTCACTGACGGACTCTTGTTGGTCATGTTTCATATGATCCATCATTACATTAATGTTTTCATTCCTGCTTCATAAAAAGACTTTAAACATGAGTTCAGAAGAAGAAACAGTAAAGTAGAACCTTCAGTAGATCAATGAAGAGAACACGTATCTCTGCAGGTAGAACACCTCGTATCTTGACCAATAATTTAAATATCTGATCAGAAATAAAGACGCGGTGACATCATATCTATTAAAAGTGACTTGTTTCATGATGTTTAGACCTTTTAAAGACAAAACAACTGATCGATGAATCAAAAATATAACGATAATCAACATAACTGTGACATGTTTAATATCTCAGTAAACAAGACATCTGACAACACAACTCATTGATTAATCAAATCAATAATCTGATCGGATTACACAATCGTCCCATGATGAAAACACCAGATTTAATTAAATAAATGTAATTTATATAGATATTCTTTCAATTAACTTTATTGACAACAGAACAGAACTGATTATTTCATAAGCTTTCAGTGCTTAATCAATAGTTAATCATTAAGGTTTAACGTTTCCTAGTCTGTGTGTGTGTGTGTGTGTGTGTGTGTCCTACTCTCTCTGTGTGTGTGTGTGTGTGTGTCCTACTCTCTCTGTGTGTGTGTGTGTGTGTGTGTGTGTGTGTGTGTCCTACTCTCTCTGTGTGTGTGTGTGTGTGTGTGTGTGTGTGTGTCCTACTCTCTCTGTGTGTGTGTGTGTGTGTGTGTGTGTGTGTGTGTGTCCTACTCTCTCTGTGTGTGTGTGTGTGTGTGTGTGTGTGTGTCCTACTCTCTCTGTGTGTGTGTGTGTGTGTGTGTGTGTGTGTGTGTGTGTCCTACTCTCTCTGTGTGTGTGTGTGTGTGTGTGTGTGTGTGTGTGTGTCCTACTCTCTCTGTGTGTGTGTGTGTGTCCTACTCTCTCTGTGTGTGTGTGTGTGTGTGTGTGTGTGTGTGTGTGTGTGTGTGTGTGTGTGTGTGTCCTACTCTCTCTGTGTGTGTGTGTGTGTGTGTGTGTGTGTGTGTGTCCTACTCTCTCTGTGTGTGTGTGTGTGTGTGTGTGTGTGTGTGTGTGTGTGTCGTGAGGTGTTCAGGACAGTAGGTTATTTTTAGCAGCGAGTAGAGAAATAATTCAGTACGATCACAGAGCAGCTCGTTCACCTCCCCTCTGACAGAGGAGAGCAAGCAGCAGATGGATCCTCTTCTTCCTCCTCCTTCTCGTCCTCCTCTTCCTCCTCCTTCTCGTCCTCCTCTTCCTCCTCTTCCTCGACCTTCTCGTCCTCCTCCTCCTCCTCATACAGAATACAGAAGACGAGATGATAATAAATGTTATTCTGTTCTTCATCATCATCTTCCTCCTTTTATGGATCCATAGTAACTGGAAATATTGCCCCTAAACATGAATGATTCACCTCATCAGTTGAGGCTTGAAACTGTTCAGTTCAACGTTGTTCTTGTTGAAATAAAGAGGTTCACACTCTTGTGATTGTGTCTCATTATCATAAAAACATCCTGAGAGATTCAGACATCATCTCACATGTGGCAGCAGGTAAACACCGTCAGAGATAATCATCACTTTTGGTATATGGAAGAAGAAACATCTGAGTCTGTGTCTCTTTACTGTTTGTAATCTGTCCTCCTCTGTGGTAGTACAGGCTACAGCCGGTGTCTCCAGGTTACATGTTGCCATGACGACTCACAAACAAACTAACAACTGTAGTGTCTGGTAATCACATCAACATGAGGTCATCCATCTTTATGTCAGCAAACTCAGTTTGATGAAAGGTAAAGTTGAACTTGTCCCGTCAGACAGTAAACTACAATCAGACATTAAACTACAGTCAGACATAAAACTACAATCAGACATTAAACTACATTCAGACATAAAACTACAATCAGACATAAAACTACAATCAGACATTAAACTACAATCAGACATTAAACTACATTCAGACATAAAACTACAATCGGACATTAAACTACAATCAGGCATTAAACTACAATCAGACATTAAACTGGACTCATACATTAAACTACAGTCAGACATAAAACTACAATCAGACATTAAACTGGACTCATACATTAAACTACAGTTAGACATAAAACTACAGTCAGACATAAAACTACAGGCATACATTAAACTGGACTCATACATTAAACTACAGTCAGACATAAAACTACAATCAGACATAAAACTACAGCCAGGCATTAAACTGGACTCATACATTAAACTACAGTCAGACATTAAACTACAGTCAGACATCAAACTACAACCAAACATAAAACTACAGTCAGACATTAAACTACAACCAGACATAAAACTACAGTCAGACATTAAACTGGACTCATACATAAAACTACCAGCAGACAACAGATACCAACCATTAGTTTTAAATATCCATCAAGTCAATATAAACTCACTTTAAGCTCCGTCACATGAGTTAAAATATCAAAAACACACTTTGTGTTCCCATAAAATATAATTTTAGATCATATCAGAAACAAGATAATAACTGTAAAGAAAAATATAAATATAGAGAAATAATGAAAAATACACATCTAGAGAAATAGCGTCATGAAAGACATAAAGAACTATAGAAATATATATATATTAAATCTATAGAAGTAAATAAATATACAGAGAAACATAAATACTAATCTGGAGAAATAAAGACATAAATGTAGATAAATAAATAAATAAATAAATAAATAAATAAATAAATAAATAAATAAATAAATAAATATATAAATATATATATATATATATATATATATATATATATTATATATATATATATATATATATATAATATAATAAATGGGCAAAAAGCAGCACAGACAACATAAATAAAACGTTAAACTGGATCCCGGTCCCGGTTCCTCTCACCTGTGTGAGGACCAGCATGAGTTCACCGGTCCGTTAGAAAGTCTTCTTCTCCAGATCTGTTCACCTCCGTCTCTCCGCGAGGAGGAACAACAACAGACCGACGGAAACCTCCGGAAGTCCTCCGCGTGTTTCCTCAAGAAGAAGAAACCGAGAGGAGAGAACCGGGAACCGGGAGGGAAAACGCCCAAAGTTACGGAGGACGGGGAGCAGAAGTGTGTGTGTTCACGAGCGAGAAGAAGGAAGATACCGGAAGTTCAGCTGTGAGGCCTTCACAATAAACGTCCACAATTCAGTTTATACATTATTATTAGCGGAGTTAGTTTTTTTTAGGTTCTAATTATTATATGGCCCGAGCACCGACGTCGTCGGAGCGGAGGACCTATTGTTATTCTAATGTTTATTATTATTATTATTATTTCGTGTCTTTTGTCGCAAAAAGGAGGTGCTTGGGATACGGGAAAACAGAAAAGCCTTAAAACCTTGATAATGCTTCATTGTGAAGATTGTAAGAAGTTGTTGAAGGGCGGCGACGTGGCGGCTCGGCGAATTTCGATCCTTCGCCATGAACAAATAAACTGATGTAACTCGACTCCACATCATCAGATCTTTACCAGATTTCACATGTTTGATTAGACTCCAGGCCTGAAGACATCTGCAGGCCAATTTTGAATCATAGTCATAGCGCCACCTACAAAACAATAATTTTTTCAAAACATAATCAAACTTTTCACAGACATTTAAAATCCTGAATATAGTTATCTGATGTGATTTTAATGCTTCAGAGTGGCAAGTCGGCTCGATAGCACCCCCTACAATATTTCAACGATAAAAAAGGCAACAAAATTGTCTTAGGGGTCTATGCTCTAAACCCAACCGGAAGTCAGACATTTTGAATTTTGTATGAATTTCTAGTGTCGTTTTTGCAATTTCCACGAGCAGTGTATGATGGTCACAGAAATGCATGGCCGCGTCAACCAGAGTCCTGCCAGTACCCTCGACGTACGTGGAGTTGCGAGGGCCCGATCAATGCTGCTTGCAGCTTTAATTATTATTATTATTCCTCACTTATTGTTTTCTTTAGTTTGTAAAAAACAGAAGAATCTAAAAGAAAGTCACACAGTAGATTTATATTTATTTTATATATATATTTATATGTATATATATAAATATATTCATAGCAGAAAATATACATTTATATTTATTTATAAATGTGTGTTTATCAGTGGTGGGCCGTGCATTGTATACCTGGGCCTTCACTGCTGTCCTGCAGCTGAAACACAGCTACGCTTATTATGTGTTTCATGTAAAAATGAAGCTCAACACCTATAAATACAGTAACTGTAGAGAATACGCTGAGAGTGCGTCTCCTCTCTGCTCTGACTGCAGCGTCTCCTCTTCTGTGAGAGGAACTGTGAGAGCTTTGGGGAGGAGGAGGGGCTCACGGCAGCACCCGCTGCTCGTTACCACAGTAACTGTAGAACGTACGTGTTTTAACATCATCGAGTCAAAACACCAGACAAGTCTCCAACAACACCAGAACAAGTCTCCAACAACACCACAACAAGTCTCCAACAACACCAGAACAAGTCTCCAACAACACCAGAACAAGTCTCCAACAACACCAGAACAAGTCTCCAACAACACCAGAACAAGTCTCCAACAACACCAGAACAAGTCTCCAACAACACCAGAACAAGTCTCTAACAACACCAGAACAAGTCTCCAACAACACCAGAACAAGTCTCCAACAACACCAGAACAAGTCTCCAACAACACCAGAACAAGTCTCCAACAACACCAGAACAAGTCTCCAACAACACCAGAACAAGTCTCCAATAACACCAGAACAAGTCTCCAACAACACCAGAACAAGTCTCCAACAACACCACAACAAGTCTCCAACAACACCACAACAAGTCTCCAACAACACCACAACAAGTCTCCAACAACACCAGAACAAGTCTCCAACAACACCAGAACAAGTCTCCAACAACACCAGAACAAGTCTCCAACAACACCAGAACAAGTCTCCAACAACACCAGAACAAGTCTCCAACAACACCAGAACAAGTCTCCAACAACACCACAACAAGTCTCCAACAACACCAGAACAAGTCTCCAACAACACCAGAACAAGTCTCCAACAACACCAGAACAAGTCTCCAACAACACCAGAACAAGTCTCCAACAACACCAGAACAAGTCTCCAACAACACCAGAACAAGTCTCCAACAACACCAGAACAAGTCTCCAACAACACCAGAACAAGTCTCCAACAACACCAGTACAAGTCTCCAACAACACCAGAACAAGTCTCCAACAACACCAGAACAAGTCTCCAACATCACCAGAACAAGTCTCCAACAACACAGAACAAGTCTCCAACAACACCAGAACAAGTCTCCAACAACACCAGAACAAGTCTCCAACAACACCACAACAAGTCTCCAACAACACCAGAACAAGTCTCCAACAACACCAGAACAAGTCTCCAACAACACCAGAACAAGTCTCCAACAACACCAGAACAAGTCTCCAACAACACCAGAACAAGTCTCCAACAACACCAGAACAAGTCTCCAACAACACCAGAACAAGTCTCCAACAACACCAGAACAAGTCTCCAACAACACCAGACAAGTCTCCAATAACACCAGACAAGTCTCCAATAACACCAGAACAAGTCTCCAACAACACCAGAACAAGTCTCCAACAACACCAGAACAAGTCTCCAACAACACCAGAACAAGTCTCCAACATCACCAGAATAAGTCTCCAACAACACCAGAACAAGTCGCTAGATTTGTCACTAGTAGCTTTTGACAAAAAAAGTCTCCATGAGGGTTTGGAAAGTCGCCAGATTTAGTGAGAAAGTCGCCAAGTTGGCAACACTGGCACAAGCATATTAAAGCTATTAACTTACCAAATGCTGTTCGCTTAAAGACAAACTCCATCCTCCTTTCTTTGTTAATAAAGAGTTTAATCCCACGGTTAAATCCCAACTCACAAATCCGTTTCTCCTCCTTCAGCCATTGAGTGTTAAAAAAACAAAGCTAGGTAAAAAAGATAATAATCTACACCAAGCAAAATGCAAAAAATGTCATAATTTCTTCCATATCTTTCAATTTTAACTCTTAATACTCTGACTATGCCTCTGCTTAGGTTTCGTTTTCCAATAGTCACATGCTCGCCCACTGACGAATCACAGCACACTCTGCATCTCACTGAAAACTGAGCTGCACGTAATGCTGACGTGCTTATAGGCCAGCTAGCAGGCTCTGGCACGTCAAAGAATACGCCCAACATGTCAAACTAAAGATCTGATTGGTTGAACACGATGACAATCAACAATATCGTCCCCATTCACTTAAACTGCACATGGATTCACTTGTGAGTCTGCAGGCCTCGGGCCTCTCTTCTTACCTAGAGACACAGAGGTGAAATCTGATTGGATAAAAGCTCTACTTAAAACAAGCTGCACTGGAAGTAGAGCAACTTTTGGTTTCATGTCTGTGTCCTCATAGAGGCTTTTATTCTGAAGTCTGTACATTGTCTCATCTGTGTCCCCAGAGAGGCTTTTATTCTGAAGTCTGCACATTGTCTCATCTTTTATTCTGAAGTCTGGAGGTTTTCTGGAACTGAAATATGGAATGTTTTTATTTGTGATCTTTCAAAATAAAATCTGTCAAATTCAAGCAGCTACATTCACAGAAAGAAGCATCGAGAAATAGAGAAGGTAATAATAATTTAGTGATCAATATTTATTATTATTATTATAAACAGTGTAGTACTAGTAGTAGTGTAGGAATAAAGTATTAGTATTGTACTAGTAGTAGTAGTAGTAACTAGTAGTAGAAGGCAATAATTCAATGATCAATATTCATTATATATCATAAACAGTGTACTAGTAGAAGTAGTAGTAGTATAGTAGTAGTCGTGTACTAGTGTACTACTAGTAGTAGTATTATTAGTAGTGTATTAGTAGTAATTTGTAATATTACATCATCACTTATTAATAAAAGTAACTGAAGCTGTCAGATTAAAAAGTACAGTATTACCTCTGAGACGTAAAGAAGTACACAGTAAAGTACCTCAGAATGTCCTTCATGTCTCCTTCTGGACAGGAAGTGATGTCATCACGTAGGAGCAGCAGGTCTAAAGCTCAGCAGCAGCAGGAAGTGAAGGATGATGGGACATCAGCAGTTCATCAGTCCGTCCTGGTCCACGGTCTGAGAGCGGACCGCTACAGAGACATCTATCACTCTGTCATCCAGCCGTTTGTCCTCACTGCTCTGTCCTCTGCGAAACAGGCTGTAAGACACCTCATAGTAATACTAGCTCTCTTTACTTCAGTACACCATGTATAAGTACTGCAGGACATTACAAGTACATCATTTCAAGCCTTACTAAAAGGGTCTCAATACAGAATTTAGAGCAAATCTATGATTGAGGGAGTGCCTCCATTTGGCTATCAACAGCTAACAGGGCTAACAACAGCTAACAGTGCTAACAACAGCTAACAGTGCTATCAAAAGCTAACAGGGCTAACAACAGCTAACAGTGCTATCAACAGCTAATAGTGCTATCAACAGCTAACAGGGCTAACAACAGCTAACAGTGCTATCAAAAGCTAACAGTGCTATCAAAAGCTAACAGTGCTATCAAAAGCTAACAGGGCTAACAACAGCTAACAGTGCTATCAAAAGCTAACAGTGCTATCAAAAGCTAACAGGGCTAACAACAGCTAACAGTGCTATCAACAGCTAACAGTGCTATCAACAGCTAACAGGGCTAACAACAGATAACAGTGCTATCAAAAGCTAACAGTGCTATCAAAAGCTAACAGTGCTATCAAAAGCTAACAGTGCAAACAGCTAAAAGTGCTAGCAACAGCTAACAGTGCTAACAACATATACATGTTATATATATTTCCTAAGTAAGAGTACTAGTAGTTAATTTACAGCATTGACTTTGTGGACTCAGCCAATTATTATTATTGTTATCAATATAATAATTAATAATTATATTAATCATTGTTATCATTAGTATTATTGTTATTAATATTATTATAATAGTTATTAGTATTATTATCATTGTTATTATTATTGTTATTATTATTATTGTTATTATTATTATTATTGATAATAAACCACAGTTTAAAGCTGACTGGTCTGGTTTTAAAGGACTACGTGGTTCAGGTCCTGGAGCTGAAGCAGCGTCTGTGGACGGAGCTCAGTCGACCTCGTCTTCAGGAGACGGAGAAGGAGGACGGACGGGTGGAGGTCAACGAGATATTTGACCTGACTTAAGAGGAAATAAATGGAAGGTCAGAGGTGGTGTTGTTGTTGTTGTTGACTGAAACCAGACCCTCTCTTTGAGTCTCACAGCTCTCTGATTTGCATGTGTGGTTTTGAGTAAAACCACTTCCAGGTTTCTGTAAGTAAAGTCAAGAGGAAACAAGGAGACGACCTCATCACACACTTTATTTTATTGATTCTATTGAAGCACAACATAACAATAAACCGGTTCTACACATTCAAACATATTTCTATGAGAAGCACACATGAGGGTCTACTCGGTGTGGGTGGTGGACTTGGTCTGCTGGTCTTTGGTGCAGCAGGTGAGCCGTCTGAAGCGGGTCAGGTAGAACATGGGGCCGATGAAGAGGCCCAGGTTTGGGAAGAGCAGCAGGACCCCGAGGACCCGACACTGTTCAGGACCGACACTGTCCGGGTCTTTGGACACGATCAGGGACATGTAGGGGACCAGAGCCACCAGAGGAGAGTAGGCCACCACCGCCGGCACCATCACAGCCACCACGTTCTTCAGAGCTCGTCTCTTCAGCGGAGAACCTCGGCCCGGTCCGCTCTGCCTCAGCACCCACACAAGGCCCAGCAGACACAGCAGCATGACCAGGAACAGCAGCGAGATGGTGACAGACAGGGACAGAGCCACAACGAACATCTGGAGGAAGTAGCTCATCAGGGCCACGGTGATGGTGAGCAGCCAGGCCGCGGTGCACAAGACGGCCCGGTTCTCCCACCGTCCCATCCGGAGGTAGGAGACGGGCCGTGCCGCCGCCACGTAGCGCTCCACACACATGCAGGTCAGCAGCAGAGGGCAGCCGAAGATGTTGAGGGCAAATAGGGCCTCTCTGACGGACTGGGTCCTCCGGCTGATCAACGCCAGGCTGCTGTAGATGTCCAGAGGCAGACAGAGACAGTACAGAACGTCCATCACGGAGACGTTCAGTCCCAAAACCTCGGACGCCGTCATGGCGCTCCTCCTCCTCAGCAGCAGCCACATCAGACCCACGTTAGCCGGGAACGCCGTCACCAGGAAGAAGACCTTCACCACCAACCAGCTCACGGCACCGGCCTCCAACTGGCACTGGTTCACCATCTCCGTGTAGCCGTCCATGTAGGTCATCAGGGACCAGTGGGACCAGAACCCTGAGTGTGCTCCAGCCAGAGACTCGTTGCCTCTGCTGACGGAGGACGAAGGAGGCGAAGCGGTGCTACTGTTTCCCATCGAGACCGAAGACGGGTTCAATACCTTCAGAAGGTTTCTTCAGCTTAAAGGATCTCAAAGAATGAAGATGACGGAGGAGTTCTGGGTGAGGAGCGTCTCTGCTGCTCCTCTTCATCCTTTATAAGGACACAGGGACACAGAGACACTCCCACAGGACGTTTGCATGTGGAGTCGGTGGTCCATGTTTTTGTTTCCATCATGCAAAATGTGTGGTGAAGAAACTCAGCAGATCCTGAGTTTCTACCTCTGAACGTGACGTATTCAGAAAGGAGACCAGGATCAGGACCAGTCAACTTTTGGTTTCACAAGAGACCCGATCAGCGATCTACTGGGTTTGTCTGAACCACTTTAAACTACTGACTCAGCAGCTTTTTCTCTGATGACACGTGTTAACATGAGATGAAGAGCAGCAATCATCACAGACACAGTTTCAGGGTTAAATACACATTCATGTCATTTTATTCTGGTTCCACAGAAACTGACTTTCAGATAATTCTTTAAATAAATGGACACAAACTGACGCAACATTATGAACATCTGCTGAAGTTTCTCCTTCTGGTTCTTAAAGAGTAACCAAACCACCAAACCAGTGTTTCACATGTGTTTGTGTGTTTATGTGTGTATGTGTATGTGTGTATTTAGTGTTGATGATGGACTTTAATGTTGACATTTTAGTGTAAAGTCTTTGACTTCTACACATTGTGTTGTAAATATATAGTCACTGATCTCTACTGGTTGAAACACACCTATTGCAGTTAGATTTTGCTGTTAGCTGATCTGAAGGTGCCGTACATGGAGGCAGCTTTAGTATCGTTATCTGTATCGCTATTGGTATATGTATCGTTATCGCTGATAGGCTATCGCGCCACAGCGTCGCGCGTTTTTTCCGCTCGAGTTGAATATGTCACTCGAGTCTCATCGCGCCTGTGCATAGACTTTGTATGTAATCTACTCGCGTGAATCAGTATCATTATCAGTATTAGTATCGTTATCAGTGTCAGTATTAGTATCGTTATCAATATCAGTATTAGTATCGTTATCAGTATCAGTACTACTATCGTTATCAGTATTACTATCGTTATCAGTATCAGTATCGTTATCAGTATTACTATCGTTATCAGTATCAGTATCGTTATCAGTATCAGTATTACTATCGTTATCAGTATCAATATCGTTATCAGTATCAGTATTACTATCGTTATCAGTATCAATATCGTTATCAGTATCAGTATTACTATCGTTATCAGTATTGGTATCGTTATCAGTATCGTTATCAGTATCAGTATCAGTATCGTTATCAGTATCAGTATTAGTATCGTTATCAGTATCAGTATTACTGTCGTTATCAGTATCAGTATCAATATCGTTATCAGTATCAGTATTACTATCGTTATCAGTATCAATATCGTTATCAGTATCAGTATTACTATCGTTATCAGTATTGGTATCGTTATCAGTATCGTTATCAGTATCAGTATTAGTATCGTTATCGTTATCAGTATTACTATCGTTATCAGTATCAGTATTACTATCGTTATCAGTATCAGTATCGTTATCAGTATCAGTACTACTATCGTTATCAGTATCAGTATTACTATCGTTATCAGTATCAGTATTGGTATTGTTATCAGTATCGTTGTCAGTATCAGTATTGGTATCGTTATCAGTATCAGTATTAGTATCGTCATCAGTATTGGTATCGTTATCAGTATCAGTATCAGTATTGGTATCGTTATCAGTATCAGTATTGGTATCGTTATCAGTATTGGTATCGTTATCAGTATTGGTATCGTTATCAGTATCAGTATCAGTATTGGTATCGTTATCAGTATCAGTATTGGTATCGTTATCAGTATTGGTATCGTTATCAGTATCAGTATTGGTATCGTTATCAGTATCAGTATTAGTATCGTTATCAGTATTGGTATCGTTATCAGTATCAGTATTGGTATCGTTATCAGTATCAGTATTGGTATCGTTATCAGTATCAGTATCGTTGTCAGTATCAGTATTACTATCGTTATCAGTATCAGTATCGTTATCAGTACTAGTATCGTTATCAGTATCGTTATCAGTATTAGTATCGTTATCAGTACCTATAACAGGACAGGTAACATTGTATCGGTAGATCCTCCAGCTTTGATCATGTTGATACTTTCTTCCCGTTCTAGAGACATTTTTTTAATTTACAGGCTAAAAACACTTCAGACAAAACGCTGTAGTTTAGTTACTATTTAAATCCAGTTTGGTGCCACTTTGATTAAACATTTATCATAAACATCATAAACATGAACACAGGTGATAATTTAAACCAATCAGAGCTCAGGGACATGAACACAGGTGATAATTTAAACCAATCAGAGCTCAGGGACATGAACACAGGTGATAATTTAAACCAATCAGAGCTCAGGGACATGAACACAGGTGATAATTTAAACCAATCAGAGCTCAGAGACATGAACACAGGTGATCATTTAAACCAATCAGAGCTCAGAGACATGAACACAGGTGATCATCTAAACCAATCAGAGCTCAGACTCAGATGCCCATGTAGGTGTTCATCTTTCCCAGTGCGTCACACACGGTGTTGAGGTCGCTGCGCAGGTCCTGAACCACGTTCTCGATGCCGCGGGTGTCTTTGAGCAGGTCAATGCTCTGAGTGTACGGGTTGTAGTACACCGAGAATGGCCTCTTGATCGACTTAGCAAACTCCCTGTGAGAGAGGAGACACCGTCAGGTCATGTGACACAACATGTGTTATCTCTATAATACAGCAGTGATGCCTCTAGTGGACACTAAGAGAATAACATGTATTATCTCTATAATACAGTAGTGATGCCTCTAGTGGACACTAAGAGAATAACATGTATTATCTCTATAATACAGTAGTGATGCCTCTAGTGGACACCAGGTGAATAATGTGTATTATCTCTATAATACAGTAGTGATGCCTCTAGTGGACACTAAGAGAATAACATGTATTATCTCTATAATACAGTAGTGATGCCTCTAGTGGACACTAAGAGAATAACATGTATTATCTCTATAATACAGTAGTGATGCCTCTAGTGGACACTAAGAGAATAACATGTATTATCTCTATAATACAGTAGTGATGCCTCTAGTGGACACTAAGAGAATAACATGTATTATCTCTATAATACAGTAGTGATGCCTCTAGTGGACACTAAGAGAATAACATGTATTATCTCTATAATACAGCAGTGATGCCTCTAGTGGACACCAGGTGAATAATGTGTATTATCTCTATAATACAGTAGTGATGCCTCTAGTGGACACTAAGAGAATAACATGTATTATCTCTATAATACAGCAGTGATGCCTCTAGTGGACACCAGGTGAATAATGTGTATTATCTCTATAATACAGTAGTGATGCCTCTAGTGGACACTAAGAGAACAACATGTATTATCTCTATAATACAGTAGTGATGCCTCTAGTGGACACTAAGAGAATAACATGTATTATCTCTATAATACAGCAGTGATGCCTCTAGTGGACACTAAGAGAATAACATGTATTATCTCTATAATACAGTAGTGATGCCTCTAGTGGACACTAAGAGAATAACATGTATTATCTCTATAATACAGCAGTGATGCCTCTAGTGGACACTAAGAGAATAACATGTATTATCTCTATAATACAGTAGTGATGCCTCTAGTGGACACTAAGAGAATAACATGTATTATCTCTATAATACAGTAGTGATGCCTCTAGTGGACACTAAGAGAATAACATGTATTATCTCTATAATACAGTAGTGATGCCTCTAGTGGACACCAGGAGAATAACATGTATTATCTCTATAATACAGTAGTGATGCCTCTAGTGGACACCAGGAGAATAACATGTATTATCTCTATAATACAGTAGTGATGCCTCTAGTGGACACTAAGAGAATAACATGTATTATCTCTATAATACAGTAGTGATGCCTCTAGTGGACACTAAGAGAATAACATGTATTATCTCTATAATACAGTAGTGATGCCTCTAGTGGACACTAAGAGAATAACATGTATTATCTCTATAATACAGTAGTGATGCCTCTAGTGGACACCAAGAGAATAACATGTATTATCTCTATAATACAGTAGTGATGCCTCTAGTGGACACCAGGAGAATAACATGTATTATCTCTATAATACAGTAGTGATGCCTCTAGTGGACACTAAGAGAATAACATGTATTATCTCTATAATACAGTAGTGATGCCTCTAGTGGACACCAGGAGAATAACATGTATTATCTCTATAATACAGTAGTGATGCCTCTAGTGGACACTAAGAGAATAACATGTATTATCTCTATAATACAGTAGTGATGCCTCTAGTGGACACTAAGAGAATAACATGTATTATCTCTATAATACAGCAGTGATGCCTCTAGTGGACACTAAGAGAAGAACATGTATTATCTCTATAATACAGTAGTGATGCCTCTAGTGGACACTAAGAGAATAACATGTATTATCTCTATAATACAGTAGTGATGCCTCTAGTGGACACTAAGAGAATAACATGTATTATCTCTATAATACAGTAGTGATGCCCCTAGTGGACACTAAGAGAATAACATGTATTATCTCTATAATACAGTAGTGATGCCTCTAGTGGACACCAGGAGAATAACATGTATTATCTCTATAATACAGTAGTGATGCCTCTAGTGGACACTAAGAGAATAACATGTATTATCTCTATAATACAGTAGTGATGCCTCTAGTGGACACTAAGAGAATAACATGTATTATCTCTATAATACAGTAGTGATGCCTCTAGTGGACACTAAGAGAATAACATGTATTATCTCTATAATACAGTAGTGATGCCTCTAGTGGACACCAGGAGAATAACATGTATTATCTCTATAATACAGCAGTGATGCCTCTAGTGGACACAAAGAGAATAACATGTATTATCTCTATAATACAGTAGTGATGCCTCTAGTGGACACTAAGAGAATAACATGTATTATCTCTATAATACAGTAGTGATGCCTCTAGTGGACACTAAGAGAATAACATGTATTATCTCTATAATAAAGTAGTGATGCCTCTAGTGGACACTAAGAGAATAACATGTATTATCTCTATAATACAGTAGTGATGCCTCTAGTGGACACTAAGAGAATAACATGTATTATCTCTATAATACAGTAGTGATGCCTCTAGTGGACACTAAGAGAATAACATGTATTATCTCTATAATACAGTAGTGATGCCTCTAGTGGACACCAGGAGAATAACATGTATTATCTCTATAATACAGTAGTGATGCCTCTAGTGGACACTAAGAGAATAACATGTATTATCTCTATAATACAGTAGTGATGCCTCTAGTGGACACTAAGAGAATAACATGTATTATCTCTATAATACAGTAGTGATGCCTCTAGTGGACACTAAGAGAATAACATGTATTATCTCTATAATACAGTAGTGATGCCTCTAGTGGACACTAAGAGAATAACATGTATTATCTCTATAATACAGTAGTGATGCCTCTAGTGGACACTAAGAGAATAACATGTATTATCTCTATAATACAGTAGCGATGCCTCTAGTGGACACTAAGAGAATAACATGTATTATCTCTATAATACAGTAGTGATGCCTCTAGTGGACACTAAGAGAATAACATGTATTATCTCTATAATACAGTAGTGATGCCTCTAGTGGACACTAAGAGAATAACATGTATTATCTCTATAATATAGTAGTGATGCCTCTAGTGGACACTAAGAGAATAACATGTATTATCTCTATAATACAGTAGTGATGCCTCTAGTGGACACTAAGAGAATAACATGTATTATCTCTATAATACAGTAGTGATGCCTCTAGTGGACACTAAGAGAATAACATGTATTATCTCTATAATACAGTAGTGATGCCTCTAGTGGACACTAAGAGAATAACATGTATTATCTCCCGTAACCTCGAAACGGTGTAACTAATTATCATAATTGTCATGAAGGTACTCAATGAAAGGATGAATCTGAATGTAAAAAAAAAGATTGTTTACCTCATCTTCTCTTTGGCCTCCTCGAAGCTCTCGGACACAAAGTAGATGTCCTGGAAGGTGGTGATGAGACACTCCTGGTTACACGTGGTCTTTGGATCAAAGGTCCTCACACAGGCCCGGTCTGATAGGGCATGCTGCGAAACAAACAGCAGTCAGTGAAGTGAAGTGTTTACTTCATTTTATTCTTAGTTTATCATATTTTATATTATTTCATCCTCTGTACTTTTTACAGTTTATCGTTTCAGACATTTAACAATCAAACATTTTCCAGATTCTCAACTGTGAAGATCTGATGTTTTTAAATATCCAGTCATATATATTCATACATCTATATATATATATATATATATTTATTTATATGTGTTACCCTCAGCTCCCCGATAGACGACAGTAAACCGGCTCCGTAAGCTCTCAGCTGTCCGTCCTGTTTGCAGAGTCCAAACTCGATGGTGAAGAAATAACACTGTTCACAGATATCAGAGAGTAGAATAGAGTAAAGTAGATTAGAGTAGAGTAGAGCACCATGGTGGAGTATATAATATAGTAGTATAGTATAGTATAATATAGTATATAAAGTTAGTTCAAACGTAAAATCTAAAAGGAGTTTTGGGGGAAATTAGTTGGTCTTTGTTTTTGAAAAATGGGTTAAATGTTAAAAATGTTTTACTATTATAATAATGGAAATCTAATTTTAATTGAACATTATCTAAATATTCAAAGACACTGAGCTCAGAGAGACACAAACAACCATCTTTTTTCAGTAAAGTACTGTTTTACTTTATTTATTCTGTTTACTTTAATGTAACATTGTGCCGACGTCGTAACGTAATGTTTTGTCTTTTAGCAGACTTCACATGTGAATAATAGTGGAGTGTAATGATGCCTGTGGCCACTAGAGGACACTGGTAGAGCTCTAACACATGTGTCACATGACAGGTCTAATATAATAATAATAATAATATCAGACACATCAGTGATCAATGATATCAACTCACTGTGGCCAGTTTCTGAACGTCCTCATCAGACGCTCCCAGAGACGCGAGTCCGATCTCCTGAGAGAACTGAGCGAACTTTGGATCCGCCAGCAGAGGAACGTGACCCAGCAGCTCATGACAGGTGTCTCTGCAACCACAACACCAGCAGAGTCAACACAAAGCTCTTATTGTGAAGGAGTCAGAGACCTGCTGCTCACAGAACAAGCTCTTATTGTGAAGGAGTCAGTGACCTGCTGCTCACAGAACAAGCTCTTATTGTGAAGGAGTCAGAGACCTGCTGCTCACAGAACAAGCTCTTATTGTGAAGGAGTCAGAGACCTGCTGCTCACAGAACAAGCTCTTATTGTGAAGGAGTCAGAGACCTGCTGCTCACAGAACAAGCTCTTATTGTGAAGGAGTCAGAGACCTGCTGCTCACAGAAGAAGCTCTTATTGTGAAGGAGTCAGTGACCTGCTGCTCACAGAACAAGCTCTTATTGTGAAGGAGTCAGAGACTTGCAGCTCACAGAAGAAGCTCTTATTGTGAAGGAGTCAGAGACCTGCTGCTCACAGAAGAAGCTCTTATTGTGAAGGAGTCAGAGACCTGCTGCTCACAGAACAAGCTCTTATTGTGAAGGAGTCAGAGACCTGCTGCTCACAGAAGAAGCTCTTATTGTGAAAGAAGTCAGAGAACTGCTGATCTTATTGTGAAATAAGAACAGCAGCGTGAGGATTTAAGGATCCTTACTAGAACTAATGAAGAGCAACGTCGGTCAAAGTAAACAAACTTTTATAAAGCTCCTTTCTAGTCTTCTGACCAATCACAGCGCAGAGCACCACATAGACATGCAGACTGGAGAAGCCGGGGAATCGAACCCAGATCTTCCGATCAGATGATGACCCCCTCTACCTCTGAGCCACAGCCGCTCCAAAAGTCAAGCTTTTTGAAAAATATAGTTTAGTGTATCAGAGGGAGGGAAAAGTGATGACAGAGGCTCCTCCAATGAGGAGAAACCAGTTAATCCAGTCTCACTATGTGAACTCTTGTCATCATCTAAAGGGGTCTGTGGACAGTGGAAGAGGTGCTGGGACGTCTCCATTGTTTTCAGGTGGATGGTGTGTGTGTGCAGGTGTACTCACGGCTCAGGTGTGTAGAGCGGGTCGGTGCTGTGACGAACGTACTGAGTGCAGTTAAACACTCTGTAGGCCAAACCAGCCAGGAAGTCTCTGGGGGACAGGTAACCTGCTACTGGTCTCACAGTGAACCCAGACCTCTCTGAAACACACAGGGACAGGCATCACATACTGCTATTGATTATTGATGATATATGTTTTATATACACATTCACTTTTCCAATTATCAGCAGTTCCTTTCTGCAGACTCCAGGAAATAGTCCAACACATACCGCTTTATAAAACGACATCCTGTCGTCTTCAGATTATGTTAAAATACATTTTTAAAAGACTAAAAGTGTAAATGATGAAGCAAACCTTTGAGAAACAGGGAGACGTCCTCCAGCTGGGGGATGTTGTCCTCTCGGTAACCACAGTGTTTGCTGAGCAGAGGCAGGTTCTTCAGGTATTCTCTGCAGGCGTGAGTCGGGTACAGCTGGGTCAGCTCTCTGAAGACCACCCCCCACGTCCGGACCTCTTCCGGGGTGTACTCGATATGAGGGATGGGCTGCCCGCTGGGGAGGAGACAAGAGTCAAAACCGTCTCATCGATCACTGAGGATCTCAACTCGTCTCATTTCAACTCTACATGTTGTTTCATGCTCGTGTCAGAGGCCCATAAATCGTTCAGTGTTCAAAATGTTCACGATGAAGATGAGGATGAGGAAGATGCTGATGAACCTAATGCTCCTTTATGTGTTTCATCAGACATAAAGTAATAAATGATGATACTTACAATTTATAATTCATGGCCACTTCCACAAAGTATTTCCTCCTCTGACGGTAAACTTCATCCTTAAAGCCCTGCAGGAAGGAAGAGGTCAGAGGTCAGCTGGAAAAATAAAACATCCACAGATTATATTTATACAATGAACGTATAGATATTTGTATATTATATTTACCAGGAACCATCTTTGGAAAAAAATGTATTTGATGTGTTCTTTGATTTTTCAGTTTGTCCCATAAATATTTATATATGCATACTATTATTATACTATGTTATAGTATTAATATAACATGTCAAACATAAATGTAGTTACAGGGTGGTCTGCGTCCAGCTCTGATCCGTACATCAACACTCTGTGAGAACACTGATCCAACTCAGAGATCTTCATCGGAAACCAGGGAACATCGTCTTCATCTGCTTCAACAACAACAGAAATATAACTGGACTTAGTCTGTGAAGATGTTTTATAGAAAAAAGGCATTTTCACGTTTACTTTGATCCAAAAACATGAAGTTTACAAAAGAGTTAAAACAATAATACAAAAATGGTCACGGTTTAGGCTTTGCCCCCTGTGTTCCTGTGTCTCTGTGTCTCTGTGTCTCTGTGTCTCTGTGTCTCTGTGTCTCTGTGTCTCTGTGTCTCTGTGTTCCTGTGTCTCTGTGTCTCTGTGTCTCTGTGTCTCTGGGTCTCTGGGTTCCTGTGTCTCTGTGTCTCTGGGTCTCTGTGTCTCTGGGTCTCTGGGTCTCTGGGTTCCTGTGTCTCTGTGTCTCTGTGTCTCTGTGTTCCTGTGTTCCTGTGTTCCTGTGTCTCTGTGTCTCTGTGTCTCTGTGTCTCTGTGTCTCTGGGTCTCTGGGTTCCTGTGTCTCTGTGTCTCTGGGTCTCTGTGTCTCTGGGTCTCTGGGTCTCTGGGTTCCTGTGTCTCTGTGTTCCTGTGTCTCTGTGTCTCTGTGTCTCTGGGTACATCTCAAGTCTCTTAAGTTTCCTCGCTCCTCGCTCGAACCAGAAGTTGTTCTGCTCCTTCGTATTGACGGCCGTCCCAAAGCTCTAATGTAGCTCTGAGGAGCGAGGATGGAGGATGGAGGAGGGACCTCTGAGGAGAGAGGAGAGACCTCTGAGGAGGGAGGAGAGACCTCTGAGGAGGGAGGAGAGACCTCTGAGGAGGGAGGAGAGACCTCTGAGGAGGGAGGAGAGACCTCTGAGGAGCCATGAGCGAGGAACCACCAGAACAGACTTCCAGGAAGTGTTTTAACGGCCGACACGCCCCCTCATTGTTCATCTGTGA
This sequence comes from Leptoclinus maculatus, assembly GCA_032191485.1. NCBI lineage: Eukaryota > Metazoa > Chordata > Actinopteri > Perciformes > Stichaeidae > Leptoclinus > Leptoclinus maculatus. Next base: position 547,989 of record JAVDOI010000014.1, read on the forward strand.
TGTGATTGGACGCTGCAGCCGATCGGACTGACTGACTGAGTTTAACACCAGAGTGAAGACGGATCAGATTAAACTCTAGTTTATATTTGATTAGTTTTCTGATTCACCGTCTGGTTTAAATATATGTTCATTGTAGTCTGAACAACAAAAGGACCACAAACAACTTTCTTCATTTATTATAAAGATTTGTGTTTTCATGATCTGATGTTTCCCTCAATAACTTTATTATGAAACAATTAAAGTGAGAGAGAGCTTTTTACATCATTTATCATCATTTCATTCAGTCACGTGAGGCTGATCATTCCTGAGTGTTTGATGAGTTTCATCATTTAAGAGAAACAATAATCATATTCTGGGTTATTTAATAATGACGATCGCATTCCGCCGTAGAAATCGACAGTTTGTTAAGAGACTACAGAGAGAAACACCTCTACAGTGATGATTACTGTGTGTCTTCATTAGTTATTAGTATTATTAGTCACTATTATTAAGTACAGTGATGATAACTGTGTGTCTTTATTAGTTATTAGTATTATTAGTTACTATTATTAAGTACAGTGATGATAACTGTGTCTTTATTAGTTATTAGTATTATTAGTTACTATTATTAAGTACAGTGATGATGACTGTGTCTTTATTAGTTATTAGTATTATTAGTTACTATTATTAAGTACAGTGATGATAACTGTGTCTTTATTAGTTATTAGTATTATTAGTTACTATTATTAAGTACAGTGATGATAACTGTGTCTTTATTAGTTATTAGTATTATTAGTTACTATTATTAAGTACAGTGATGATAACTGTGTCTTTATTAGTTATTAGTATTATTAGTTACTATTATTAAGTACAGTGATGATGACTGTGTCTTTATTAGTTATTAGTATTATTATATACTATTATTAAGTACAGTGATGATAACTGTGTCTTTATTAGTTATTAGTATTATTAGTTACTATTATTAAGTACAGTGATGATTACTGTGTGTCTTTATTAGTTATTAGTATTATTAGTTACTATTATTAAGTACAGTGATGATTACTGTGTCTTTATTAGTTATTAGTATTATTAGTTACTATTATTAAGTACAGTGATGATAACTGTGTGTCTTTATTAGTTATTAGTATTATTAGTTACTATTATTAAGTACAGTGATGATAACTGTCTTTATTAGTTATTAGTATTATTAGTTACTATTATTAAGTACAGTGATGATAACTGTGTGTCTTTATTAGTTATTAGTATTATTAGTTACTATTATTAAGTACAGTGATGATAACTGTGTCTTTATTAGTTATTAGTATTATTAGATACTATTATTAAGTACAGTGATGATAACTGTGTCTTTATTAGTTATTAGTATTATTAGATACTATTATTAAGTACAGTGATGATAACTGTGTCTTTATTAGTTATTAGTATTATTAGTTACTATTATTAAGTACAGTGATGATAACTGTGTGTCTTTATTAGTTATTAGTATTATTAGTTACTATTATTAAGTACAGTGATGATAACTGTCTTTATTAGTTATTAGTATTATTAGTTACTATTATTAAGTACAGTGATGATAACTGTGTGTCTTTATTAGTTATTAGTATTATTAGTTACTATTATTAAGTACAGTGATGATAACTGTGTCTTTATTAGTTATTAGTATTATTAGTTACTATTATTAAGTACAGTGATGATAACTGTGTCTTTATTAGTTATTAGTATTATTAGTTACTATTATTAAGTACAGTGATGATAACTGTGTGTCTTTATTAGTTATTAGTATTATTAGTTACTATTATTAAGTACAGTGATGATAACTGTGTCTTTATTAGTTATTAGTATTATTAGTTACTATTATTAAGTACAGTGATGATAACTGTGTGTCTTTATTAGTTATTAGTATTATTAGTTACTGTGAAGTCAAACAGGGGTTTTCTTTTATGCAAGTAGAAACAATGTAAATAACTGAAAGGAATTTAAGCTAATTGTAAATAAAATAGTAAATAAAGCATTTAGTAAAGTAATTAATATACTGACTGAGTATTCAGAAAGGAAACAGGGCGGAACCAATCTGCCTGGAAATCTACATAAGCAGAGACACAGCAGCACGCCGTGTCGCAGCAAATGCGGTCCGGAATCGGACAAGCACCGTACCGACGGAGATCGCATGGTGTGGAGATCTGCGATATGTCTGCATGACTGATGAGTCGAGAAAATCCCGAGTGGCAGCCGGTAAGAGAGCTGAACTGTGCAACAACTGAGACTTTGTAACTGGCGTGGGGATCACTGCCGTCACCAGTTTGTTAGCGTTAGCGTTAGCATTAGCATGACGTCACGATCTGCAGCGAATGGATATGCCGATATTCTGGCCCTTTGTTGTATAAATACCGTTGTTTCTTTATTATTAATTGTCCGGTAATGATCTCTATCTGGTTGTGGTAAATGTTCAAGCGGTTTAATTGTTTGTTGATATTATTATAAATACACATGACAGACAACATTAACTGTATTTATTAATATATCAGGGCATTGTTTAGATTATAGGATGTGGCACTGGTGCTTTATTAATCAAGCATCATGAAAGCTTGTATTAATTTGTATATTTAATATTTGTACATTTAATATGGGTTCTGTTTTCTGTTTCTTTTCTATCTAAAGGTTTTTTACCTAAGTGAACTAAACTGAACTAGGTGAACTAAACTGAACTAAGTGAACTAAACTGAACTAAGTGAACCTACCAAAATAAAAAGGAGGAAAAAGGAAAAATTGTTTGGTCATTTGAGTGAAATCCAGTTGGGACCCTTCGGGTAGACTCGTCGATCCTCTTCAAGTGGGGGAAAATGCACATATTAGGAACATAACTTGACAGTAAAAAACCGCAAGACCGGGAAAACTGGGAAGTCTGGAGAACCAGGAGAAGAAGATCCAGGAGCTTTTAGCTGGAACAGCAGGAGAAATAAACTGGAATCCTGGGGAAGAAAGACAATCAACTAAAGATACATGAAACAGAAGATTATTACCTTCTCACCTGTAATCAACCTGCGGATCGAAATTAAACATGGCGGATCAAGCTACTGGGAAATCAGTCGAGCAACTCAAGGTGGAACGAACCACAGCAAAAAGATTATTTACACGTCTGGTCAACAGCATTACCAGGACTCATGAGGACATGTCTGAAAAAGAGCTCAGAGACAGTTTCAATAAACTTAAAATCGAAGCTGAGAAAGTCATGGGAGCAAATGAAGATGTGGAGGCTGGATTCATTGCTGAACTGGAGGCGGAGCTGGATACAGATGAATATGCTGTATTAACTGAACAGCAAAAAGCCGACCTAGCAAGGACTTCCAATGAGTGTGAGATGAGATTAAAGGCGACCAGAAGTCTGATTCAGGAAGCACTTTGGGTCAACTTTGGCAAGACTGAATTGTCAACAGCATTACAGGCAGCAGAGGGCGAGTGTGACCGTGCTGCTGCTGTGCGGCCAGATGGTAACCAGGAGGCATATGAATTCATGCTTAACCACCTGCAAGGACTGGTAAAGACCGCAAAGGAGGTGCACAGTCGGTGGAACGTATGGATCCCCAAAAGTGAGCAAGAGGACTTTCAGGACCACTTAAAGGGACTTCAACTCCTCCTTCCAAAGTTGGTCTCCAGAAAGGCGGACTACATTCAGGCTAGGAGAAAGGAGGATGCTGAAAGATCACTTGAAGCCATGATTTCAAGTAACCCCATGCCAACCACCATCAGACTGAAACCTACAGCCCTTCCAAAGTTCACTGGGAATAAACGTGACTTCCACAGGTGGAAAAAAGACTGGGAAGCACTCCAGAAGCAGGGTGAGCCAACCGGTTCAAGGGAGGTAAAAAAGTGTCAACTACTGGACAGTCTGGATGACAAAGTCACGAGAGACCTTCACCTTACCACCTATACCACTGCAGGAGATATTTTCCGTGTCCTAGAGAACCGCTATGGCAATCAAATTGCTATTGCCATTGAAATAGTGGAGGAGTTGCAGAGAATGCCAGCTGTCAGAAGTCATCAGCCACGGAAAATAGTGGAATTAATCCAAGCTGTGGAAAAGGCACTTCAAGATTTGAGCGATCTTGGAGACACAGGCGCAATCAAGAATCCTCTGGTAACAAAGTCAATTGAAAGTAAACTTCCAGAAACTCTGAAGAAGGAATGGCTCGTCTATGTCACTGATAGGATAAATGCAGTGGCACCAGAGAATCGGTTTGACAGTCTCCTGACATTCCTCAAAGGGCAAGAAAGCATATACGAGCAGCTCGAGCAACTGAGGGATGAGGAGCCAAGTAGGAGAGAGACCAGTTGGGAGCCAAGACATGCTAGAACCAAGTCTACCAAATCAGACGATGACCATCCAGGGTGTGTAGTCTGTGGTGATGGAAAGCATAAGAAGAAGCTCTACTTTTGCAAACAGTTTCGTGCACTAAAGCTAGGAGAGAAAAAGGCTGCAGTAAGAAAGTTGGGAGCATGCAAAAGGTGTCTTGGGGTTCATGACTCCTCTTCATACTGCAAAGCTGACTTTCTGTGTAAAAGCCAAGACTGCAGAGATGAGCATGCTCCTGAGCATCATTACTACCTGTGCCCCAATGCTGAGGTGAGAAGAAACAGCATGAGTCAGAAAAAGCACAGATATGGCCCAGAGGGGGAAAAAGCCAGGAGGGAATGTACGAAGGATCAAGAGAAGTTCTTCAACAAACTTTCACCTGAATTGGCAAAAGAATGTCGGGATGTTTTCTCCAACACTGCTTCAAGAGCCTTCAGCACTGCAACAGATCAACCGAGCCTTCTTGTGGAAAGTGGATTGCAAGAGCTACCAGTAATTATGATGCTTCTCGAGGTCACAGCCAATGCTGGACAAAAGATCGGAACATTAATTGATTTGGCTTCAGACACTAATTATATAACCCACAAGGCTGCAAGCAGACTGAACCTCAGGAGTGAAGAAATGACTCTCGTCGTCCATGGAGTTGGAGGGATGAAGGTTCGTGTGGAGACAAGGCGGTATCTTCTAAAGATCAGAGTAAAGACTCCCAAGGGCACTCTCAACCCCCATCAATTGGTTTGTTATGGACTAGACAGCATTGCAAATGTCCACAAAAAGGTGACACCGGAGCAGCTGCACAGATTCTTCCCAGACATACCACTTGATGAGCTTGTGAGACCCAAAGAAATACATTTGCTCATAAGTCATAGAGAAGGTCAACTAGCACCACAAAGAACCAAAGCTGTTGGAAATCTCGTACTGTGGGACGGACCACTTGGGAAGACAGTTGGCGGAACGCACCCCGATCTCTTTGAGGAACTTGCGGTGTCAGCCCACATGTCCAAGACACACTTTGCAAGGTCAATGAGGGCAGCGGCTGTAAAGTACGAAGAGCGCACTAGCAGGACCCCAGTAACACTTCCACCAAACAAACAGGTTGCCACCAAGTTTCAGGAGTCAAGGACTTCAACCACCAGCAAGGACTTCCTTGAGTGGTGGAAATGGGATAGTATTGGTGCAGCATGTGAGCCAAAATGCGGGGGTTGCCGCTGCGGAAAATGCCAGCCAGGTGGCAAGGAAATGACTCTTGCTGAGGAGAGGGAACTTGAAATAGTAAAGGAAGGCCTCACCTATGTCACAGGTGATAACCACAGCGAGGAACCACATTGGCATTCCCGATATCCTTGGTTAGAGGATCCAGCCTCTCTGCCAAACAATAAAAGAACAGTCGAGGCTACGTTTCTCAGGACAGAAAAGCAGCTAGCCAAGGAACCAGAGTGGAGGGTGGCCTACGCCGCTCAAGTGCATGACATTGTTAACCGAAGAGCTGCAATTAAACTGTCCAAGGATGCAATAAACAGCTGGAACGGGCCAGTGTGGTATGTGAGTCACCTTATTGCTCCTAACCCACACTCTGTCACGACCCCAGTAAGACTTGTGTGGAACAGCAGTCAGAAGTTTAGAGGTGTGAGCTTGAATGACCTGCTAATGAAAGGTCCAGATGTCCTCAACCAGATTCGCGCTGTTCTTCTCAGATTCAGGTGTGGAGTACATGCTGCCCTGGGTGACATCAAAAAGATGTACAATTCTGTTTGGTTGGAGGACCGAGAAGTACACCTTCACAGATTCCTCTGGCGAGACTCAGAGGATGAAGAGCTGGAGGAATATGCAATCACGAGAGTAAACATCGGAGACAAACCAGCAGGGTGCATTGCACAGCTAGCAATGCGCGAGACTGCTAACCTCACTCATTTCACCCACCGCAACGAGGAGCGTCAGGTGCTGCAAGAAGACAGCTACGTTGATGATATTCTCACATCCCACAATGATCTTGACCAGCTAAAAACCATCACAGCAAATGTAAAGCAGATCCTGAAAGCTGGAGGTTTCGAGCTCAAGCCATGGGTCTTTTCTGGGCAAAGCGGGAGGATGGGTTGGAAGGACAAGTTGGAGAGGACCGGGACAAAGACCATGGTCCTGCCAAACCAAATGAGCGATGATGACAATAAGGCGCTCGGCCTGGGCTACATGGTCGAAGAAGACAAGCTCCATGTCATGATTGCAATCAATTTCTCGAAGAGAAGGAGAAAGATGAGAATTGGCCAGGACCTTCATCAAGGACAAGTCAGAGATCAGATACCAAATCCCCTGACACGAAGAGAACTGCTCAGCCAAGTTTCAGGGCTCTATGACCCAGTCGGCCTGGTAACTCCTGCTAAGCAAAAGGGAGCTATTCTGGTCCGGAGGGCGTTCCAAGAGGCGAGGAGCGAAACATGTCCAGTCAAAGACACATGGGACATGGCACTCTCAGACAGCCTCAGGGAGGATGCAATTAAGTTATTCGAAGAGTACATCCAACTTGGCAAAGTCAAGTTCACCAGAGCACTAACGCCTCCATGCTACATTGATAAACCTTGGGCAATCACGTTCTCTGATGGAAGCGAGCATACCTATGGAGCAGTGATGTACCTTAGGTGGAACTCAGACCAGGGCCCAATCGTTAGGCTGGTTGAGTCCAAAGCAAAATTGACTCCCTTGGACTGCAAAGGTGATGCTGTCAAGGCAGAGATTTGTGGAGCTGTGTTTGCCTCACGGTTAAGAAGATACTTTGAGCTACACAGCCGAATCCAAGTTGAGCGGTGGTACCATTTAATCGACAGCCAAACAGTCCTTGGTGCAGTACAGCGAGAAAGCTATGGCTATCAAACATTCTTTGCAAATCGGATGGAGAAATTCAAAACGGCACAAGGATCCAAGATTGGTGGTGGATCCCTGGTCCGCAAAATATTGCTGATATAATCACCAGAGGGGCCAGCCCTCAAGATCTGGATGAGGACTCAGAGTGGCAAAATGGACCAAAGTTTCTAAGGTTGCCAGTGAATGAGTGGCCAATCAAATCGGCTAATGAACTAGCAACCGCTGCCAGAGAAAGCATCAACAAGTTGCAAAAGAAAGCATTTGTTGCTGCACTGACAAGAGCCAAGGCAAAGAAAGCGGAACAAGATCAGAACCAGGCACAAACTGAACAGAGGAGACCATCAGCCATCCGAGGCCTTGTCGATGTCAAGAGGTTCAGTAGTTTAACCCGACTGGTCAAAACGATTGCATGGATCTGGAGAGCAGCAAAAAAGTTCATTGGACAAAAGAAAGCCCTGGAGAGTTCAAAGTGGGAGGCAGTCTCTTTAGCAGGAGTCGTCTCAGTAAGAGAACGAGAAGATGCCCAGAGAGACATCTTTCTTGCAGCACAAGAGGGCACAACCTTCCCAAGCACCACGACAGACAGGCTGGTAGTCTATAAAGAGAAAGACTCTGGGCTATTGGTTTGTGGTGGCAGAGTGCAAATCTTTAAGGAAGATCAAGTTGGGGTCCCTATCTTACCCTATGACGCATGGGTGTCCACACTGCTAGCTCGGGAGGCCCACAGTGAAAGTCACGACGGAGTGGCCGGAACCCTGCTCAAGATGAGAAGGAGAGCATGGGTCATACGGGGAAGGAGGATCGCCCAAAAAATTGTTGATGGGTGCATGATCTGCAGGAAGGCAAAGGCAAGGAAATGCCAACAAGTAATGGGTGACTTGCCGCCAGAACGAACAGAACCTGCTGCACCGTTTGAATTCACAACAGTAGACCTTTTCGGACCATACCACGTAAGAGATGACGTAAAGAAGAGAGTGAGACTAAAAGTCTGGGGGGTGGTCTTTTGCTGCATGGCCAGTAGAGCCATCCACACAGAGTTAGTAAATACTCTATCGACCGAAGGGTTCCTGATGGCCTACCAAAGGTTCACGGCAATCAGGGGGCATCCAAGAAAGATCTGGTCTGATCCAGGAACCAATTTCATTGGAGCAAAACCAGTTTTGGAGGAGCTTTACAGATTCCTGGACGGCCTAAACAATGCAGCTCTTGAGGAGACAGCGGCAAAAAACGGGACAGAGTGGATGTGGAAAATCCACCCAGCCGATTCTCCACACAGGAATGGTGCTGCAGAAGCTGCTGTACGAATTGTAAAGAAAGCACTTCAGAGTCTTGGAAAAGAGTCTGAGCTCAGTTACAGCGAGTTCCAGACAACGCTTCATATAGCAGCCAACCTGGCAAATGAGCGCCCAATCGATGCCAGAATACAGAGCCGGGAAGACTGTATCCAATATATCACACCCAACACGCTCCTTCTTGGCCGGGCATCTCAAAGTGGAGATTTCAAAACCTTTGACTTCTCCAACTACCCCTACAAGAGACCCAGAGCAATGCAGTCAGAGGTGATCAAGTTCTGGAAGCATTGGAGCCAACTCGCTGGTCCCAACTTATTTGTAAGAAACAAGTGGCACACTGCAGAGAGGAACGTTGCGGTTGGGGACATTGTCTGGCTAAGTGACCAAAATGCACTGAGGGGGCAATTCACGCTTGGCAGGGTCATCAGTACAAATCCTGACATTAAAGGCATAGTCAGGGACGCCAACGTCAGGATCATTCCAAGCTACCATGTTCCTGTGACGAAAGCTCTTAAGGCCAGAGCAAATCATCCAACGTTGGACAAGCAGAAAGGAAAGATCCAAGCTACCATCCTTCACAGAGACGTAAGGCGCTTGATTGTCTTACTACCTGCTGAGGAACAGATGGAGAGTCAAGTCAGGACAGCATCTCAAGATAATCAAGAGCACCGAACTGGGAACACAAAGTTTGCCTTTAAAGCTGGCGATCTACCCAGTGGTTCCATGGGAAGATCGAGTGGGAGGTGTGAAGTCAAACAGGGGTTTTCTTTTATGCAAGTAGAAACAATGTAAATAACTGAAAGGAATTTAAGCTAATTGTAAATAAAATAGTAAATAAAGCATTTAGTAAAGTAATTAATATACTGACTGAGTATTCAGAAAGGAAACAGGGCGGAACCAATCTGCCTGGAAATCTACATAAGCAGAGACACAGCAGCACGCCGTGTCGCAGCAAATGCGGTCCGGAATCGGACAAGCACCGTACCGACGGAGATCGCATGGTGTGGAGATCTGCGATATGTCTGCATGACTGATGAGTCGAGAAAATCCCGAGTGGCAGCCGGTAAGAGAGCTGAACTGTGCAACAACTGAGACTTTGTAACTGGCGTGGGGATCACTGCCGTCACCAGTTTGTTAGCGTTAGCGTTAGCATTAGCATGACGTCACGATCTGCAGCGAATGGATATGCCGATATTCTGGCCCTTTGTTGTATAAATACCGTTGTTTCTTTATTATTAATTGTCCGGTAATGATCTCTATCTGGTTGTGGTAAATGTTCAAGCGGTTTAATTGTTTGTTGATATTATTATAAATACACATGACAGACAACATTAACTGTATTTATTAATATATCAGGGCATTGTTTAGATTATAGGATGTGGCACTGGTGCTTTATTAATCAAGCATCATGAAAGCTTGTATTAATTTGTATATTTAATATTTGTACATTTAATATGGGTTCTGTTTTCTGTTTCTTTTCTATCTAAAGGTTTTTTACCTAAGTGAACTAAACTGAACTAGGTGAACTAAACTGAACTAAGTGAACTAAACTGAACTAAGTGAACCTACCAAAATAAAAAGGAGGAAAAAGGAAAAATTGTTTGGTCATTTGAGTGAAATCCAGTTGGGACCCTTCGGGTAGACTCGTCGATCCTCTTCAAGTGGGGGAAAATGCACATATTAGGAACATAACTTGACAGTTACTATTATTAAGTACAGTGATGATAACTGTGTCTTTATTAGTTATTAGTATTATTAGTTACTATTATTAAGTACAGTGATGATAACTGTGTCTTTATTAGTTATTAGTATTATTAGTTACTATTATTAAGTACAGTGATGATAACTGTGTCTTTATTAGTTATTATTATTATTAGTTACTATTATTAAGTACAGTGATGATAACTGTGTCTTTATTAGTTATTAGTATTATTAGTTACTATTATTAAGTACAGTGATGATAACTGTGTGTCTTTATTAGTTATTAGTATTATTAGTTACTATTATTAAGTACAGTGATGATAACTGTGTCTTTATTAGTTATTAGTATTATTAGTTACTATTATTAAGTACAGTGATGATAACTGTGTCTTTATTAGTTATTAGTATTATTAGTTACTATTATTAAGTACAGTGATGATTACTGTGTCTTTATTAGTTATTAGTATTATTAGTTACTATTATTAAGTACAGTGATGATAACTGTGTCTTTATTAGTTATTAGTATTATTAGTTACTATTATTAAGTACAGTGATGATTACTGTGTGTCTTTATTAGTTATTAGTATTATTAGTTACTATTATTAAGTACAGTGATGATAACTGTGTGTCTTTATTAGTTATTAGTATTATTAGTTACTATTATTAAGTACAGTGATGATTACTGTGTGTCTTTATTAGTTATTAGTATTATTAGTTACTATTATTAAGTACAGTGATGATTACTGTGTGTCTTTATTAGTTATTAGTGTTATTAGTTACTATTATTAAGTACAGTGATGATTACTGTGTCTTTATTAGTTATTAGTATTATTAGTTACTATTATTAAGTACAGTGATGATAACTGTGTCTTTATTAGTTATTAGTATTATTAGTTACTATTATTAAGTACAGTGATGATAACTGTGTGTCTTTATTAGTTATTAGTATTATTAGTTACTATTATTAAGTACAGTGATGATAACTGTGTCTTTATTAGTTATTAGTATTATTAGTCACTATTATTAAGTACAGTGATGATAACTGTGTCTTTATTAGTTATTAGTATTATTAGTTACTATTATTAAGTACAGTGATGATAACTGTGTGTCTTTATTAGTTATTAGTATTATTAGTTACTATTATTAAGTACAGTGATGATAACTGTGTGTCTTTATTAGTTATTAGTATTATTAGTTACTATTATTAAGTACAGTGATGATAACTGTGTCTTTATTAGTTATTAGTATTATTAGTTACTATTATTAAGTACAGTGATGATAACTGTGTCTTTATTAGTTATTAGTATTATTAGTCACTATTATTAAGTACAGTGATGATAACTGTGTCTTTATTAGTTATTAGTATTATTAGTTACTATTATTAAGTACAGTGATGATAACTGTGTGTCTTTATTAGTTATTAGTATTATTAGTCACTATTATTAAGTACAGTGATGATAACTGTGTGTCTTTATTAGTTATTAGTATTATTAGTCACTATTATTAAGTACAGTGATCATGTGAACAGACACAAACTTCTCTAAAGTCTCTCCAGCTGTTAAAGCCGACTGACAGCTGATCCAGCTGTGATCAGCTGATCCTCCGTCATCAGAAACAGACGTTGCTTCACGTGACGCTTCAGAGGAAAGGACGTCTCGTGTCTCTTAAAACATATTTCCTCGTTTCCTCTCTCCTCGCATGGTTTCCTCCATGCATCCCTGGTGGGAGGGACTAAGACGCAAGGAAAGGACCCAAGTGAGGGAAACGGGGATGCAATTAAGAGACTTGGGATGTACCCTCTGTGTCTGAGTGTCTCCTGATTGCTTTCATTCACTTCACCTGTGCTCAATCACCTGCCCCTGGCTCTTTCCTCTGCCAACCCCACACTGCACTCATTCAACTCACCTGCCTGCAATCTACTCATCACCCCACACATATATACTCCCCTACTTTCCCTGTTCTGGTTGTCAGATCGTCTTTGTTCGTTCCCCTGTGTGCTTCATGTTCCGGTCTTGCTCCTCCCCGTGTGCTCATCGTGTCTCCAGTGTTTATCCCTCGTGTTGTCTCTCTACGTTCCATGGTTTGTGACTTTGCCTTTTTTTGTGATTTTACCTTTTTCCGATTTTTGCTCGCTCCCGGTTGGAGTTGTTTTGAGTTCCTGTTTTTGACTGCTTGGTGCCCAGTAAATAACCTTGCATTCTACCTAACCTCGTCTCCTGTGTCTGTCTGCCCCTCGGACGTGACAAAAATACTATTCTTTAAACTCCAACATGGTTTATTCTCATCAGCTCATTAGTATATTTAGTCCAATGCGAGAGTCGAGGAACATATTGTTTGTCACGCATCTACCTATGAACCACCAGAACATCATTGGTACCATCTACCTATAAACCACCAGAACATCATTGGTACCATCTACCTATAAACCACCAGAACATCATTGGTACCCATCTATCTATAAACCACCAGAACATCATTGGTACCATCTACCTATAAACCACCAGAACATCATTGGTACCATCTACCTATAAACCACCAGAACATCACTGGTACCCATCTACCTATAAACCACCAGAACATCATTGGTACCATCTACCTATAAACCACCAGAACATCATTGGTACCATCTACCTATAAACCACCAGAACATCATTGGTACCATCTACCTATAAACCACCAGAACATCATTGGTACCATCTACCTATAAACCACCAGAACATCACTGGTACCCATCTACCTATAAACCACCAGAACATCATTGGTACCATCTATGTATAAACCACCAGAACATCATTGGTACCCATCTATCTATAAACCACCAGAACATCACTGGTACCATCTACCTATAAACCACCAGAACATCATTGGTACCATCTATGTATAAACCACCAGAACATCATTGGTACCCATCTATCTATAAACCACCAGAACATCACTGGTACCCATCTATATATAAACCACCAGAACATCACTGGTACCATCTACCTATAAACCACCAGAACATCACTGGTACCCATCTACCTATAAACCACCAGAACATCACTGGTACCCATCTACCTATAAACCACCAGAACATCATTGGTACCCATCTATATATAAACCACCAGAACATCATTGGTACCATCTACCTATAAACCACCAGAACATCATTGGTACCCATCTATCTATAAACCACCAGAACATCATTGGTACCCATCTATATATAAACCACCAGAACATCATTGGTACCATCTACCTATAAACCACCAGAACATCACTGGTACCCATCTACCTATAAACCACCAGAACATCACTGGTACCCATCTACCTATAAACCACCAGAACATCATTGGTACCCATCTATGTATAAACCACCAGAACATCACTGGTACCCATCTACCTATAAACCACCAGAACATCACTGGTACCCATCTACCTATAAACCACCAGAACATCACTGGTACCCATCTACCTATAAACCACCAGAACATCACTGGTACCATCTATCTATAAACCACCAGAACATCACTGGTACCATCTACCTATAAACCACCAGAACATCACTGGTACCCATCTACCTATAAACCACCAGAACATCACTGGTACCCATCTACCTATAAACCACCAGAACATCACTGGTACCCATCTACCTATAAACCACCAGAACATCACTGGTACCCATCTATCTATAAACCACCAGAACATCACTGGTACCCATCTACCTATAAACCACCAGAACATCACTGGTACCCATCTACCTATAAACCACCAGAACATCACTGGTACCCATCTACCTATAAACCACCAGAACATCACTGGTACCCATCTATATATAAACCACCAGAACATCATTGGTACCCATCTATATATAAACCACCAGAACATCATTGGTACCCATCTACCTATAAACCACCAGAACATCATTGGTACCCATCTATGTATAAACCACCAGAACATCACTGGTACCCATCTATATATAAACCACCAGAACATCATTGGTACCCATCTATATATAAACCACCAGAACATCATTGGTACCATCTACCTATAAACCACCAGAACATCATTGGTACCCATCTACCTATAAACCACCAGAACATCACTGGTACCCATCTACCTATAAACCACCAGAACATCACTGGTACCCATCTACCTATAAACCACCAGAACATCACTGGTACCCATCTATCTATAAACCACCAGAACATCACTGGTACCCATCTATCTATAAACCACCAGAACATCATTGGTACCCATCTATATATAAACCACCAGAACATCATTGGTACCCATCTATCTATAAACCACCAGAACATCATTGGTACCATCTACCTATAAACCACCAGAACATCATTGGTACCCATCTATATATAAACCACCAGAACATCATTGGTACCCATCTATATATAAACCACCAGAACATCATTGGTACCATCTACCTATAAACCACCAGAACATCACTGGTACCCATCTACCTATAAACCACCAGAACATCACTGGTACCCATCTACCTATAAACCACCAGAACATCACTGGTACCCATCTACCTATAAACCACCAGAACATCACTGGTACCCATCTACCTATAAACCACCAGAACATCATTGGTACCCATCTATCTATAAACCACCAGAACATCACTGGTACCCATCTACCTATAAACCACCAGAACATCATTGGTACCATCTACCTATAAACCACCAGAACATCATTGGTACCCATCTATCTATAAACCACCAGAACATCACTGGTACCCATCTATATATAAACCACCAGAACATCATTGGTACCCATCTATCTATAAACCACCAGAACATCATTGGTACCCATCTATATATAAACCACCAGAACATCATTGGTACCCATCTATATATAAACCACCAGAACATCATTGGTACCCATCTATCTATAAACCACCAGAACATCATTGGTACCCATCTACCTATAAACCACCAGAACATCATTGGTACCCATCTATATATAAACCACCAGAACATCATTGGTACCCATCTATATATAAACCACCAGAACATCACTGGTACCATCTACCTATAAACTCAGCCGACCACACAGGTAGAGGTGTACTGTAACAGCTGAGGTGGACTCACCTGCCTCAGCGGACCACACGTGTGCAGGTGTGTTGAAGGAGATGACGTTAACGTGGTCTCTGAGGTGCTGCAGCAGCTCCTCAAACTCTTTCTTGCTACAGCTGCAGTCGGCAAAGATCTCCACCTCATTAACGACTCGCTTTGACATCCGAGACTCGATGTGGCTCAGGTTCACTCGCTTCTCCTGCAGAGGACAGAATAAAGTAACGATAAGACGTCCCTGTAATCAATAATGAGTGGAAGAGGAAACCTCACCTGGAAGAGTCTAAGGGCTTTGACCAGACAGCCCACCTCGTTCTTCAGAGAAAATACCACCGCCGTCTTCCCACAATCCTCAGCGCTCTCTTTGTCCGGCACCTCGTCGATGGGACAGAAGGATGGACGCCTCGACTAAACCACGAGACAACAAACACAAACCACAACATGTTTCATCTATAACATTAAGTTCTTCATGAATAATTAATAATGAGATGAAGCTCAGAGCCGGATCTCCTTCGGACTAAAGAAAGATCTCATTCTGGTGTAAACCGATCACAATTGTTACAGAATAGATATAAAGATGTGAGAGCGATAGCTTTTACCCTCCGTGTCCATCTGAGTCTTTATTGTCGTCTTCAGAGTTAAAGACAAACACTTTAAAAACATCACTATAGATGTCGTTAATATGACTTTACTATAGTTATTATATTGACCTCATGAATCCTTAAAAATGCTTTATAATGTTTTATGATTATTGTTATGAAACATTTTGGATATTTATGAGTTATAAGCCAGGTTTATGTGGTTGAACTGATATTTGACTTCTTATATTTCTTTATAATTTCATTACTTAGTTTTATACTTTTATTAGAGCTACACCTAACAATCATTTTCATCATCAATTAGTATTGATTAGTCTTTAAACAGTTGGATGTTTTATTTGACCAACGGTCAAAAACACAGAGATTCAGTTTTACATCTTAATATTCACTGAAACACTGAATCTATAAATTAATTAATTTGTTTACAGCCAATTGATTAATCGCCGAATCATTTCAGCTGAAATCTTTACGTTTACATGTTTAGAATAAATAAAATAAAGAATTTAATTTGACATCTTCTGCAGGAAGTGAACACATTGACACATGAACCTTTTTCTAATAGAAAAGTATAAAAACTAAATATATAGTTCAAGAACCAAAAGTCCTGATGATGCAGAGTAATAAAGAGATGGAGAGGAGGAGGATGAAGAGCAGTCCTCACCATCTGCCCCCCCGTGTGGCGCTGCTGCTGCTGGTCAAACATGGCAGAGTCCAGAGACAGACCCCTCCTAGACCAGTACTTGCTGGAGAACATCATCATGGCAGGCTGCATGCGGGGCACTGGCTCCGGGCCGGGCTTCATCACGTGGGACGAGGCCATGGGGAACCAGTGGGTGTAAGAGTACCAGGGCTCCAGCCTGCTGTCTGTGGTGGTCCTCCTCACAGTGATGCTCACGGATCACCACCTCCTCTTATATACTGACACAGGGAGGGGGGGCTGAGGCTCCTCCCCCTGCTGCTCCTCTCCAAAATCACTTTCATAATCAAACCTTTTTAATTCACCTGTAAACTATAAGATATCAGATATGTTTATGTTTACCATGTTCACTGTGTTTGGTTGGAGTGTTAACATACTAATATTAGACAGGAATGTAAACAACAGATGGAGAAACAGAGAAACCGACAAAAAGTCTTTGGATGAAAAGAAGTTGAAGCTTCTTGAAGATGTTTCAGTTTGAACTCCATCATGAGAACACATTCACAATGCAGACACACAACAAACATAGAGATGAACCATCTTTTTCTCTCTGAAAGTAGAGACTAACTGTATACAAACTAACTGTATATATGAACTAACTGTATACAACTAACTGTATACAGACTAACTGTATACAACTAACTGTATACAGACTAACTGTATATATGAACTAACTGTATACAACTAACTGTATACAGACTAACTGTATACAACTAACTGTATACAGACTAACTGTATACAAACTAACTGTATATATGAACTAACTGTATATAACTAACTGTATACAGACTAACTGTATACAACTAACTGTATACAGACTAACTGTATACAAACTAACTGTATATATGAACTAACTGTATATAACTAACTGTATACAGACTAACTGTATATAACTAACTGTATATATGAACTAACTGTATATAACTAACTGTATACAGACTAACTGTATACAAACTAACTGTATATATGAACTAACTGTATATAACTAACTGTATACAGACTAACTGTATACAACTAACTGTATACAAACTAACTGTATACAAACTAACTGTATATATGAACTAACTGTATATAACTAACTGTATATATGAACTAACTGTATACAACTAACTGTATACAGTTAGTTGTATACAGACTAACTGTATACAACTAACTGTATACAGACTAACTGTATACAAACTAACTGTATATATGAACTAACTGTATATAACTAACTGTATACAGACTAACTGTATACAACTAACTGTATACAGACTAACTGTATACAAACTAACTGTATATATGAACTAACTGTATATAACTAACTGTATATATGAACTAACTGTATACAACTAACTGTATACAGACTAACTGTATACAAACTAACTGTATATATGAACTAACTGTATATAACTAACTGTATACAGACTAACTGTATACAAACTAACTGTATATATGAACTAATTGTATATAACTAACTGTATACAGACTAACTGTATACAAACTAACTGTATATATGAACTAACTGTATATAACTAACTGTATACAGACTAACTGTATACAAACTAACTGTATATATGAACTAACTGTATATAACTAACTGTATACAGACTAACTGTATACAAACTAACTGTATATATGAACTAACTGTATATAACTAACTGTATACAGACTAACTGTATACAAACTAACTGTATATATGAACTAACTGTATACAACTAACTGTATACGAACTAACTGTATACAGACTAACTGTATAAAGACTAACTGTATATAGACTAACCGTATAGAGACTAACTGTAAATAGACTAACCGTATAGAGACTAACTGTATAAAGACTAACTGTAAATAGACTAACTGTATATAGACTAACTGTAAATAGACTAACCGTATATAGACTAACTGTATATAGACTAACTGTAAATAGACTAACTGTATAGAGACTAACTGTATATAGACTAACTGTAAATATCCTAGGGCATTAGCCGTAAAAGACTTTCAAAAAGACAATTCATTCCGAAATCCTAACTATTTAGCTACGGGGTGAGATAAAAGGCCTAAGGTATTGTCCCGACACCTCAAAGAGGAAAACATAACCTCGCAGGCGGGACAGCCGACGGAGTGACCACCGGGTTAGGTGTGAAAGACTTCCCCGCCTAGAAACGGGGCAGGAGCCGCACACGCTACAATTTGGAAAATGCAGAAGCTTAAATTGTAGGAAATATAATGTTTTCTGCGCTCACTAGGAGACAACGGGCTGTGTGACCTCTGAAGCCGGAACAAAACCCCCCCAAAAAAACAGCTGAGGCACCGCACGTGTTCTGGGAGGCTACGCTAAACTAGCTTAATGGGAAAACAACAGCAGAACACGCATTCTGCTACACACTCGAGGGCCATTCAGATATTAGATGTAAAAAAACAAACGCAGTTCTCTTACCAAATGCTGATCACTTAAATCACTTTGTTGACAAAGAGTTTAATCTCACGGTTAAATCCCAACTCACAAATCCGTTTCTCCTCCTCTTTCAGCCATTGAGTGTTAAAACAACAAAGCTAGGTAAAAAAAACAAAATCTACACCAAGCAACATGCAAAAAATGTCATAATTTCTTCCATATCTTTCAATTTGAACTCGTACTACTCCGACTAAGCCTCTGATGGCTACTTTAAGTTTTGTTTCACAATAGTCACGTGCTCGCCCACTGACCAATCACAGCACACGCTGCACCTCACTGCAGAGCTGCACCTGAAAACTGAGCTGCACGTAATGATGACGTACTTGTAGGCCAGCTAGCAGGCTCTGACACGTCAAAGAATACGCCCAACATGTCAAACTAAAGATCTGATTGGTTGAACACTATGACAATCAACAATATCGTCCCCATTCACTTAAACTGCACATGGATTCACTTGTGAGTCTGCAGGCCTCGGGCCTCTCTTCTACCTAGAGACACAGAGGTGAAATCTGATTGGATAAAAGCTCTACTTAAAACAAGCTGCACTGGAAGCAGAGCGACTGAGGAAGACAGTAGCTGTGCAATGAGAAAATAAGATAATGGGAACAATATTTTTATAAATTATAATACATGTAGTGTATTTATGAAAAATGATTAGATTATAAAATAGATATAACTTTGTGATTCTGTTTAGGCCAGCAGAGAAGGCCTTGCAGGCCCTGACGGCCCACCACTGTTGTAAAGAGACTAACTGTATACAGTTAGTATGTATACAGTTAGTCTATATATACAGACTAACTGTATATAATACATATTTTTTTAGATATATTTATATCTTTATAAAGTTAGTCTGTATACAATTAGTCTGTATACAGACTAACTTTATACAGATATAAATGTATACTGTATATATATATACAATATACTGTATATATATATTATATTGTATGGGTTGTTCTTTCTCTGTTGATGCTTTTCCTTCAGTTTTCTGTCATGAACATGTTTGGTCATTGGTCCTCTCAGACTGTAACGTGTCCAGCAGGTTAACAGAAGACAGTTCACTCTGTCTGTCTGTCAGTCTGTGAGATGGTGGAGCTGAGTGACAGACACACAAACAGCTTCAATAAGAGACGGAGAGATGGAGACTCGATAAGTTGCCTCTATCAGCCGGGTGCTCCAACAATTTCCTGTTTAACAGGAAATGAAAGAGCAGCGAGACGGCAGGAGAAGCTTTGTTCTCTCTGATGGAGCTTTATGAACAGATAGCAGGTGATACCTTCGTCTTCCTCCTCTTCCTCCTCCTCGCTCTCCTTTCAGCACCAAATGTCTCCCATCAAAGGAGGAGGAGGAGGAGGAGGAAGAGGAGGAAGGGAGGCCGACTCGTCGTCACATTAAAGCAGCTGAAGTGACATTTGGAGCCGAGCAGCTCTTGAGTCAGTCTGACATTTAAATCATGTTTCAGATGTTCAGAATGTGTATAAATATACATCGATTTATATTGTTGACATACATATAGATGTAAATATATAATTATATTGTTGACATACATATAGATGTAAATATATAAATATATAATTATATTGTTGACATACATATAGATGTAAATATATAAATATATTAGGGCTGCAACTAACGATTATTTTAATAATCGATTAATCTGTCGATTATTTTTACGATTAATCGATGAATCGGATAAAAAAAAAAAAAGCATTAATTTCCAACCCTTTATTCAAAAACAGTATGCTTTATGCTTTCGGGTTTTTTTTAAATAAAGTGCACAAAAATATGTATATTTTTGTTTAAAGGGACCTGAGCTGTCAGAACAATAAATCATTTATAAAAAATAAAGAAAAATACAAATCAGAAAACTTAACAGGATTTGTTTGAACGTCAGAACTTGTTCTCTACACTCACAG
Organism: Leptoclinus maculatus; assembly: GCA_032191485.1. Classification (NCBI taxonomy): domain Eukaryota; kingdom Metazoa; phylum Chordata; class Actinopteri; order Perciformes; family Stichaeidae; genus Leptoclinus; species Leptoclinus maculatus. The sequence goes on from JAVDOI010000014.1 coordinate 568,901, forward strand.
ATGCACACACTCACAGACGCACACACTCACAAACTCACACTCACAGACGCACACACGCACTCAAGTTCACTTGAAGCTTATTCATTAAATTATTACCATCATTGTAGTAAGTGCAAGTTAAGTTAATGTATACACCACATTTAAACACAGTTTAAGATGACCAAGTGCTGTAAAAAAAATTAAAAAGTACAACACACACACATATATTTGTCAACAATAACCGATATGGGACAAAGCACAGAATATATATACATGACAACAGATTGAAAAATGAATGGGCCAAAAAAGGCGAGTGAATAAAAGCGTGTCTTTAGTCCTGCTTTACTACTGTTATTAACGAGCTAACGCTAACTTGTCATGCTTGTCAAACTGGATAACGAGTAAACACCGGCACCAGAAGAGCTACTGGAGGGACGTTACGTCCCTGATAACAGTCGACTCCGGGGCGGCTGATCTGTCGCACTCGGTTCGGCCATGCACGCCGGATACGCCCCGCCTACGGATCGCGCACCGTCAAACAGCGTTACGGGTCTCCGGTGGTCTTTCCTCTACCTCCGCTCTGCTCCGCGCTCAACTCAACTTTTTTTTTTATACTCAAACATCTCCGCGACTTATTGAGTGGCGTAATAATCGCGCGACACAACGAATCGATAATGAAATTCGTTGCCAACTCTTTTAATAATCGAATTTTATCGATTTTATCGATTCGTTGTTGCAGCCCTAAAATATATAATTATATTGTTGACATACATATAGATGTAAATATATAAATATATAATTATATTGTTGATATACATATAGATGTAAATATATAAATATATAATTATATTGTTGACATACATATAGATGTAAATATATAAATATATAATTATATTGTTGACATACATATAGATGTAAATATATAAATATATAATTATATTGTTGACATACATATAGATGTAAATATATAAATATATAATTATATTGTTGATATACATGTATATGTAAATATATAAGTATATTGTTGATATACATGTATTAATAACCAGATGGACTTTTATTTTAAAGAAAACTTTATTAATAACCAGATGGATTTTTATTTTAAAGAAAACCTTATTAATAACCAGATGGATTGTATTTTAAAGAAAACTATTAATAACCAGATGAACTTTTATTTTAAAGAAAACTTTATTAATTTGTCATCTATAATAAAAGTATGGAATGAAGTGAAACACATCAGAGATTTGATTGTGTTGCTTTTGAAGGAACACTGATATTTGTGGAGATAAACATTTGTTTAATTCCTTTTTCTGCTCCTTCACATTAAAACACTTGGCTTATATTGTGAAGGAGCCACAGGAAACTCAATGTAAACTGACTCCAGCTGCACAGATGAACTGCTGTTTACTGAGAATACACATATACACGTATATATATATATATATATATACACACGTGTGTTAAACCAGGTTCACTTCCTCTCAGAGTTAGTAAACGAGCCGCTCCGTCGTATAAAAACACAGATCTACATGTCGATGACTTCAGAGGAAACAGTTTTTCACAGGAACATCTTCTTTTATTCCTTGTTAGATTAATACTGAAGGAGGTTAAAGACACAAGAGTTTGTCCATGTTTGTCTTTGACGAGTTCACTGTGAGAAAAAACACCACGATGCCTCTAAATATCCATTCAGAACTCCTGCTGCTCCTCCTGTCATTTAAAGAGACAGTACTGATGGTTCACAGTCTCCTTAGAGAGACAGTAGTGATGGTTCACAGTTTCCTTAAAGAGACAGTACTGATGGTTCACAGTCTCCTTAGAGAGACAGTAGTGATGGTTCACAGTTTCCTTAAAGAGACAGTACTGATGGTTCACAGTCTCCTTAGAGAGACAGTACTGATGGTTCACAGTCTCCTTAGAGAGACAGTACTGATGGTTCACAGTCTCCTTAAAGAGACAGTACTGATGGTTCACAGTCTCCTTAGAGAGACAGTACTGATGGTTCACAGTCTCCTTAGAGAGACAGTAGTGATGGTTCACGGTCTCCTTAAAGAGACAGTAGTGATGGTTCACGGTCTCCTTAAAGAGACAGCACTGATGGTTCACAGTTTCCTTAAAGAGACAGTACTGATGGTTCACAGTCTCCTTAGAGAGACAGTACTGATGGTTCACAGTTTCCTTAAAGAGACAGTAGTGATGGTTCACGGTCTCCTTAAAGAGACAGCACTGATGGTTCACAGTTTCCTTAAAGAAACAGTAGTGATGGTTCACGGTCTCCTTAAAGAGACAGTACTGATGGTTCACAGTCTCCTTAAAGAGACAGTACTGATGGTTCACAGTCTCCTTAAAGAGACAGCAGTGATGGTTCACAGTCTCCTTAAAGAGACAGCAGTGATGGTTCACAGTCTCCTTAAAGAGACAGCACTGATGGTTCACAGTCTCCTTAAAGAGACAGTACTGATGGTTCACAGTCTCCTTAGAGAGACAGTACTGATGGTTCACAGTCTCCTTAAAGAGACAGTAGTGATGGTTCACGGTCTCCTTAAAGAGACAGTACTGATGGTTCACGGTCTCCTTAAAGAGACAGTACTGATGGTTCACAGTCTCCTTAAAGAGACAGTACTGATGGTTCACAGTCTCCTTAAAGAGACAGCAGTGATGGTTCACAGTCTCCTTAAAGAGACAGTACTGATGGTTCAGTCTCCTTAAAGAGACAGCAGTGATGGTTCACAGTCTCCTTAGAGAGACAGTAGTGATGGTTCACAGTTTCCTTAAAGAGACAGTACTGATGGTTCACAGTCTCCTTAGAGAGACAGTACTGATGGTTCACAGTCTCCTTAAAGAGACAGCACTGATGGTTCACAGTTTCCTTAAAGAGACAGTACTGATGGTTCACAGTCTCCTTAGAGAGACAGTACTGATGGTTCACAGTTTCCTTAAAGAGACAGTAGTGATGGTTCACGGTCTCCTTAAAGAGACAGTACTGATGGTTCACAGTCTCCTTAAAGAGACAGTACTGATGGTTCACAGTCTCCTTAAAGAGACAGCAGTGATGGTTCACAGTCTCCTTAAAGAGACAGCAGTGATGGTTCACAGTCTCCTTAAAGAGACAGTACTGATGGTTCACAGTCTCCTTAGAGAGACAGTACTGATGGTTCACAGTCTCCTTAAAGAGACAGTAGTGATGGTTCACGGTCTCCTTAAAGAGACAGTACTGATGGTTCACGGTCTCCTTAAAGAGACAGTACTGATGGTTCACAGTCTCCTTAAAGAGACAGTACTGATGGTTCACAGTCTCCTTAAAGAGACAGCAGTGATGGTTCACAGTCTCCTTAAAGAGACAGTACTGATGGTTCAGTCTCCTTAAAGAGACAGCAGTGATGGTTCACAGTCTCCTTAAAGAGACAGTACTGATGGTTCAGTCTCCTTAAAGAGACAGTACTGATGGTTCAGTCTCCTTAAAGAGACAGTACTGATGGTTCACAGTTTCCTTAAATAGACAGTACTGATGGTTCACAGTCTCCTTAAAGAGACAGTACTGATGGTTCAGTCTCCTTAAAGAGACAGCAGTGATGGTTCACAGTCTCCTTAAAGAGACAGCAGTGATGGTTCACAGTCTCCTTAAAGAGACAGCAGTGATGGTTCACAGTCTCCTTAAAGAGACAGCAGTGATGGTTCAGTCTCCTTAAAGAGACAACAGTGATGGTTCACAGTCTCCTTAAAGAGACAGTACTGATGGTTCAGTTTCCTTAAAGAGACAGCAGTGATGGTTCACAGTCTCCTTAAAGAGACAGTACTGATGGTTCAGTTTCCTTAAAGAGACAGCAGTGATGGTTCACAGTCTCCTTAAAGAGACAGCAGTGATGGTTCACAGTCTCCTTAAAGAGACAGCAGTGATGGTTCACAGTCTCCTTAAAGAGACAGCAGTGATGGTTCACAGTCTCCTTAAAGAGACAGTACTGATGGTTCACAGTTTCCTTAAATAGACAGTACTGATGGTTCACAGTCTCCTTAAAGAGACAGTAGTGATGGTTCAGTTTCCTTAAAGAGACAGCAGTGATGGTTCACAGTCTCCTTAAAGAGACAGCAGTGATGGTTCACAGTCTCCTTAAAGAGACAGCAGTGATGGTTCACAGTCTCCTTAGAGAGACAGCAGTGATGGTTCACAGTCTCCTTAAAGAGACAGCAGTGATGGTTCACAGTCTCCTTAAAGAGACAGCAGTGATGGTTCAGTCTCCTTAAAGAGACAACAGTGATGGTTCATAGTCTCCTTAAAGAGACAGTAGCGATGGTCCACAGCTTTACTACAGGAGGAGCTTAAATAACAGTTTTTATGAATGGAGTCTGGTGTGAAGCAGGCATAACATATGGATAACAAATAATATCAGAAAGGTAAAGAGATCTTCTGAATATGACTGATATTGATTCTGTTAGTGTCTAAAATAATCACTTTGCTCCTGTGAACCATCACTACTGTCTCTTTAAGAAGACTGAAACATCACTACTGTCCCTTTAAATCACGTCCTTGTATGTTTAATGAGTGAATCTGTGACTTCTGAGTGGATTCATGGAGGTTTATTCTGGATATGATGGATATGTGTTATCAATTATGAAGAACCAGAACTACAGAGGTTCATGAGATTCAATGAATTCAAAGTAAAACACAGAGACAAAAGTCATCCTATAAAAGCTGTCTGAGTTCTGTTAGCAGTTAGCTGTGGTTTCTCTGTCAGAGCAGTGAGACTAAAACAGGAAGTAAAAGGAGACCTGAGAGACACGGAAACCACCACGTCTCTGGTGATGCAGAACTAAAGAGACCGGTGGACGGACACAGAGGAGCACCGTCACTCAACAGGGTGAGCGTCTGAATGGAGCTTTAGGAGACGTGGAAAGAAGGACTGATGGACACAATGTGGTACAAGAAATTACAAAAATAAGATTCTGAATCGTCTCAAATCCTTTTTACACGGTCGTCCTCGTCAGTCTGTGCTCACGACGATATGAAGGCCACTCTGTTGTGAGAGCTGCTCCCTCTCAACAGTCCGTTGGAGCAGACGTCCGGTCGCTGAGTCGGCCTGAGAGACGGAGAGGCTCCACAGTCGCAGACCTCAGAGTCCACACCAGGATCTGGACCTGGACCCAGACCCAGGATGACGCTAATGGAGCAAGGCAGGTCCTGAGGACAGCAGGAGATGCTTCATTAGACAGACTGGACACATGGAGGAAACGGCATGGCAACACTCTGAGAGTCAGTCAGACAGAGGTCCAGACCTGGACCTAGACCTGGACCCAGACAGACGCTGTTGAACGTACCTTACAGCTCTTGATCTGCTGACAGATGCCCTCAGCTTTCTGAAGGATGTCTTCAATGTCCAGCTTCATGGAGAGTTCGTTAATGTGCTGAAGGGACAATAGACAGACGTCTCAACATGTTCAACACATCTATATATATATATATATATATATATATATATATATATATATATATACACATATATATTGTGGGAGAAAAATGTATTTGTGTCTTGAAATATATTTGTGTAAAATCAATCATATCCATAATTTGAAATGTATCCATGTATATTCATTCATACTGTGATATTGGCCGGTATCATTGTCATATGTTCTTCACGTCACTGAGACAGGGAGTCTAGTATAGCGGCCTTGGAGCCCAGGTTAAGATAGAGAGAGGGTGAAGATAGAGGGGGGATGACGTAGAAACAAGTAGGGCAAGATTTCTAACGCAGGAGAAGAACGAGAGCCGGTCGCTGTGACGGGCGGCCAGAGGTGGAATCAGGAGGTTGATCAAAAAACCCTGTTATGACTTGTCCGAGGTGGACAGTGTAACTTGTCTAGGTGAAAGTTCAGAGGAGGAGGACATCTTAGTGTAGAATGGAGGTATAAAATAATGTACAATGCTTTTGTGTAGTGAGTTGACTCCGGACAGCTCGGTTTACTTGTATACTTTGTGATGCAAATAAATCTGCGTGAACTGAAGAAAATCCAATCTCTCTTGTGTTCTGTGGGTGTTCGTTACCGAGTTCCTAATAGTGAGATCCTGTGGTGTCTCACCACGAGTCAGATAGATAACGGTTACTGATCCAGCCATTAGGTATTGAGTTTTAACACAAGTCATGAAGTCAAAGAAGCTGATCATCAACGGGAAAAAAAACCCACAACATTTGGCGAGCCAGCCAGGAGGAGGACCACGGGGACCATGTCCGAGTGGGGCGACCTTTGCTCTCTCACAGACTGAACGTGCCATATATATATATATATATATATATATATATATATATATATATATATATATATATATATATATATATATATATATATATATATATATATATATATATTAGTGCTGGGCAAGTTAACGCGTTATTATCGCGTTAATGAATTAATTAATTAACGCCGACAATTATATTATCACGCGTTAACGCATTTTAAAAAAATTATTATTAAGCGGACATTTTTAACACAAGAACCAGGCAGCGAGCGGTGAACAGCTGTGTTTGTGTGGCGTCTCTTCCTGCTGCTGCTGCACTCCCCCCCCACCGGATGACACGCCCGGTCTGGAACCATCGGTCCCTCCTGTCTCACACATGCTCGCGCGATTGTCTCGTCACAGTGACAATATCAAAACACATATTGGCGTGTTTTTAAATGAACATATAAGCACGTGAGAACAAACTGCTCTTAACTCAACTCTTTATTAGCATAACTTCCACGTGCACGTTACTGCCACGGTACAGACTACAGGTTCCATGCTTCACCTACATTCCCCTGGGTCCTAAGTCCCTCCATGTACAGCTTCTTATCACCCTCTATGTACCAACGTACATTTATAACAAATACCACACATATTACGGTAATCAGCGTTGCATATGTGTCTGACCAAAATACCAAAAAATAAATTATTAATTTAAATAATTTTTTTTGGAGTTTTTAAAGTGTTTTTGTTTGTAATATGTATAATAAGCATATGATTTAGTTATCGCTACTTAGCAGTACTTTTACAAAGAAAAATAATGCGATTAATCGCGATTAAAAATTGTAATCGTTGCCCAGCACTAATATATATATATATATATGTATATGCATATATATATGTACATATATATATGTTTAAAGTTTAAAACCCACCTTGAGGATCTCGTTGAAGCCGTAGTTCTCCTCCATGATCTTCTGTTTCTCTGAGTCCAGGATGGCACAGCAGACCAGCAGGTGGAAGTTGTCGCAGGGCAAATCGGTCCACATCACCTGAGGACACACAGGTAGAGACAGGTGGACACAGATCTTTCCCAGGTGTCCATCCATCCAGATCCACCACAGAAGAAGAAGAAACTCACCTCCCAGAGTCTCAGAACGTCCTGGAAGCTGAGCTCTCTCTTGAATCTGATCAACAACCAGCGGAAACAGAAATACAGAAAACCTGAATCCTGAGACTCTGTGAAGCAAAGAGACAGTCCTGTTAGCGTCTCCTGTACTGGACTAAAGGACATCCTGTCCCAGCTGGATCCTCAGGCAGTCCACAAAGAAACAGTCCTGTTAGGGTCTCCTGTACTGGACTAAAGGACATCCTGTCACAGCTGGATCCTCAGGTTGTCCACAGTCCACCGAGTGTCCAGCTGTGGACTATCAGATTGTTCAGCTGCTTTTCTCTGTAGATGTTATTTGTTCATGAATTCTATTTTCTTGCTCTTGTGTTTGTTACCACACAACTTTCATACTGAATGCTTTTATTGTGAAGGGCTGAGACTTTTGTTTGGAAAGTGCCACATCTTTTCTCTGTGATGTTAGATCATAAAACGAGGAGGGATACAGACTGAGTTCCAGGTGAGTTCACATACCGAGGTAGTTCCAGAAGGACAAGTCCAGCAGTCTGAGCAGAGTACTGAGCTGGATCAGCTGAGTCTTCATGCCCTGCATCTGCTCCTCAAAGTTCTGGTGCTGGAAGACGACAACAAACACAAACCTAACATGTGTTTTCATTGTACTTGTATATATGTATTATATATAATATATATTTATATATATAACCTCACCATTTGTTCCATGAAGGAGACAAAGCACCAGAAGGCGTCCACCTCGTTCTCCATCACGTAGAGGATCGGAGACAGCAGGTCGCTCATCCCCTGGACGTATCCTAAGGAGACACAGAGACCTCAGAGTCCTGGTCCGCATGTCCCTGATCCTCAGGAGGAGACACCTTACAGAACTCACCCAGGTCAAAGTCCAGCATGCAGTAGGTCATCAGGATGTCGTGGAGGAGGACCAGACCCGGGTTGTCGATGCCTTCGTAGAAGCGGTTGCTGCGGTCCGTTCTGTTGACGTCTTTCTCTGAGGACAGAAGACAGACGGCGTTATGGTGTCTGAGGGTCTGCTGGTCTTCAGTGATCAATAACCAGTATAGGGGGGACCTCACCGATCAGACTTCTGTAGTCCCTCAGTCTGGAGTTCCTCCTCTCCTGCTCCTCACTGACGGACTTCCACTGCAGCTTCATCCTGAAGTATTCATCACTGTGACAGGATACAGTCATCAACAGTCAGTCACTATCAGGTGATCATTGATCAATGAATCATTGATCAATGATCAGTTCAGCTCCACTGTCCTTTGACATTCTATAGAAACACGATGTGGTCACTTTATTAGGTACACCTGTTTAATACTGCAGCAGCCCTCTGACCAACCAACAGGGGGACTCTTACTGCCTCATGATTGGCTGATGAGCGATGACTAATAACGAGCAGGTATCCAGGTGTTCAGGTGTACGGGTGAACAGATGGATAGGTGAACAGGTGGACAAGTGTACCTAATAAAGTGCCCACTCAGTGTTTGTGAACATGTTAAAGTAAAGTCGTACGTTTTGGTTCTCTGCAGGACTTTCCTCTCCTCCAGCGTGCTGTCCCAGGGGACATAACCCAACAGGAACTTCCAGGCTTCTTTCCTCAGAGCATGACAGAGTCCCTGTAGAGACAGACAGGATGAGACAGAGTCCCTGTAGAGACAGACGGGATGAGACAGAGTCCCTGTAGAGACAGACAGGATGAGACAGAGTGTCTGTAGAGACAGACGGGATGAGACAGAGTCCCTGTAGAGACAGACGGGATGAGACAGAGTCCCTGTAGAGACAGACGGGATGAGACAGAGTCCCTGTAGAGACAGACGGGATGAGACAGAGTCCCTGTAGAGACAGACGGGATGAGACAGAGTCCCTGTAGAGACAGACGGGATGAGACAGAGTCCCTGTAGAGACAGACGGGATGAGACAGAGTCCCTGTAGAGACAGACGGGATGAGACAGAGTCCCTGTAGAGACAGACGGGATGAGACAGAGTCCCTGTAGAGACAGACGGGATGAGACAGAGTCCCTGTAGAGACAGACGGGATGAGACAGAGTCCATGTAGAGACAGACGGGATGAGACAGAGTGTCTGTAGAGACAGACGGGATGAGACAGAGTCTATGTAGAGACAGACGGGATGAGACAGAGTCTATGTAGAGACAGACATGGTGAGACAGAGTCCCTGTAGAGACAGACGGGATGAGACAGAGTCTATGTAGAGACAGACATGGTGAGACAGAGTCCCTGTAGAGACAGACGGGATGAGACAGAGTGTCTGTAGAGACAGACGGGATGAGACAGAGTGTCTGTAGAGACAGACGGGATGAGACAGAGTGTCTGTAGAGACAGACGGGATGAGACAGAGTGTCTGTAGAGACAGACGGGATGAGACAGAGTGTCTGTAGAGACAGACAGGATGAGACAGAGTGTCTGTAGAGACAGACAGGATGAGACAGAGTCCATGTAGAGACAGACAGGGTGAGACAGAGTCCCTGTAGAGACAGACAGGATGAGACAGAGTCCCTGTAGAGACAGACAGGGTGAGACAGAGTGTCTGTAGAGACAGACAGGGTGAGACAGAGTCCCTGTAGAGACAGACGGGATGAGACAGAGTCCCTGTAGAGACAGACGGGATGAGACAGAGTGTCTGTAGAGACAGACGGGATGAGACAGAGTGTCTGTAGAGACAGACGGGATGAGACAGAGTGTCTGTAGAGACAGACGGGATGAGACAGAGTCCATGTAGAGACAGACAGGGTGAGACAGAGTCCCTGTAGAGACAGACGGGATGAGACAGAGTCCATGTAGAGACAGACGGGATGAGACAGAGTCCATGTAGAGACAGACGGGATGAGACAGAGTCCCTGTAGAGACAGACGGGATGAGACAGAGTGTCTGTAGAGACAGACAGGATGAGACAGAGTGTCTGTAGAGACAGACAGGATGAGACAGAGTCCATGTAGAGACAGACAGGATGAGACAGAGTCCATGTAGAGACAGACAGGATGAGACAGAGTCCCTGTAGAGACAGACGGGATGAGACAGAGTCCCTGTAGAGACAGACGGGATGAGACAGAGTCCCTGTAGAGACAGACGGGATGAGACAGAGTGTCTGTAGAGACAGACAGGATGAGACAGAGTGTCTGTAGAGACAGACAGGATGAGACAGAGTCCATGTAGAGACAGACAGGGTGAGACAGAGTCCCTGTAGAGACAGACAGGATGAGACAGAGTCCCTGTAGAGACAGACAGGGTGAGACAGAGTCCCTGTAGAGACAGACAGGGTGAGACAGAGTCCATGTAGAGACAGACAGGATGAGACAGAGTCCATGTAGAGACAGACAGGATGAGACAGAGTCCATGTAGAGACATACAGGATGAGACAGAGTCCATGTAGAGACAGACAGGATGAGACAGAGTGTCTGTAGAGACAGACAGGATGAGACAGAGTGTCTGTAGAGACAGACAGGATGAGACAGAGTCCCTGTAGAGACAGACGGGATGAGACAGAGTCCATGTAGAGACAGACGGGATGAGACAGAGTCCCTGTAGAGACAGACAGGATGAGACAGAGTGTCTGTAGAGACAGACAGGATGAGACAGAGTGTCTGTAGAGACAGACAGGATGAGACAGAGTGTCTGTAGAGACAGACAGGATGAGACAGAGTCCCTGTAGAGACAGACAGGATGAGACAGAGTGTCTGTAGAGACAGACAGGATGAGACAGAGTCCATGTAGAGACAGACAGGATGAGACAGAGTCCCTGTAGAGACAGACAGGATGAGACAGAGTCCATGTAGAGACAGACAGGATGAGACAGAGTCCCTGTAGAGACAGACAGGATGAGACAGAGTCTATGTAGAGACAGACAGGGTGAGACAGAGTCCATGTAGAGACAGACAGGATGAGACAGAGTCCCTGTAGAGACAGACGGGATGAGACAGAGTCTATGTAGAGACAGACAGGATGAGACAGAGTCTATGTAGAGACAGACATGGTGAGACAGAGTCTATGTAGAGACAGACATGGTGAGACAGAGTCAGACACAATAAACCTTACTCCTTTGAAGATGACTTGTTTGAGCATTGGGATGTTGATCATCCTTCCCTCTGGATCCTGGTGTCTGATCCAGTCCTCAGAGGACAGAGGACCAGTACGGGTCACTTGAGGCCTGGTCCCCAGGTCAATCTGAGGGGACAAGGGTGAGACAGACAGGGTCAAAGGTGAGACAGACAGGTCAAAGGTGAGACAGACAGGTTAAAGGTGAGACAGACAGGTCAAAGGTGAGACAGACAGGTTAAAGGTAAGACAGACAGGTCAAAGGTGAGACAGACAGGTCAAAGACATCTGTCTACACCACTACCTCTGTTTACACCACTACCTCTGTCTACACCACTACCTCTGTTTACACCACTACCTCTGTTTACACCACTACCTCTGTTTACACCACTACCTCCGTCTACACCACTACCTCCGTTTACACCACTACCTCTGTTTACACCACTACCTCTGTTTACACCACTACCTCTGTCTACACCACTACCTCTGTTTACACCACTACCTCTGTCTACACCACTACCTCTGTTTACACCACTACCTCTGTTTACACCACTACCTCTGTTTACACCACTACCTCTGTCTACACCACTACCTCTGTTTACACCACTACCTCTGTTTACACCACTACCTCTGTTTACACCACTACCTCTGTTTACACCACTACCTCTGTCTACACCACTACCTCTGTTTACACTACTACCTCTGTTTACACCACTACCTCTGTCTACACCACTACCTCTGTTTACACCACTACCTCTGTTTACACCACTACCTCTGTTTACACCACTACCTCTGTCTACACTACTACCTCTGTTTACACCACTACCTCTGTTTACACCACTACCTCTGTTTACACCACTACCTCTGTCTACACTACTACCTCTGTTTACACTACTACCTCTGTTTACACCACTACCTCTGTTTACACCACTACCTCTGTTTACACCACTACCTCTGTTTACACCACTACCTCTGTTTACACTACTACCTCTGTTTACACTATCACCTCTGTTTACACCACTACCTCTGTTTACACCACTACCTCTGTTTACACTATCACCTCTGTTTACACCACTACCTCTGTCTACACCACTACCTCTGTTTACACTACTACCTCTGTTTACACCACTACCTCTGTCTACACCACTACCTCTGTTTACACTATCACCTCTGTTTACACCACTACCTCTGTCTACACCACTACCTCTGTTTACACCACTACCTCTGTTTACACCACTACCTCTGTTTACACTATCACCTCTGTTTACACTACTACCTCTGTTTACACTATCACCTCTGTTTACACCACTACCTCTGTTTACACCACTACCTCTGTTTACACCATTACCTCTGTTTACACTATCACCTCTGTTTACACTACTACCTCTGTTTACACTATCACCTCTGTTTACACCACTACCTCTGTTTACACCACTAGCTCTGTTTACACCACTACCTCTGTTTACACCACTACCTCTGTTTACACCACTACCTCTGTCTACACCACTACCTCTGTTTACACCACTACCTCTGTTTACACTACTACCTCTGTTTACACCACTACCTCTGTTTACACCACTACCTCTGTTTACACCACTAGCTCTGTTTACACCACTACCTCTGTTTACACCACTACCTCTGTTTACACCACTACCTCTGTTTACACCACTACCTCTGTTTACACCACTACCTCTGTTTACACCACTACCTCTGTTTACACTACTACCTCTGTTTACACCACTACCTCTGTTTACACTACTACCTCTGTTTACACCACTACCTCTGTTTACACCACTACCTCTGTTTACACCACTACCTCTGTTTACACTACTACCTCTGTTTACACTACTAGCTCTGTTTACACTATCACCTCTGTTTACACCACTAGCTCTGTTTACACCACTACCTCTGTTTACACCACTACCTCTGTTTACACTACTACCTCTGTTTACACCACTAGCTCTGTTTACACCACTACCTCTGTTTACACCACTACCTCTGTTTACACCACTAGCTCTGTTTACACCACTACCTCTGTTTACACCACTACCTCTGTTTACACCACTAGCTCTGTTTACACCACTAGCTCTGTTTACACTACTACCTCTGTTTACACCACTACCTCTGTTTACACCACTACCTATGTTTACACTACTACCTCTGTTTACACCACTACCTCTGTTTACACTACTACCTCTGTTTACACTACTACCTCTGTTTACACCACTACCTCTGTTTACACTACTACCTCTGTTTACACCACTACCTCTGTTTACACTACTACCTCTGTTTACACTACTACCTCTGTTTACACTACTACCTCTGTTTACACTACTACCTCTGTTTACACTACTACCTCTGTTTACACTACTACCTCTGTTTACACCACTAGCTCTGTTTACACCACTACCTCTGTTTACACCACTACCTCTGTTTACACCACTAGCTCTGTTTACACCACTACCTCTGTTTACACTACTACCTCTGTTTACACCACTACCTCTGTTTACACTACTACCTCTGTTTACACCACTACCTCTGTTTACACCATTACCTCTGTTTACACTACTACCTCTGTTTACACCACTACCTCTGTTTACACCATTACCTCTGTTTACACTACTACCTCTGTTTACACCACTACCTCTGTTTACACTATCACCTCTGTTTACACTACTACCTCTGTTTACACCACTACCTCTGTTTACACCACTACCTCTGTCTACACCACTACCTCTGTTTACACTACTACCTCTGTTTACACCATTACCTCTGTTTACACTACTACCTCTGTTTACACCACTACCTCTGTTTACACCACTACCTCTGTTTACACCACTACCTCTGTTTACACCATTACCTCTGTTTACACTACTACCTCTGTTTACACCACTACCTCTGTTTACACCATTACCTCTGTTTACACTACTACCTCTGTTTACACCACTACCTCTGTTTACACCACTACCTCTGTCTACACCACTACCTCTGTCTACACCACTACCTCTGTTTACACCACTACCTCTGTCTACACCACTACCTCTGTCTACACTATCACCTCTGTTTACACCACTACCTCTGTCTACACCACTACCTCTGTCTACACTATCACCTCTGTTTACACTATCACCTCTGTTTACACCACTACCTCTGTCTACACTATCACCTCTGTTTACACCACTACCTCTGTCTACACCACTACCTCTGTTTACACCACTACCTCTGTTTACACCACTACCTCTGTTTACACCACTAGCTCTGTTTACACCACTACCTCTGTTTACACCACTACCTCTGTTTACACCACTACCTGTTTACACTACTACCTCTGTTTACACCACTAGCTCTGTTTACACCACTACCTCTGTTTACACTACTACCTCTGTTTACACTACTACCTCTGTTTACACTACTACCTCTGTTTACACCACTACCTCTGTTTACACTACTACCTCTGTTTACACCACTACCTCTGTTTACACTACTACCTCTGTTTACACTACTACCTCTGTTTAACCACTACCTCTGTTTACACTACTACCTCTGTTTACACTACTACCTCTGTTTACACTATCACCTCCACTATCACTATCACCTCAATTCCATTGACACTGTTTATAGGTTTATGTTCATATATATCTACTTTTTTTAATAGATATTTATACTTATATTGTTAAATGTTTATACCTACAGCTGTTTTTTTTTGTTGCCCTTGTTTTATTTTTTATATATATATTTTTTCTTGTTTATTGTAAACTTGTGTCTGTACATTGAGAGCGAAGTGGAAACCGCGTACACATACATGGCCAATAAAGCTGATTCTGAGTGAGACAGACAGGTCAAAGGTGAGACAGAAAGGTTAAAGGTTAGACAGGGTCAAAGGTCCTACGAGTTACACTAATAATAACAATGAGGTCATGGTCATGTGACCCAGCAGCCTCACCCTGGTGATGACCTCAAAGCCGGGCTCCTCCTGCTGGTTGATCTCCAGTCCAGGAATGACTTCACCCAGCAGGAGGGCCACCTCCTCTGGGGGGCGCTGGTGCTGCTCCTCAGACCCCCGGAACGCATCGAAGATGTAGTTAGTGACTTTAGAGAATCCTCCCAGAGTGGTGACGTACGGGTCCTTCCTGAACTTCTGCTGGAAACACACGGTTCTATTAACATACGACTTCAGAGGAACCTCTACAGGGATGGAGGCTACGACCTGGATTCAGCTTTCAAAATAAAGCTATATGTAACACACGATTCTATTAACATTTACCTTCAGAGGAACCTCTACAGGGATCGTTAAGCTAGACCTGGATTCACCTTTCAAAATAAAGCTATATGTAACACACGGTTCTATTAACATTTACCTTCAGAGGAACCTCTACAGGGATCGTTAAGCTAGACCTGGATTCAGCTTTCAAAATAAAGCTATATGTAACACACGGTTCTATTAACATACGACTTCAGAGGAACCTCTACAGGGATCGTTAAGCTAGACCTGGATTCAGCTTTCAAAATAAAGCTATATGTAACACACGGTTCTATTAACATACGACTTCAGAGGAACCTCTACAGGGATGAAGGCTCGTTAAGCTACGATCTGGATTCAAAATAAAACTAAATGTAACGACAACTTCACAAAATACAACTAAATGTAATGATGTCATGGGCTTTTATTGTGAAAGGTAAGTTGTGGTCTGTGTTTCCTTTGTCAATATTGAACGAAGTAATAAAGTTTGTCTTGTTTCGGACTACAGAGCTTCTGCGTTCTTGTAAACTCTCGTGAACGTTTTGAATGTGTCTGTTCCACCTGATTGGTTGATGACTGTACTCGTGTGTTGAGGCCTTAATGTGTCTCTTAATTGACAGCAGGATGTTAATCTAGTTACTAACCTGAACGAGGCCGAAGTTGTTGTCTTCCAGCAGGTTCTCAAAGGACTGAGACAGAGCTCTGTTTGGAGAGCTGACCAACAGACACGAGTCATCCTCTGGAGATCTGCACACACACACACACACCAACAGACACGAGTCATCCTCTGGAGATCTGCACACACACACACACACACACACACCAACAGACACGAGTCATCCTCTGGAGATCTGCACACACACACACACACCAACAGACACGAGTCATCCTCTGGAGATCTGCACACACACACACACACCAACAGACACGAGTCATCCTCTGGAGATCTGCACACACACACACACACACACACACATCAACAGACACGAGTCATCCTCTGGAGATCTGCACACACACACACACACACCAACAGACACGAGTCATCCTCTGGAGATCTGCACACACACACACACACCAACAGACACGAGTCATCCTCTGGAGATCTGCACACACACACACCAACAGACACGAGTCATCCTCTGGAGATCTGCACACACACACACACACACACACACATCAACAGACACGAGTCATCCTCTGGAGATCTGCACACACACACACACACCAACAGACACGAGTCATCCTCTGGAGATCTGCACACACACACACCAACAGACACGAGTCATCCTCTGGAGATCTGCACACACACACACACACACACACACATCAACAGACACGAGTCATCCTCTGGAGATCTGCACACACACACACACACCAACAGACACGAGTCATCCTCTGGAGATCTGCACACATACACACACACACACACACATCAACAGACACGAGTCATCCTCTGGAGATCTGCACACACACACACACACACACACACACACACCAACAGACACGAGTCATCCTCTGGAGATCTGCACACACACACACACACCAACAGACACGAGTCATCCTCTGGAGATCTGCACACACACACACACACACACACCCCAACAGACACGAGTCATCCTCTGGAGATCTGCACACACACACACACACACACACCCCAACAGACACGAGTCATCCTCTGGAGATCTGCACACACACACACCAACAGACGACTCATCCTCCGGAGATCTGCACACACACACACACACACACACGCACGCACGCACGCACGCACACAGCTTCCAATGACTAAATGTGGTCCTAATCAGCAGCTCCACGACGGACAAATTAGTCGATTCATTGAACAATATAATATTCATCTGAAATGATCAATTATCAATTCATTGAAAGAAAGTATTTTTTTAAAGACAGAATTGTGATTTCAGCCTCTGACGTGAATATTATGTGGTTTTAAATAAAATAACTAAAGTAAGGCCATAAAACTTATTTTAGTTTTCAAACCGTGTATTAAAAATGTACAACTTTTAAAAAAGGACCGTTAACTTAAACTTTGAATATCAGACTCTCATTTCTATCTGAAAACTGGACGGTGGTCTAGAAGCAGGTCCTTTCAAAATGAAACCCAGACACAGTGAAGAAGAAGGTCCTTTCAAAATAAAACCCAGACACAGTGAAGAAGGTCCTTTCAAAATAAAACCCAGACACAGTGAAGAAGGTCCTTTCAAAATGAAACCCAGACACAGTGAAGAAGGTCCTTTCAAAATGAAACCCAGACACAGTGAAGAAGAAGGTCCTTTCAAAATAAAACCCAGACACAGTGAAGAAGAAGGTCCTTTCAAAATAAAACCCAGACACAGTGAAGAAGCAGGTCCTTTCAAAATGAAACCCAGACACAGTGAAGAAGAAGGTCCTTTCAAAATGAAACCCAGACACAGTGAAGAAGAAGGTCCTTTCAAAATAAAACCCAGACACAGTGAAGAAGAAGGTCCTTTCAAAATGAAACCCAGACACAGTGAAGAAGAAGGTCCTTCCAAAATAAAACCCAGACACAGTGAAGAAGCAGGTCCTTTCAAAATAAAACCCAGACACAGTGAAGAAGCAGGTCCTTCCAAAATAAAACCCAGACACAGTGAAGAAGAAGGTCCTTTCAAAATGAAACCCAGACACAGTGAAGAAGCAGGTCCTTCCAAAATAAAACCCAGACACAGTGAAGAAGCAGGTCCTTTCAAAATAAAACCCGGACACAGTGAAGAAGCAGGTCCTTTCAAAATAAAACCCAGATACAGTGAAGAAGAAGGTCCTTTCAAAATAACACCCAGACACAGTGAAGAAGAAGGTCCTTTCAAAATAAAACCCAGACACAGTGAAGAAGAAGGTCCTTTCAAAATGAAATCCAGACACAGTGAAGAAGAAGGTCCTTCCAAAATAAAACCCAGACACAGTGAAGAAGCAGGTCCTTTCAAAATAAAACCCAGACACAGTGAAGAAGCAGGTCCTTTCAAAATAAAACCCAGACACAGTGAAGAAGAAGGTCCTTTCAAAATAAAACCCAGACACAGTGAAAAAGCAGGTCCTTTCAAAATAAAACCCAGACACAGTGAAGAAGAAGGTCCTTTCAAAATAAAACCCAGACACAGTGAAGAAGCAGGTCCTTTCAAAATAAAACCCAGACACCGTGAGTCAGCCTCTTCACTGATGTCTGCAGGACGTCACACTGGTGCTGCTGGTGTTACTGGTTTCCTTATGAAAGGCTCAGATAAGAACTTTAATAAGATTTATCTGCAGAGAGATGATATCTGGTGTCTCACCCAGAGAAACAATATTGTCCACATTTATTATTTTATGTTCCACTTGTTGAGACTGTGGTGGCTGGAGAGGGTCGGGGGGGGGCTCTATGAATCATTAACTATCATCGATGTAAAGTTATAGTTCTTTAAATGCCCACGTTATCACCAGTCAGAGCCCAGTAGGACTACAGTCATCGGGTCACACTTTCATATCTTCATTCCTCCCTCCCTCCCTCCCTCCCTCCTTCATCCCTTCATTGATTCATCCCTCCTTCATTCATTCATTGCTCCCTCCCATCCTCCCTCCCTCCTTCATTCATTGCTCCCTCCTTCATTCATTCATTGCTCCCTCCCATCCTCCCTCCCTCCTTCATTCATTCCTCCCTCCTTCATTCATTGCTCCCTCCTTCATCCCTTCATTCATCCCTCCCATCCTCCCTCCCTCCCTCATTCATTCCTCCCTCCCTCCTTCATTCATTGCTCCCCCCTTCATCCCTTCATTCATTCATCCCTCCCATCCTCCCTCCCTCCCTCATTCATTCCTCCCTCCTTCTTTCATTCATTGCTCCCCCCTTCATCCCTTCATTCATTCATCCCTCCCATCCTCCCTCATTCATTCCTCCCTCCCTCCTTCATTCATTCATTGATCCCTCCATTCCTTCATCCCTCCCATCCTCCCTCCCTCTTTAATTCATTCATTCCTCCCTCCTTCATTCATTGCTCCCTCCTTCATCCCTTCATTCATCCCTCCCTCATTCATTCCTCCCTCCCTCCTTCATTCATTGCTCCCCCCTTCATCCCTTCATTCATTCATCCCTCCCATCCTCCCTCATTCATTCCTCCCTCCCTCCTTCATTCATTCATTCATTGATCCCTCCATTCCTTCATCCCTCCCATCCTCCCTCCCTCTTTAATTCATTCATTCCTCCCTCCCTCCCTTCCCTCACTATGTCGTGTACTCACTCGCTGAGCAGAGCAAACCTCCTCAGGCTCTCCAGGAACTCTCTGCTGCCGCCCTGGTGGAAGTGCAGAGCAGGTAGGGAGGAGCAGGACTCCTTCAGTTTCAGGACCAGGAAGGTCCAACCCTCTTCCTTCATGGTGATGGACCTGAGGTCACTCAGAGCGAAGCTGAACGCCCCCCGGCTCCTCTCATGGCTGTGGTTCAGAGTGCCTGACAGACCAGGGAGAGGGATCACAAAGGTACATCTGTGACGCTGATTGATTTATTATATATTGATGTGTGTATATGTATATTGATATGACTGTGGATCAGCTGATGATGAGAGACATGTGATATAAAGCAGCATTAACAGCGTGGTAGTGAGAGAGTTAATCACTGAGCTGTTAAGTGTTGAGGAACGCAGGGAAACTATTCGGTCAGGCTCCAACAAGCGTCTACTGTCCCCATGTTTCTATCAGATCATAAAGTATTTAACATGAACGATAAACAAACTGTCTCCACAGAAACATGTGAAAACACACCAGCCATGTTCCAGGATGCTGAATGTTTCTCATGTAGTGTATTTATATGATGTTCATATCACCTTCTCCATTGGTGCAGCTCTTCTTCTTGAAGGACACGGCGTTCACCATGTCCCACTCTGTCTCGTAGCTCTGCTGGGATTCTAACAGCTGGTGGGACTTCTCACCTGGGAACTGGTCCCATTCCATCACTGAGCTGGAGTCCTGAGGAAACAAACATTTACAACATCCCTCTGATAACTGAAATGTACTCAGATTCTATTAGATAACTAGATGTCAGACTACTTCTAGTTTCTACTCTGGACTGAAATGATGAACCAGTTAAAAGTGGAAGGCTGGTGTTCCCTGGTGGGCTGGAGGTTTAAGATGCCGATATATATATATATATATAAATACATAGTGTATCTGTAGTTATATAGTATAACTGCAGCTATAGAAGAAGAAAACAAACCTTTCCAGCACACAGCATGTTTGATGCGTCGACTGTTTCTTCCACAGGTTTGAACTCAACAATGACTTCAGCATCCTGACGTGTGGAGAAACAAACAGTCTGTGTTATGACTCATTATTAAAACCAATGTAGAGCTGAAACCATCACTTATTATGGATTGTGCTGCTTATAATACCTGGTTTTCGGAGGCGCTGCCTATGTCCATGTTATATGCATTAATAATAAATAAATACATCATTTTGTCAGCACTAGATTCCTTTAAAAGCTCTTGCATAATGACTTTCTAAACTGTATGCTCTGGTCTCAAACCTCAGTATCTCCAGCGCTTTGAGAAGAAAACGTAGAGCCGTGAATACGACAGCGAACACACAGCCGGCTAACAAACTACAGGCCGAAGACTAGAAGAGGTCAGACTCAACAGTGTGGTGGAGCTTAAGAACATAAAGTGTAAAAGAACTGATGAAAACAGTCCATGTGTGACCTATGAACAGAGAAACAACAGCGAGGAGTTAACTGTTTACCTTGTCAACAATCCGAAGAGAGCCTGAGACCAGTGAATCCTGCTCAATGGCGTCTTCATCGCTGCTCGGGTGGATGAAGACTCCTTCGTGTTCAAATATGATCTGTGTGACAGACGTCGTGGTAGAGTTAGATCCACTTTCATCATTTCATATTCAGGTACACATGAACTTATGTCTGTGCTCCTTTTGAGAACGAACACATTCTTTTGTGTTTAACATGATTTGTATGAAATATGATGTTCTTACTTGCTATATATTGTTTTATTTTACATTCCCCATGTTCCATAGATTATTGTTCTTGTTTACGGTTACTTTACCAATATTCATGTGATTCATTGTTATTCAGTGACCTAATATAATATGAATCGATATTTTATATACTATCACAAGTGAGTCTGTAGACAATTTCACCAAATGTTTATTATTAATGTTGTAACAAAGTAGTGATATTCAAAGAACTTATATTATAAAACAATATTTTATACCCTAACAACTTTTTCACTCGTTAATGTAAAGCTATTTTATATTTTTATCAGATTTTAACCTTTTTTTCATTTTGTAAACAAGATTAAAAGTTTGTTCTAAAAAGGCACAGGTGAAAAATGTCTTCAATAAATATCAAAATATAGTTTATTTATTTAATTTGATGTGATAAACTTGTCTCCAGATCAAAGATCTCCACATAACAACACATCTACTGAACCCATTTTAAAAGCTTCAGTTTAATTATGAAATAACTTTACATCCACAGGACCTCTGGTACATTGTACTTTTACAAGTGTATTTGATAGCATTATATTCATTATATTTCATAGTGTTTTTACTGTTGTCTCATTGGTTCATCATGTCGTGAAGACAAAGACACTTTTCCACATTGTGGACAATACAGTTTCCAACCAACCTATAACTATATTATATATTATACTATATAACTAACCCTAACCAGGAAACAGAGTCACAACTTGGTGTTAATGTTGAAGAGTCTGTGAGGATTCAGTAAAACCTTCTTATTGATCAGCTGGTCTCAGTGATGAGCATCACGTACAGAACGTGTGTAGCTCAGTGAAGCAGATGTTTAGATAGTAAACAGATGTTTGTTAGCCTGCTAACGTTAGCTGTTAAAGAGCAGATACACTAGCTAACGTTAGCAGGCTAACTAAAGATGTGGTGACAGAATACAGTCACGGGTTTAGGTCACACAGGGTGAAGCTCACAGCTGTGCTAACGTTAGCAACATGCTAACGTTAGCACAGCTGTTAGCATGTAGGAGCCTCCGCTACGTGTTGTGTGTCTATAAACTACATAAGCAGACGAGTTTAGGTCACAGCTGTGCTCTCGTGGCATCTCTGGTGATGTCGTCACACTACAGCTAGCACAGCGGCGAATGCTAGCTAGCACAGCGGCTAATGCTAGCTAGCCTGAGCTAACCGCTCAGCTGGTTAGTGAAGCCACAACTCTATAAACTAATACAAACATATATATGTATTTACAGTATACATACATAACATACAACTGTATAATCTAAACTTGTATAACATATATTTATATGTGTTTCTACCTTTAGGAGAGAGTCCGCCGCCATGTTGTCGCCTTCTCTCTCCTGATGACGTCACTAGCTCACGTGCCTGTCAACTTCCAAAACAAAACGGACAAATCAGCTTCCGGTGGAGAGCATTGGCACGCATGCGCACTAAGTCTTCACACATTTTCAGTTTATTATATTATATTATATTATATTATATTATATTATATTATATTATATTATATTATATTATATTATATTATATTATATTATATTATATTATATTATATTATATTATATTATATTTAGTGCTGGGCAACGATTAAAATGTTTAATCGCGATTATTCACATTATTTTCTTAATCGCATTGTTATGCGCAAAATTCTATAATGAATTCAAAAGTAGTGTATTGCGCACTTTTATTTTAAACAAATCAGGTTCTTTTTAACAGCAGTATTCCCTTTACACAGTAGCTGTTATAATACAGTTATAATGATTCTGATAATAGATATTCAGCCGGTGTTCACAACTTTATCTTCATGTGTGTAAGAGATGCAATTTGAAATATACACCTTGAAAACTGCAAACCTATCTACGTCATGTTTTTATGTTTGTTAAATTCTCAGTAGTGATAACTAAATGATATGCTTATTATACATATTCCAAACAAAAACACTAAAAAAATAATTTAAGTGAATCATTTCTTTTTTGCTTTTTTTTGTATTTTGGTCAGACACATATTTAGGCAAGGCAAGGCAAGTTTATTTGTATAGCACGTTTCAACAACAAGGTAATTCAAAGTGCTTCACATAAAACCATTAAAAGCATCAAAACATAAGGCATAAGAAAAGGAGATTTAAAAACAATTAAGAACATTCATTGAAACATTAAAAAGCAGTGTAAGAAATAAAATACAGTAGTAAAATGCAGAAATGCAGGAGATTGATTAATATCCTTGAACCTGGTTCAATTAAAGGCAGCAGCAAACAGAAAAGTCTTCAGTCTTGACTTAAAGGAGCTGAGGGTCTCAGCAGACCTGCAGCTTTCTGGGACTTTGTTCCAGATATTTGGGGCAGAAAAACTGAACGCTGCTTCTCCATGTTTAGTTGTGACTCTGGGAACAGAGAGCAGACCGGTCCCAGACCACCTAAGAGTAGGGATGGTTCATAAGGTAGCAGCAGATCAGACATGTATTTTGGCCCTAAACCATTCAGTGCTTTATAAACCAACAGCAGGATTTTAAAGTCAATTCTTTGTTGGACAGGAAGCCAGTGTAAAGACCTCAGAACTGGAGTGATGTGATCCACTTTCTTTGTCTTAGTGAGGACTCGAGCTGCAGCGTTCTGAATCAGCTGCAGCTTTCTGATTGACTTTAACGCTGATTACCGTAATATGTGTGGTATTTGTTATAAATGTACGTTGGTACATAGAGGGTGATAAGAAGCTGTACATGGAGGGACTTAGGACCCAGGGGAATGTAGGTGAAGGAAACAGGAAGAGACGGAAGAGACGCCACACAAACAGCTGTTCACCGCTCACTAAACCCTAACCGGTTCTTGTGTTACAAATACCAGCTTAATAATAAAAAAAGAACTGCGTTAACGCGGGATAAAATAATTGTCAGTGTTAATTAATGAATGCGTTAACGTGATAATAACGCGTTATGTTATGTTATGTTATGTTATGTTATGTTATGTTATGTTATATTATGTTATGTTATGTTATTACAGACATTCACATCACATGTGATGAAGGTGCTGGAGAGGCTGGTCTTGGCCCACCTCCGACCGCAGGTGAAATCCTCACTGGACCCTCTGCAATTTGCATACCAGCCCCGTGTGGGGGTGGACGACGCCATCATCTACCTGCTGCAACGAGCTCAGTCGCACCTGGATGGACCGGTGGCTCTGTGAGAATAACTTTCTTTGACTTCTCCAGTGCATTCAACACCATCCAACCAGTGCTGCTGAGTGAGAAGCTGCAGGTGGTGGGGGTTAACGCGTCCACCGTCTCCTGGATCACTGATTACCTCACAGGCAGACCACAGTTTGTCCGACTGGGCTGTGTGCTGTCTGGTACGGTGGTCAGTGATACTGGAGCCCCACAGGGAACTGTTCTGTCTCCCTTCCTGTTCACCTTGTACACCACTTCCAGTACAACTCAGGGTCATGCCATCTGCAGAAGTTCTCTGATGACTCTGCAGTAGTCGGGTGTTTTGTGAAGTGGGCCGGTAGAAATCACCTGCTGCTGAACGTGGCCAAGACCAGAGAGATGGTGGTCGACTTCAGGAGGAAGACGACGGCTCCACAACCGCTGAGAGTTCTGGGAGAGGACGTGGACATGGTGGAGGAGTACAAGTACCTGGGTGTCTCCATCGACAACAGACTGAACTGGAAGACCAACATCAACGCTGTGTACAAGAAGGGGATGAGTCGACTCTTTTTCTTGAGGAAACTTCGATCCTTCAACGTGTGCAGCAAGATGTTGGAGATGTTCTACAGTCTGTTGTGGTCAGTGCACTTCACTTCTCCGTAGTCTGCTGGGGGAGCAGCATTGGAGCCGGAGACACCAACAGACTTAACAAACTGGTTAAGAAGGCTCCATCATTGGCTGCAAACTATCTGGAGAAGGCGGTGGAGAGGAGGACACTGAAGAAACTATTATCCATATTGGATAACCAGGACCACCCTCTCCACCACCTACTGCAGGGACAGAGGAGCACTTTCTCCAACAGACTCATCCAGCTCCGCTGTCACAAGGACAGATACAGAGAACATTCCTGCAATAAGACTTTATAATAAATCATCCACATACATATAACAGATAACACATAACACATAACACATAACACATAACACATAACACATAACACATAACAGATAACAGATAACAGATAACAGATAACATATAACAGATAACAGAGAACACATAACATAACATATAACATATAACACATAACACATAACACATAACAGATAACAGAACATATAACATATAACATATAACATATAACATATAACACATAACACATAACACATAACAGATAACAGAACATATAACATATAACATATAACATATAACATATAACACATAACACATAACACATAACAGATAACAGAACATATAACATATAACATATAACATATAACATATAACACATAACACATAACACATAACATATAACATATAACAGATAACATAACATATACCAGATAACATATAACATATAACACATAACACATAACACATAACACATAACACATAACACATAACACATAACACATAACAGATAACAGAACATATAACACATAACATAACATATAACATATAACACATAACACATAACACATAACACATAACAGATAACAGAACATATAACATATAACATATAACATATAACATATAACACATAACACATAACACATAACATATAACATATAACATATAACAGATAACATATAACACATAACATAACATATAACATATAACACATAACACATAACACATAACACATAACAGATAACATAACATATACCAGATAACATATAACACATAACATATAACAGATAACAGATCAAATATAACATATAACATATAACACATAACACATAACAGATAACAGATAACACATAACAGATAAAATATAACATATAACATATAACACATAACACATAACAGATAACAGATAACACATAACAGATAAAATATAACATATAACAGATAACATATAACATATAACATATAACAGATAACATATAACAGATAACAGATAACATATAACATAACAGATAACAGATAACATATAACATATAACAGATAACATATAACATATAACATATAACAGATAACATATAACATATAACAGATAACAGAGAACACATAACATATAACAGATAACATATAACATAACATATAACATATAACACATAACAGATAACAGAACATATAACATATAACATAGAACACATAACACATAACACATAACATATAACATATAACAGATAACATAACATATAACAGATAACATATAACACATAACATATAACAGATAACAGATAAAATATAACATATAACATATAACATATAACATATAACATAACATATAACACATAACAGATAACAGATAACACATAACAGATAACATAACATATAACACATAACATATAACAGATAACAGATAAAATATAACATATAACATTTAACAGATAACATAACATATAACATATAACACATAACACATAACAGATAACAGATAACACATAACAGATAAAATATAACAGATAACAGATAACATATAACATATAACAGATAACAGATAACATATAACAGATAACAGATAACAGATAACATATAACAGATAACAGAGAACACATAACATATAACAGATAACATATAACATATAACAAATAACATAACAGATAACAGATAACAGATAACATATAACAGATAACATATAACATAACAGATAGCAGATAACAGATAACATATAACAGATAACATATAACATATAACAAATAACATAACAGATAACAGATAACATATAACATATAACATATAACATAACAGATAGCAGATAACAGATAACATATAACAGATAACATATAACATATAACAAATAACATAACAGATAACAGATAACAGATAACATATAACAGATAACATATAACATATAACATATAACATAACAGATAGCAGATAACAGATAACAGATAACACATAACATATAACAGATAACATATAACATATAACATATAACATAACAGATAGCAGATAACAGATAACATATAACAGATAACATATAACATATAACATATAACAGATAACATATAACATATAACAGATAACATATAACAGATAACATATAACAGATAACAGATAACATATAACAGATAACATATAACAGATAACATATAACATATAACAGATAACATATAACATATAACAGATAACAGATAACATATAACATATAACAGATAACAGATAACATATAACAGATAACATATAACAGATAACATATAACAGATAACAGATAACAGATAACAGATAACAGAGAACACATAACATATAACATATAACATATAACATATAACATAACAGATAACAGATAACAGATAACATATAACATATAACATATAACATATAATATATAACAGATAACATATAACATATAACAGATAACATATAACAGATAACAGAGAACACATAACAGATAACAGAGAACACATAACATATAACAGATAACATATAACATATAACATATAACATAACACAACACATAACACATAACAGATAACAGATAACATATAACACATAACAGATAACAGATAACAGATAACATAACATATTACATATAACAGATAACAGAGAACACATAACATATAACAGATAACATATAGCACATAACATAACACATAACACATAACACATAACAGATAACAGATAACAGATAACAGATAACATAACATATTACATATAACAGATAACACATAACATATAACAGATAACATATTACACATAACATAACACATAACACATAACATATAACATAACACATAACATATAACACATAACACATAATATATAACATATAACATATAACAGATAACACATGACATATAACATATAACAGATAACAGAAAGTCTTGCTCCTCTTCTACCACGCCATAGATGAGAGCGTCCTGCGGTTTCGCAACCTCAATGTACAGCTGAAAGCCCAGATCACCCGGCTAACACAAAGAGCCATGAAAATCATGGGAGTCAGACAGCATCCCACACTCCAGGCCGTCTTTGATGAAACTATCATCAGACAGGCCCAGAAGATTATTTCAGACCCCAGTCATATCCTCCACCCTGAATATCAGGATTTATTTATTTTTTAGTTACCTTTTTTTTTTTTTTTTGCTGGCAGAAATGGGCTTCCATAAATTCCCCCTTGCGGGATGAATAAAGTATCCATCTATATATTTTATATTATATTACACTACATTATTTTACATTATAGTATATATGATTGTTGTACATTATAATAATTTGTATTATAAATGTGTATAGTTTAGTTTTTTAAACATGTTTTTAGATGTAATTATCTTCATGAAGTTCATCTCGACGTCACCAGTAAAATTATGGATTTAGAGAGTGTTATGGATTCAGCTGTTAGAGTATTTTATTTGTATTATTATTATTAAATTGTTATTATTATTAAAAGAAAGAAATACTCTCGATGTAAGTCGATGAGAAACGTCTTTTCGGGCCCCATGACATCACGCGACGGACCAGGAAGCTGGAACTCCCTTCATCCGCGTCCCTTATATGGGCAGCTTCCGGTCTGGTTAATCTCGTGAGAGTTGGATGAGAGCAGAGCGGAGAAGCTAGCTTGCTAGCTAACCGAGCTAACTGTCAGAGCGGACCGACTCATTACCGACCGTCTGTCCGGTGAAACATGAACTATTTACCGTCTTATTTACCGTCTTCAGCTCGATGAGGTTACAGCCGGAGGGTTAGGGTGAGTTTTAAAACAAGATGGACGTGAACAGAGAGGAGGGCGAGCTGGAGGACGGAGAGATCTGCGATGATGAGACCGAAGAGAGTGTTCCTCTCCGGCGGGGGGATGGTAACGTGAGGCCGGGACCAGGAGCTCGTGCTCGGACACGAAAACCTCACCAACGGCCTCACAACGTGGAGCAGCACGTGGCTCCGGACCTCCGGCTCCTGATGTCTTATAACCGAGGACCTCACGGTCCGTTCCCTCCGAACCACCGGCAGCAGTGTGGGCCGAGCGGGCCCGACCGGCCTCCTGGTTCCTCCACCACGACGCCTCCTCTGGGTCTCGGTCCTCACGGAGACCAGAGTCCGAGGACCAGCTTCTGGGAGCGGAGCCACGGAGCTCTGGGCCGGTTCAGGCCGAACGGTGGACGGGGGGGCTGGAACCGTGGCAGAGGTGGTAACAACCGAGGAAACATCAGAGGAAACATCAGAGGAGGTGGTAACAACTTCGGTCCCTCCGGTCGTTACGGGCCCGGAGAGAGTAAAGACTCTCCCTCGAGGAAACGTATCCTTTCACCGGGTCGGTAATAGATTTCGTGTGATAGAAACCTACTGATTCAATTAGAATACAGAACTATATGATAATAATGATGATAATAATAATAATTATTATTATTATTAATCATTATTAATCATTATTATTAAAATAATAATAATTAAGATTAAAATAATAATAATAATGATTAAAATAATAATAATCATTAAAATAATAATAATAATCATTCAAATAATAATAATAATCAGTAAAATAATAATAATAATGATTAAAATAATAATGATTAAAATAATAATAATAATCAGTAAAATAATAATAATAAAGCTGTAAACAGTGGAATACTAACAGGAGGTAATAATGATAAAGCTGTGCGTAGTGGATGTTATATCGTGATAAACTGTGATGACGGAATGAATGTTTAAATGAATGAGTGAGCGATCAGATGAAGGTCTTTCTTTAACCGTGGTCCTCAGAGAAGCAGACGGGGAGGAACCAGAGCAGGAAAGCTGCTCACAGTGTGTCTAAACCAGAGACCAGTGTTGACGAGTCCTTCGAGGACCTGCTGTCCAAGTACAAGCAGATCCAGCTGGAGCTGGAATGTATCCGCAAAGAAGAGACCATGGCCCTGGAGCCCACGGGGTCCCCGGGGTCCCCCAGAGCCCAGACCCTCGACAACACTGCCAGTATTACACAGAGCCGACCGGCTCCCAGACCAGCTCCTGGATCTGCTCCTGGACCGTCTCCTGGATCTGCTGCTGTACCAGCTCTTGAACCTGTACCAGCTCCTGAACCTGTACCAGCTCCTGAACCTGGACCAGCTCCTGAACCTGGACCAGTTCCTCTGGGTCCAGCAGCAGAGGACCCGTCAGAGCTGGAGATGGTTGAGGAGAAGAAAGTGTTCCAGGCGTTCAACATCAAACCTCTCCGTCAGAAACTTCCTTCTCCTGCCACTCTGGAGGAGCTGAAGAGGAAGCGTGAGGAGCAGGATGGAGGAGGCGCTGCTGACCAGGAGGGTGAGCAAACAGGATGTTCCTACAAAATAAAAGTGTCTAACGAGGCTTTTACTGGATCCTCGGGGACAATAATCATGTTGAACATGTATATTATTGTTTGTTACAATGTCCCTCTATTCTATGACATTTTATAAACTAAACAAGATCAGTATTAAAAGATGTAAAAAACAAACAATTGGGATGTTGAATCTTGAGTTTCATTTGAAAGTCTCACCTCCTGTGTGTCTCACCAGGTGATGAAGAAGAAGAGGAAGAAACGATACCAGATGGAGCAGAAACGGAACAAAAAGCCGAAGAAGAGTCAGAGGACATGAAGAAGAAGAAGTGTTGCAGCGAGGAAACACACAAAGAAGAGAAGGAGAAATCTAAACAGACGTGTTTGTGTCGCAGAGAATCATCGGCCTCCAGTGAGGACTCTGCCATCTCTCCTGACAAGGTGAGGGGGGGGGGTAGTATTACATACCAGTATACAGTACACGTATATATTACTAGTGTCCCGTACATGAGCTCCGTACTAGTGCACATACCAGCGGTCCGTACCGTACTCGTGTCCCTTGTCCCGTACTCGTGTCCCTTGTCCCGTACTCTTCAACAAGTACTACCCTGAGCCTTCCACTCAGCACTTATTGTATTCATACTAGTTTGTTGCACTTATTGTATTAGTCTGTTTCTGTACCTTTGCTCTGGTTTATGCTCTTAGATGTTTAAAGGAGATGCACTTATGACTTCTGGTGACTAGTAGTTCTCTTGAATACCGATGTTGAATACACTCATTGTAAGTCTCTTTGGATAAAAGCGTCTGTTAAATGACTGTAATGTACTTGTGCTCCGTTCCCGTACTCCTGTCCCATGTCCCGTACTCGTGTCCCTTGTCCCGTACTCCTGTCCCTTGTCCCGTTCCCGTGCTCCGTACCAGTGCTCCTTTCCCGTCCTCTGTACCCGTGTCCGGTACTAGTGTCCCTTGTCCCGTACTCGTGTCCCGTACTCGTGTCCCTTGTCCCGTACTCGTGTCCCTTGTCCCGTTCCCATGCTCCGTACCAGTGCTCCTTTCCCGTCCTCTGTACCAGTGCTCCGTACCCGTGTCCCTTGTCCCGTACTCGTGTCCCTTGTCCCGTTCCCATGCTCCGTACCAGTGCTCCTTTCCCGTCCTCTGTACCAGTGCTCCGTACCCGTGTCCCGTACTCGTGTCCCGTACCCGTGTCCCTTGTCCCGTACTCGTGTCCCTTGTCCCGTTCCCATGCTCCGTACCAGTGCTCCTTTCCCGTCCTCTGTACCAGTGCTCCGTACCCGTGTCCCGTACTCGTACCAGGTTCAGATCGTCCTCTCTGGCTATTCACGTAATACAAACCTGCTGCAGGTTTTTAAAGGAAAAGCATACGTTTGTAGAACCAGGTGAAGGATCTGCATCATTTAATGGTTTCTAACTTTACCTGTGAGAGGGTTCAACACTCTGCCTCTGTTCCCGAGCAGCCGGTGGTGAAGTTGGAGGAGGAGGAGCTGTCGGAGCTGCAGCTGCGCCTCCTCGCTCTGCAGTCGGCCAGTAAGAAGTGGCAGCAGAAGGAGCAGCAGGTGATGAAGAAGAGCAAAGAGCGGATCACTAAAGTCCAAGAGAAGAGCTCCCCTCCTCCCAGCAGGCAGAGAGTCACCACCAGGTCCGCCTCCGCCGCCGCCGCCGCCGCTGCCGCTGCAGAGAGGAACCGAACCAGGTCCAAACCTCTGGACAGGGACCGAGACAGAACCAAGACCGTCCCCAGACCGCCTGACAGAGACAGAGAGAGACCCAAAGCCAGTCCTAAACCTGGTCCCAAGGCTCCGCTGGAGAGAGGCCGAGGTCCAGGGAAAGCCCACATGGCCAAGAAGATGATCAGTCCAGGTGAGAAGAAGAGTACAGTGGAGACATTATTTGTGTGGTGGTGATAATGGCGGATGGTGATAATAAAAAATGGAGGTGATGATGATACTCAGGCTCGGCGGCGAAGCAGGCGTTCAGGAAGCAGCAGCTGAGGACGTGGAAGCTGCAGCAGCAGAGAGACCAGGAGGAGAACCGGAGACAGGAAGAGGAGGAGAGACGCAAACGAGAAGACGAGATCCGACGGATCCGAGATCTGTCCAATCAGGACGAGCAGTACAACCGCTTTATGAAGCTGGTGGGGGGGCGGACGAGGACCCGCAGCAAGGTAAGACCATGTCCTCTCTGTAGTCCTGCAGTCACCTTTATTACATGTATCCAGAGACTAGCTTTATTATTGATGACATCATCATATTAACCACCACAGAAGAAGAGTGACAGGAAGTGTGTTGTTTCTGTGCTTCAGTCCAGAGATGGAGAACACAGGAAGTCTGCAGGTAAACAGGGACCGGACGCCTCCGGGAACCTCTACCAGTACGACAACTATGACGAGGTCGCCATGGACACGGACAGTGAGACGGGATCACCAGGTGAGACCCGGACAGGTACTTCACCTGTCCTCTTAGTGGAGACTTCACCTGTCCTCTTAGTGGAGACTTCACCTGTCCTCTCAGTGGAGACTTCACCTGTCCTCTCAGTGGAGACTTCACCTGTCCTCTCAGTGGAGACTTCACCTGTCCTCTCTCTCAGTGGAGACTTCACCTGTCCTCTCTCTCAGTGGAGACTTCACCTGTCCTCTCAGTGGAGACTTCACCTGTCCTCTCTCTCAGTGGAGACTTCACCTGTCCTCTCTCTCAGTGGAGACTTCACCTGTCCTCTCAGTGGAGACTTCACCTGTCCTCTCAGTGGAGACTTCACCTGTCCTC
Organism: Leptoclinus maculatus; assembly: GCA_032191485.1. Lineage (NCBI taxonomy): Eukaryota > Metazoa > Chordata > Actinopteri > Perciformes > Stichaeidae > Leptoclinus > Leptoclinus maculatus. Next base: position 602,613 of record JAVDOI010000014.1, read on the forward strand.
TCAGTGGAGACTTCACCTGTCCTCTCAGTGGAGACTTTACCTGTCCTCTTAGTGGAGACTTCACCTGTCCTCTCAGTGGAGACTTCACCTGTCCTCTCAGTGGAGACTTCACCTGTCCTCTCAGTGGAGACTTCACCTGTCCTCTCAGTGGAGACTTCACCTGTCCTCTTAGTGGAGACTTCACCTGTCCTCTCAGTGGAGACTTCACCTGTCCTCTCTCTCAGTGGAGACTTCACCTGTCCTCTCTCTCAGTGGAGACTTCACCTGTCCTCTCAGTGGAGACTTCACCTGTCCTCTCTCTCAGTGGAGACTTCACCTGTCCTCTCTCTCAGTGGAGACTTCACCTGTCCTCTCAGTGGAGACTTCACCTGTCCTCTCTCTCAGTGGAGACTTCACCTGTCCTCTCTCTCAGTGGAGACTTCACCTGTCCTCTCAGTGGAGACTTCACCTGTCCTCTCTCTCAGTGGAGACTTCACCTGTCCTCTCTCTCAGTGGAGACTTCACCTGTCCTCTCTCTCAGTGGAGACTTCACCTGTCCTCTCAGTGGAGACTTCACCTGTCCTCTCTCTCAGTGGAGACTTCTTGAATAAAGTTCTGACTTCCTGTTTTTGTTTCAGTGGCGTCACCGAAACACAACCAGCTGACCTCAGAAGATCCAGCAGGTTTCCCTCAGATGTCTCCTTATGTCCCCGACTGTCTTCAGTTTGGACTGGTACGCTCTTCTGTCCTCTTCGTCTCCTCCCTCCTCTTCCTCTCCATTTGTAAACATGAATTTATTGTCTCCACAATCGTCTTTGTCTTCCATAAAGAAGGTTTAATATTGTCTCTTCTTCGTCTCTCAGCCGTTTCTCTCCCCCATGATGTCGGTGGTTCCTCCCCCACCTCCCCCTCTCCCCCCACCACCAGACGAGCCGGAGCCTCCTCCCAAACCTCCCTTTGCTGATGAGGAGGAGGAGGAGGAGATGCTGCTGAGGGAGACGTGTCTGATGTCCATGGCCAACAAGAGGGTGACGTCCACAGAGGTGAGACATTGTGTCCTCTTGTCTCTCTGTGATGAACCTCATCTCTTGTCTCACCTCTTGTCTCCCCGTCTCTCCCCAGGACACCGGTTCTAGTGGCCCCCCGTCTCCCACTGGTCCTCCGGTCCTTCAGCAGCCAATCAGAGGGAACCTGAGCACCGTCAGTCTGAACACCGTCACCCAATCACGAAGCAGCAAGTTCAGCAGAGGACACCATGCTGCTAGAGCTCCACTGGTGGTGAGGAGGAGGAGGAGGAGAAGAGAGGGAGGATGATGATGAAGATTATTATGATGATGACGATGATGAAGATGATCTCTGTCTCCTTCCAGCTCCCCAGACACAAGTCCGTGGTGGTTACTCTCATCGACTCAGACGACAGTGACTCAGACGTGGACCAATGCAGCTCCTCTCAGACCTTTGGAGGACTGGAGTCCATGATCAGAGAGGCTAGGAGGACAGTGGAGGTGAGACATGATCAGAGGGGACAGTGGAGGTGAGACATGATCAGAGGGGACAGTGGAGGTGAGACATGATCAGAGGGGACAGTGGAGGTGAGACATGATCAGAGGGGACAGTGGAGGTGAGACATGATCAGAGGGGACAGTGGAGGTGAGACATGATCAGAGGGGACAGTGGAGGTGAGACTTGATCAGAGGGGACAGTGGAGGTGAGACATGATCAGAGGGGACAGTGGAGGTGAGACATGATCAGAGGGGACAGTGGAGGTGAGACATGATCAGAGAGGACAGTGGAGGTGAGACATGATCAGAGAGGACAGTGGAGGTGAGACGTGATCAGAGAGGACAGTGGAGGTGAGACGTGATCAGAGGGGACAGTGGAGGTGAGACGTGATCAGAGGGGACAGTGGAGGTGAGACATGATCAGAGGGGACAGTGGAGGTGAGACTTGATCAGAGGGGACAGTGGAGGTGAGACATGATCAGAGGGGACAGTGGAGGTGAGACATGATCAGAGGGGACAGTGGAGGTGAGACATGATCAGAGGGGACAGTGGAGGTGAGACATGATCAGAGAGGACAGTGGAGGTGAGACATGATCAGAGAGGACAGTGGAGGTGAGACATGATCAGAGAGGACAGTGGAGGTGAGACATGATCAGAGGGGACAGTGGAGGTGAGACATGATCAGAGAGGACAGTGGAGGTGAGACGTGATCAGAGGGGACAGTGGAGGTGAGACATGATCAGAGGGGACAGTGGAGGTGAGACATGATCAGAGGGGACAGTGGAGGTGAGACATGATCAGAGAGGACAGTGGAGGTGAGACATGATCAGAGAGGACAGTGGAGGTGAGACATGATCAGAGGGGACAGTGGAGGTGAGACATGATCAGAGAGGACAGTGGAGGTGAGACGTGATCAGGGGGGACAGTGGAGGTGAGACATGATCAGAGGGGACAGTGGAGGTGAGACATGATCAGAGGGGACAGTGGAGGTGAGACATGATCAGAGAGGACAGTGGAGGTGAGACGTGATCAGAGGGGACAGTGGAGGTGAGACATGATCAGAGGGGACAGTGGAGGTGAGACATGATCAGAGGGCGGTAGAGGTTACTAGAGGGCGGTAGAGGTTACTAGAGGGCGGTAGAGGTTACTAGAGGTTACTAGAGGGCGGTAGAGGTTACTAGAGGGCGGTAGAGGTTACTAGAGGGCGGTAGAGGTTACTAGAGGGCGTTACTAGAGGGCGGTAGAGGTTACTAGAGGGCGGTAGAGGTTACTAGAGGGCACCAGAGGGCGGTAGAGGGCACCAGAGGGCGGTAGAGGGCACCAGAGGGCGGTAGTCGGCACTAGAGGACAGTAGTCGGCACTAGACGACATAGAGGACCTGTACAGACCTGAGGATCCCGGTGGTTTTTGAAGTCAGCTGATGTAGATGAATCTCTGTGATGGTAAAAACACACCGTGTCATGTGTCCCCTGATGAAGACAAGGAACTAATATCAGGGACTAACTGTTGTGCTGGTCCTCAGGCGGCAAAGCCTAAAGCGGCGTCGGGCTGTGAGAAGGAGAACAACCCGGTCAGGACTCCTGAGGCTCTACCTGAAGGCAAGAGGGCCGAGTACCGCCTCCTCAAAGAGGAGATCGCCAGGTAAACACGGCACCCAGAGACACGCTCACGTCTCTGTGGACATGTCCAACACTCGCTGTCCTCTGTGTCCTCCTGCAGCAGGGAGAAGCAGAAGATGATGAAGGACCACGGTCCTCAGAGCTCCTCGTCCCCCTTTGTCTCCGACTCGGTGCCGGACCCGTCCGTCAAAGCGTCCGCAGAGCTGAGAGCGACCGAGGCGGAGCAGAGACTCAACAAGCACAGGTGAGACCCTCATAGCTGGTCCAGGTCCTGGTCCTCTTAGTGTTGATCGAGGTAAATACTGGTCCGTCTCCCCCATGTGTCTCAGAGAGCTGCTGCAGAGGGACGAGGCCGTCCTGAGACATCTGCTCCATCAGGAGCTGAAGAAGAGGGACTCTCTGAAAGCTGCCGAGGCCAAAGTGGTGAAGCTCCGAGAGCAGCTGCAGGCGTCTGAGAAGATCGTCAACGCCAACAAGATGCTGCTGAAGAAGCTGCAGGAGCAGGTTAGAGACAATTGAGTTCAGACCTGACGGTGAGAACTAGTGATCTGCCCTGTAGCGGAGTCCCTCTAGCTGAGTATCTGTATCTGAGACTCAGCCACTGTATCCGAGTCCTGTAGCTTGAGTCCCGTATCTGAGTCCTGCTGGTTCATGTCTTGTGCAGGTGCATCGTGTGGAACATCGGGTCTCCATAAAGAAGAGTCTGTCCGTCCGCCTGGAGCAGGACCTGTCTCAGGCTCAGCTGGCTGCAGGAAGAGGGTCCAAACGCAGAGCGGACTCCAACCAGACTCTGGTGAGAACGACACGATGAGACACAAGGGTCTCGTAGATCAGGATCAGGATTTGGGTTTAGTGAGGTACTTCAGGGTTATAATAGCTGGTAATAAATGACAGACAGTGTGAATGTGCTTCATCTCGAGTCTTCTTAGTCTCAACATATATAAGTATTATAATATAAACATTGATCATATGAAAATGTGTAATAGTGTAAATCTGAGTGATTTAATGTAGATGAGTCTACGACACTAATCAATAACTGTTTTAAAGCTGCTGATTGTTGGTGGTGAACCTCCTGATCATAGATATTGATCAGAGTGATCGGTTTCTGAGTCCTCGTGTCCCCCTTGTCCTCTCAGCCCAGTAAGCTGCAGCGAGTGGACGGAGGTCTTCGTGGATCCGAGCGTCACTTTGCCGAGCTGATCGCTCAGAAGCAGCGTCTGCAGCAGCTGGAGTCTGAGTATGCTCTGAAGATCCAGAAGCTGAAGGAGACCCAGGCCCTGTGCAACCGAGGACCCCCATCAGAGCCTCCACCGCCACCGCCGGCCTCCACCCAATCTGAGCCCCAGACCCAGGCACCGACTCCCCCCACCTCCTTCCCCCTGCCCCAGCCCTCCCTGCACGACCTGACCCAGGACAAGCTCACCCTGGACAGCGAAGACGTCCCAGAGGCCGAAGATCATGAAGCAGAACCGGCTCCTGCGTCGGTTAAAGCGACCCGCCGGAACTCCCTCCGTCAGTCCAGTAGCTCCTTCACGAAACCCAACCTGGAGCAGCTGAGCTCCACCCCCGCCAAAGACCCCAAACCCAACCTGGAGCAGCTGAGCTCCACCCCCGCCAAAGACCCCAAACCCAACCTGGAGCAGCTGAGCTCCACCCCCGCCAAAGACCCCACCGCCAAACCCGCCAAGGGCTCGGCCAGCTGCAGGTCTCCTGCAGAGATGTTTGCGGGTCTGGACCTGGAGGCCCTGAAGCTTCGGTACCAGCAGCAGGCCCGGCTGGGAGAGCTGCTGCAGAAGGAGCTGCAGACGGTGGGGGGTCATGTCCACGGCCCCCCCACTGCTGGACAGGTGAGTTCCTGAGACACATGGACACTAACTAACTATGATCATCCTGTCTGTCTTTGGTCAAATCCATCCTGTCCTTGTTCTCATGTCTTAGTTTCTGAATATGAAACAAGTCAGCGTGTCTCCATCTCTGTGCAGGTGGTCTCAGTTGAGGTGGACTCAGCCAACAGCCAATTAGGGAGCTCAGAGCTGAAGCCTGTTCCATATGGACCCTATCACAGTCCTCTGCTGGTCTTCAGGTCTTACAGGTAAATTAGTTAATTTGTCTCAGATGTGAGGTTTGATGAACATGTCTCATGTGGTCTCTGTCTCAGATGTGATGAACCTGTCTCTGTCTCAGGTTCAGTCCATACTACAGGACCAAGGAGAAGTTGTCTCTGAGCTCCGTCTCATTCAGTAATGCGATAGAAACCCGGAGGAGTTTCTGTCGCTTTGACCTCACAGGAACCTGCAACGACGACGAGTGCAGATGGTGAGGACAGACTTTTCATTCATGTTTATTCTTCTGGTCTCTCATGGTTCCTTCTGGTCTCTCATGGTTTCATCTGGTCTCTGCAGGCAGCACATGAGGAACTGCACTCTGACTGGAAACCAGCTGTTCCAGGACCTCCTGTCCTACAACCTGCCTCTGATCGGCTGCTCTGAAGTTAGCTCTGACGAGGACGTGGGCATCTCCACAGGTGGGCATCAGACCGACGGGTTCTTCAGACCCAGAAGGTATCAGGTAGACGTTTCTTCACCTGTTTCTGTTGTCGTTGTAGAAAAGTACATGAAGAAGTTGTTCGGCTCCAACAAAGACCGGATGGGTGTCGACCAGAAGGCCGTCCTCCTCGTCAGCAAAGTGAACGAAAGCAAACGACACAGTGAGGAACCTTTTTCTTTTATCTCATCATCATCATGTCCTCTGACCCGTCTGTCCTCTGACCCGTCTGTCCTCTGACCCGTCTGTCCTCCTCCAGTCCCTCCTTTCACCACCTGTAAAGACAGCAGGACGTGGAGGCCGAAGCCATCAGCACAGAGTAGCTTTGGCCCGGAGGACGACAGCGAGGATGAGTCTGCAGGAGGACACCTGTCGACGAGGAGACACGGTGAGAGACAGACAGCTTTCAGACAGACAGTTTCAATGTAGAGAGAGACAGCTGATCACTCAGATTATAGAATGTGAAGCCATGTATCCAACATGTTGGTAAGGTTTAGTTGAACCTCATCTCCTATAATAAACTTCGACCCTGAAGGACAAAAATGTCCCATTGACAGTTGAAAATATTAATATTTCATATTCTCTTGCCCCACTGGGGATCAATAACGCGATTGATAGTACTGTAATACTATAAACCCTGTTGCTGATCAGATGATGTATGTCTCTCTGTCCAGACGGCGTCTGTAAAACCAGCCTCTCTGCTCTGGACGTTTGCGTCACATCGGAGGACAAACGGTATTTTGTCAGTGAGACGGACGACATATCGAACCTGGAGACCAGCGTTCTGGAGAGTCCTGGAGACCCTCAGCTGTGGATCAAGTTAGCCTTCAAGTACCTCAACCAGAACGACACGTGGGTTCTAATGTTCTCTAAGAACCTCTGTAGGTCTGTTCTCTTTAAATGGGAACCTCATGTTCCTCTGCAGGTCTGTTCTCTACTTCTGTAAGATAAGAACCTCATGTTCCTCTGTAGGTCTGTTCTCTACTTCTGTAAGATGAGCCTCATGTTCCTCTGCAGGTCTGTTCTCTACTTCTGTAAGATAAGAACCTCATGTTCCTCTGTAGGTCTGTTCTCTACTTCTGTAAGATGAGAACCTCATGTTCCTCTGTAGGTCTGTTCTCTACTTCTGTAAGATAAGAACCTCATGTTCCTCTGCAGGTCTGTTCTCTACTTCTGTAAGATGAGCCTCATGTTCCTCTGCAGGTCTGTTCTCTACTTCTGTAAGATAAGAACCTCATGTTCTCCTGTAGGTCTGTTCTCTACTTCTGTAAGATAAGAACCTCATGTTCTCCTGTAGGTCTGTTCTCTACTTCTGTAAGATAAGAACCTCATGTTCTCCTGTAGGTCTGTTCTCTACTTCTGTAAGATAAGAACCTCATGTTCTCCTGTAGGTCTGTTCTCTATTTCTGTAAGATAAGAACCTCATGTTCTCCTGTAGGTCTGTTCTCTACTTCTGTAAGATAAGAACCTCATGTTCCTCTGCAGGTCTGTTCTCTACTTCTGTAAGATGAGCCTCATGTTCTCCTGTAGGTCTGTTCTCTACTTCTGTAAGATAAGAACCTCATGTTCTCCTGTAGGTCTGTTCTCTACTTCTGTAACATAAGAACCTCATGTTCTCCTGTAGGTCTGTTCTCTACTTCTGTAAGATAAGAACCTCATGTTCCTCTGTAGGTCTGTTCTCTACTTCTGTAAGATAAGAACCTCATGTTCCTCTGTAGGTCTGTTCTCTACTTCTGTAAGATAAGAACCTCATGTTCTCCTGTAGGTCTGTTCTCTACTTCTGTAAGATAAGAACCTCATGTTCTCCTGTAGGTCTGTTCTCTATTTCTGTAAGATAAGAACCTCATGTTCCTCTGCAGGTCTGTTCTCTACTTCTGTAAGATGAGCCTCATGTTCTCCTGTAGGTCTGTTCTCTACTTCTGTAAGATAAGAACCTCATGTTCCTCTGCAGGTCTGTTCTCTACTTCTGTAAGATGAGCCTCATGTTCTCCTGTAGGTCTGTTCTCTACTTCTGTAAGATAAGAACCTCATGTTCTCCTGTAGGTCTGTTCTCTACTTCTGTAACATAAGAACCTCATGTTCTCCTGTAGGTCTGTTCTCTACTTCTGTAAGATAAGAACCTCATGTTCCTCTGTAGGTCTGTTCTCTACTTCTGTAAGATAAGAACCTCATGTTCCTCTGTAGGTCTGTTCTCTACTTCTGTAAGATAAGAACCTCATGTTCTCCTGTAGGTCTGTTCTCTACTTCTGTAAGATAAGAACCTCATGTTCTCCTGTAGGTCTGTTCTCCTACTTCTGTAAGATAAGAACCTCGTGTTCCTCTGTAGGTCTGTTCTCTACTTCTGTAAGATGAACCTCATGTTCCTCTGTAGGTCTGTTCTCTACTTCTGTAAGATAAGAACCTCATGTTCTCCTGTAGGTCTGTTCTCTACTTCTGTAAGATAAGAACCTCATGTTCCTCTGCAGGTCTGTTCTCTACTTCTGTAAGATAAGAACCTCATGTTCTCCTGTAGGTCTGTTTTCTACTTCTGTAAGATAAGAACCTCATGTTCTCCTGTAGGTCTGTTTTCTACTTCTGTAAGATAAGAACCTCATGTTCCTCTGTAGGTCTGTTCTCTACTTCTGTAAGATGAACCTCATGTTCCTCTGTAGGTCTGTTCTCTACTTCTGTAAGATAAGAACCTCATGTTCTCCTGTAGGTCTGTTCTCCTACTTCTGTAAGATAAGAACCTCGTGTTCCTCTGTAGGTCTGTTCTCTACTTCTGTAAGATAAGAACCTCATGTTCTCCTGTAGGTCTGTTCTCTACTTCTGTAAGATAAGAACCTCATGTTCTCCTGTAGGTCTGTTCTCCTACTTCTGTAAGATAAGAACCTCGTGTTCCTCTGTAGGTCTGTTCTCTACTTCTGTAAGATAAGAACCTCATGTTCTCCTGTAGGTCTGTTCTCTACTTCTGTAAGATAAGAACCTCATGTTCCTCTGCAGGTCTGTTCTCTACTTCTGTAAGATAAGAACCTCATGTTCTCCTGTAGGTCTGTTCTCTACTTCTGTAAGATGAACCTCATGTTCCTCTGTAGGTCTGTTCTCTACTTCTGTAAGATAAGAACCTCATGTTCTCCTGTAGGTCTGTTCTCTACTTCTGTAAGATAAGAACCTCATGTTCTCCTGTAGGTCTGTTCTCTACTTCTGTAAGATAAGAACCTCATGTTCCTCTGCAGGTCTGTTCTCTACTTCTGTAAGATAAGAACCTCATGTTCCTCTGCAGGTCTGTTCTCTACTTCTGTAAGATAAGAACCTCATGTTCCTCTGCAGGTCTGTTCTCTACTTCTGTAAGATAAGAACCTCATGTTCTCCTGTAGGTCTGTTCTCTACTTCTGTAAGATAAGAACCTCATGTTCCTCTGCAGGTCTGTTCTCTACTTCTGTAAGATAAGAACCTCATGTTCCTCTGCAGGTCTGTTCTCTACTTCTGTAAGATAAGAACCTCATGTTCCTCTGTAGGTCTGTTCTCTTTAAATGAGAACCTCATGTTCCTCTGTAGGTCTGCAGCAGAGTGTTTGGAAGCAGCCTTGAACACGTTGTCTCGAGCTCTGGAGAGTAACTGTGAGAACCCTGAGGTGTGGAGCCACTACCTGTCCCTGTTCTCCAGGAGAGGCAGCAGGGAGGAGGTCCAGGAGATGTGTGAGATGGCTGTGGAACATGCTCCTGACTACCAAGTGTGGTGGAATGTAAGAAAGAACCTTCACACAGACTGTCCACTTTACTTTGTGTTATCCCCTAACCTGTCACGCTGACCTGTCACGCTGACCTGTCACGCTGACCTGTCACGCTGACCTGTCACGCTGACCTGTCACGCTAACCTGTCTGTATCTTCCTCTCAGTACCTGAAGCTGGAGAGCTCTTTCGAGGGGAAGGACTACGTGTGTGACCGTCTGCTCCGGTTTCTGGTCTCTGAAGCTTCTCCTGCCGTGACTGACCGACTGTCCTTCCAGCTGATGGAGGCTCTGCTCTACAGAGTCCAGCTCAACCTGTTCACGGGCCGCATGGAGAGCGCTCTGGCTATCCTCCAGGTGAGTGGAGGTCTGTGATCCTGTGCTCGGGTAGATGGTGGACGTGAACATAAAGCTTGTGTTTGTGTTGCAGAACGCCTTGAAGTCGGCCCACGACAGGAGCATCGCCGAGCACCTGAGCGCCGGCGACCGAGCGCTGCTGTGGCTCTCCTACATCCACCTGACTGAGTTTGACCGGCTGCCGGCCGGCCTGCTGGACCCGGCGGAGTCCGGTCCGTCCCGGCTGGTCAGCAGAGAGTCCTTCCTGCTGCCCTGGAGGATGCCGCAGGACGTCAGCACGCCGCTCCACATCCTGGTGGCTCTGTTCAGAGGTACGGAGGCTCTTCTGTTTGTTCTGGTTCTATAAACGTTCTTCTTCTTCCCTTCTAAGACACAGAACTCTTCTGTTTGTTCTGGTTCTATAATCGTTCTTCTTCTTCCCTTCTAAGACACAGAACTCTTCTGTTTGTTCTGGTTCTATAAACGTTCTTCTTCTTCCCTTCTAAGACACAGAACTCTTCTGTTTGTTCTGGTTCTATAATCGTTCTTCTTCTTCCCTTCTGAGACACAGAACTCTTCTGTTTGTTCTGGTTCTATAATCGTTCTTCTTCTTCCCTTCTGAGACACAGAACTCTTCTGTTTGTTCTGGTTCTATAATCGTTCTTCTTCTTCCCTTCTGAGACACAGAACTCTTCTGTTTGTTCTGGTTCTATAATCGTTCTTCTTCTTCCCTTCTGAGACACAGAACTCTTCTGTTTGTTCTGGTTCTATAATCGTTCTTCTTCCCTTCTAAGACACAGAACTCTTCTGTTTGTTCTGGTTCTATAATCGTTCTTCTTCTTCCCTTCTAAGACACAGAACTCTTCTGTTTGTTCTGGTTCTATAATCGTTCTTCTTCTTCCCTTCTGAGACACAGAACTCTTCTGTTTGTTCTGGTTCTATAATCGTTCTTCTTCTTCCCTTCTGAGACACAGAACTCTTCTGTTTGTTCTGGTTCTATAATCGTTCTTCTTCTTCCCCCCTCAGACGCCGTCCATCAGTGCACCGATGAGTCTCTGACTCTCAGCCAGAGGACGATGGCCTGCCTTCCTCTTCACACCAACCTCATCTTCCTCTACAAGCTGCTGGACAGGTGGGGGGGGGGCAGTGTTCTGCTGACAGGAACTGATGACTTTTGATTTATCTTCATCAGCTTTAGAACCGTGTTGACATTATGTTCATGTATTGATTAGGGCTGTCATTTGAACAGGTGTGATGAGGGAGTGGCTCTGTGTTTAAACAGGTGTGCTCTCTGTATTTGAACAGGTGTGATGAGGGCGTGGCTCTGTGTCGGTCTCTGCTGGATCTCTGTCCCGAGTCCTGCGCCCTGAGAGACGCTCTGGCCGACCTCCACATCAGGCAGGGAGACCTGGATCAGGCGGTCAGCATGTGGCTTCACGCTCTGGCAGAGTGTCCCAACAACGCAGAGGTCTTCTACCACTCCTGCAGGTTCCTCATGGCTCAGGTGAGCTCCAGGTGGTTCAGGGTCACGGGGTGCAGCTTCATCCTGGTCAAATAGAGGAGGTGTTTTAAATGTTTAAATGTGGTCTGACAGGAGAAGTCCGGTGCCATCGCTCCTCTGTTCCGAGGCTTCGTCCTGTCGCTGTGTGAGGACCAGCAGAGCCAGAAGAAGCCGGTGGACGTTCTCAGGTACATGATGGGAAACTGAACTGAATGTTAAACATGTGGAGGACTTTTAAAGAGTAACACTTTGTTGTTTTGCTCCCTTCAGACACGTCCTGGGCTTCCCCACCGAGGAGCTGCTGAGAGGTCCCATCATCAGGGAGCTTCAGGAGCAGCTGAGTCAGCAGATATCCTACCTCCACCTCATCCACTGGTGAGTCTCCATCTGTTCATGATGAGAAGAAGTCTTTGTTACAGACGTCATGAACGTTTCTTCTTTAAATCTGTTTTTATGACAGGAAGGTTTGACATGTAGCTTGTAGTCTGTACATTTCATGTTGACCTATCGAGATATTGCTGACATTAGAGAGACTCAGAATATCTCATTACCTGGATTAATATTTATATCTGTGACCAAAGATGTTCAACAGGCGAGTCTACAGAACATCATCATGAAATATATGAAATATGTTATTTATGAATCGGGTTAAAGTTGACTTATTGTATTGAATCAGTGTTGTTGTTGTTCCAGTCGCTGGCAGTGGCTTCACGGCTCTGTGGACGAGACAGTGGACGCCTTTGAGAGAGCTCTGGGGTCAACTATGCAGCTGGAGGAGCTTCATAAACTCTGGATGGAGTAAGTGTTACCATCACCTGTATCACCTGTCTACAGTTACCTGGTGTTCATTGTGTCTCTGTCTACAGTTACCTGGTGTTCATTGTGTCTCTGTCTACAGTTACCTGGTGTTCATTGTGTCTCTGTCTACAGTTACCTGGTGTTCATTGTGTCTCTGTCTACAGTTACCTGGTGTTCATTGTGTCTCTGTCTACACTTACCTGGTGTTCATTGTGTCTCTGTCTACAGTTACCTGGTGTTCATTGTGTCTCTGTCTACAGTTACCTGGTGTTCATTGTGTCTCTGTCTACAGTTACCTGGTGTTCATTGTGTCTCTGTCTACAGTTACCTGGTGTTCATTGTGTCTCTGTCTACAGTTACCTGGTGTTCATTGTGTCTCTGTCTACAGTTACCTGGTGTTCATTGTGTCTCTGTCTACAGTTACCTGGTGTTCATTGTGTCTCTGTCTACAGTTACCTGGTGTTCATTGTGTCTCTGTCTACACTTACCTGGTGTTCATTGTGTCTCTGTCTACACTACAGTTACCTGGTGTTCATTGTGTCTGTCTACAGTTACCTGGTGTTCATTGTGTCTGTCTACAGTTACCTGGTGTTCATTGTGTCTCTGTCTACACTTACCTGGTGTTCATTGTGTCTCTGTCTACACTACAGTTACCTGGTGTTCATTGTGTCTGTCTACAGTTACCTGGTGTTCATTGTGTCTCTGTCTACAGTTACCTGGTGTTCATTGTGTCTCTGTCTACAGTTACCTGGTGTTCATTGTGTCTCTGTCTACAGTTACCTGGTGTTCATTGTGTCTCTGTCTACAGTTACCTGGTGTTCATTGTGTCTCTGTCTACAGTTACCTGGTGTTCATTGTGTCTCTGTCTACAGTTACCTGGTGTTCATTGTGTCTCTGTCTACAGTTACCTGGTGTTCATTGTGTCGCTGTCTACAGTTACCTGGTGTTCATTGTGTCGCTGTCTACAGTTACCTGGTGTTCATTGTGTCTCTGTCTACAGTTACCTAGTGTTCATTGTGTCGCTGTCTACAGTTACCTGGTGTTCATTGTGTCTCTGTCTACAGTTACCTGGTGTTCATTGTGTCTCTGTCTACAGTTACCTGGTGTTCAGCAGCAGTCAACAGTCCAACTGTCAGTCCAAACTGTTGTCAGATCTGGTCCATCGCTGTCTGAGCACCGTCCCATCTCGACTGGAGGTTCCCTTTAACCCAGCAGAGTTCTGGAGCTGCTACAGCTTCCACAACAAGGTACGGTCTGTCTGTCTCCTTCTTACTGTCTGTCTCTCTGTATGAACCAGCAGACAGTTCACCTGGTAAAGATTAAAACGCTTTGTGTTGATTGGTTCTTCAGGTGGTGACTCTCTACCTGAGCTGTCTGCCGCAGTCCCAGCATGCACTTGTCCTAGAGAGACTGAGATACGCCATGCCCAACAACACTGAACTGGGCCTGAGGTACACACACACTCGCTGTTACCATGGGGATGAATCCCGCTGTTTTGTTGTTGTGTTTTTATCAGGTTTATAGTTGGGGCTGGCTCGGGTTTGTAGTTGGGGCTCGTTCGGGTTTGTAGTTGGGGCTGGCTCGGGTTTATAGTTGGGGCTGGCTCGGGTTTGTAGTTGGGGCTGGCTCGGGTTTATAGTTGGGGCTGGCTCGGGTTTATAGTTGGGGCTGGCTCGGGTTTATAGCTGGGGCTGGCTCGGGTTTGTAGTTGGGGCTGGCTCGGGTTTATAGTTGGGGCTGGCTCGGGTTTATAGTTGGGGCTGGCTCGGGTTTATAGTTGGGGCTGGCTCGGGTTTATAGTTGGGGCTGGCTCGGGTTTGTAGTTGGGGCTGGCTCGGGTTTATAGTTGGGGCTGGCTCGGGTTTATAGTTGGGGCTGGCTCGGGTTTATAGTTGGGGCTGGCTCGGGTTTATAGTTGGGGCTGGCTCGGGTTTATAGTTGGGGCTGGCTCGGGTTTATAGTTGGGGCTGGCTCGGGTTTATAGTTGGGGCTGGCTCGGGTTTGTAGTTGGGGCTGGCTCGGGTTTATAGTTGGGGCTGGCTCGGGTTTGTAGTTGGGGCTGGCTCGGGTTTGTAGCTGGGGCTGGCTCGGGTTTGTAGCTGGGGCTGGCTCGGGTTTGTAGTTGGGGCTGGCTCGGGTTTGTAGCTGGGCCTCGTTCGGCTTTGTAGCTGGGGCTGGTTGTGTTGGTTGCTTCCTGAGTTGCTGTGTTGCTGTCCAGGTTGCTGCATCAGGAGTGGCAGGACGGAAACATTGAACACTTGAAGTTCCAGGTCCGGATGTTGAGCAGTCAGGCTCCAAAGTGTCTGGCCTACTGGGAGATGTGAGTTTACCAAACACAAACAAACAGAGTCAGTGTTCAGTGTGAGGTCTCCTGTCCAGTGTGGTCTGAGGTGAATGAAGCTGACCGTGTTTGTGCTGTGTCTCTCAGACTGATAGCTGTGGAGAGGGAGCTAAAGGAGCCATCTGAGGTGAGTGATGGAGGTCATGTGACAGTCGGCACCCTTAAAATCAGTTTCCTTTTCCTGTAAAACCATTTACTGGAGGTGTGAGCTGTTGATGATCATGTAACTGAATCTGGTTTCTTCCCTACAGGCTCTATATAAAGTGGTGATTGACAGTTTGATTGTTGTTGCTTCTATATTTACGACTGAACCATTGGTTTTGTAGTGTTTCTGTGTGAACTGACTCAATGCTCCATCCGTCTGCTGTTTCTTTCTCCTCCCTTCTTCTTTTATGTCGCTTTGTTTCTCTTCTAGGTTCGACTTCTATATCAGCAGGCTCTTCAACACCTTCCACTGTGTGCTGCCCTGTGGAAACATGTAATTTACCCTTCACTTTCTCTGTTACTCTCATCACTCACACACATAACAGACCTGGGTCAGTCCACTCGGCCACTTCCT